>CM038679.1:418641007-419110791 GCA_021605205.1 Aegilops longissima
GATCGTGAAGTGGAAAAGCTGTTCTGGTCGCAGTTCGACGGTCCAGTGCGTCCGCTGCTGTTGAATGAGCGAATGGCCGAATTGGCCGAGCTCCATAGGTTGTCTGGGCTTGCCATGAGGTCTGTTGTGGATCATCTGTGATCGAAAGGGCCAAGGCCGAATAGTTATTTTAGTTTAGTGCAACAGTTCCTTGGTGCCGTGCCACACATCGATGCTATGAAAAGGTCGGCGTGCATAGAGGGTGCGCAGATAGCACTTGCCCGTGTCAAGACATACTGGGCAGACATGGAGGCCACCGCTATTGCAACCCAGGGTTCGGCCGTGGGCCGAGTAGCTGCCGAGCACTACTTTGAAGAAGTCCTTGAAGGCGCTCGTTCAATAGAAGCTCAGTGCTCGAAGAATATTATGTTCTAGTGACATGTATTCCCATTGCAAAAGCAATGTTTTATTGAGTTGTAAAGGTTGTGTTTATACTTTTGCCTGAAAGTATTATGATGCCTCCTGTGCGGCCGTTTATGTATATATGTATATAACCTGAAAGTTTGCAGTCGTCGGCTTCAGCCCCCACGCATATAATGCGGGGGTGTTCGCAAAAAACGCGTATTCACACTTGATCCAACGTCTTGGTCCATTAAGGAGGTGGTAGCGCAGCGAACAAGGCAATCAGACTATATTGCTTTAACACTTTCAGTTAGCCATGGGAGTTTGACGGTGGGACTACTATATAGCCCCTGGTACCTCCGCGCTCGTCCGAATACGGGGCGCGTATGTACATGACCGGGAAACGACCCTTCGTTAATGCGGAGGAATCCTCAAGATTCGGTAAGTCATCGAGTGGTTGACCAGTCTCGCTTTATCATGACGGTCGGTTTCGGCTTTCTCTCTCGAGGTGCTCATCCGGATGAACCAGGCACAATCGCAGTAGTTCTCGCAGTGCCACCTTAGCCGATAGAGCGGAACGTAAGGTAGCAAAACACGGGATCCGGGCAAACCCAACATTTGACAGAAGAAATGATTCGGAGCTGATGCATATAAGGCCAAACCCGCGACGCCAAACACTCCCTAAGGTATTCGGTCTTTATAACATATACCGGGTTGAACAGTGCCCTTGATAATGAACCCCGAGTGTCCAGGTACGTGCAATGCTCTGACGTGGCGAAATTCCAATAACGTCAGCATCCTTCTCGGTTATATTAAGTATCCGGAGGATGTGAACAACAAGAGACATTAAAAAAGGTTTACGCAGGGTCTTAATCTAAAAAGAAACCTTTGAGCGGGTCCCAGCTGCATGTCTGCGCCTGTGTCTCCATTGTGCCGTATCCTGGACGGGTGTGGCGTGATTGTCATCTATAAAAAGAGAAGAACTTAGGTGAAAAGTGCCGTGCCAGAAAAGATTGATTATTCTCAATAAACCGTTAAAATTCAAGATAAGTTAGGTTGAGCCAAACTAGCCCCGATTACACGCGGGAAGCCCCTGGTGCCGTCTATGGGGGTATAACCATCAAACCAACCTCGGGTTTACCCAAGCTGTTATAGCTAGTAATGCGCCGGACTCGTCTAACCCTGTCCGCGGTCTTGAAGACCGATCCTTTATTCTGGTTGGGGGGGCCATTTAGTGTTCGGCTGTTAAAGTCATCGCACATTCTTCCACTTGTAAGGAACCTTCAACGTTTCCACTAATGGTGATGATGCCACGTGGACCGGGCATCTTAAGCTTGAGAGAAGCGTAATGCGGTATTGCATTAAAACGAGCAAAAGCCGCTCTTCCGAGTAATGCTTGATAGCCACTTTGGAATGGAGTGATGTCGAAGGTTAACCTTTCGCTTCGGAAGTTGTCGGGAAAGCCGAATACAACCTCTAGTAATAGAGAGCCCGTGCGGGCCCTCGGGCCTGGTATTACTCCCTTGAAGGTAGTATTACTGTGGCTGATTTTTGTTGGGTCTATCCCCATTTTGCAGACTGTGTCCTGATATATCAGGTTTAGACTACTGCCGCCGTCCATGAGGACTCTTGTGAGATGGTATCCATTTATTATTGGGTCTAACACCAAGGCAGCCAATCCTTCGTGCCGGATACTTGTCGGGTGATCCCTGCAATCAAAAGTGATCGGGCAGGCCAACCAGGGGTTGAACTTAGGGGTGAAGGGCTCTAGGGCGTGTGTGTCTCGGAGTGCAAGTTTGCTTCTCCTCTTTGTCACATGGACCACGTTTACTGTTTTAACCTCTGGTGGGAATTTTTTCTGTCCCCCAGTGCTTTGCTGGCTTGGCTCGTCCTCATCTTCACTTGGTGTCTCCCTTCCCTTGTGTTCGGCGTTTAGCTTATCGGCCTACTTGAAGACCTAGCATTCTCCGTGGGTGTGATTTGCAGGTTTATCGGGGGTGCCATGAATCTGACATAGTTTTTCTAGAATCTTGTTTAGGCTGGACGGTCCAGCTCTGCTGCCTTTGACATGCTTTTTCCGCTGACCTGGTCAAGAGCCCCTGAATCCGGCGTTTACCATCGTATTATCTGGGCTGTCTTCTATATTTCGACGCTTGCTTTTACTGCATCGTGGTTTTCCATTGCCATCCCTGACTTCGGATGTGCTTGGGTCGCTGGTGCTATTGCGGGCTAACCAGCTATCCTCGCCCGCACAAAAGCGGGTCATGAGGCTTGTTAGGGCTGCCATTGTTCTCGATTTTTCTTGACCGAGGTGTCCGGCGAGCCATTCGTCTCGGACGCTATGCTTGAAAGCTGCTAAGGCTTCGGCGTCCGGGCAGTTGACGATTTGGTTCTTCTTAGTGAGAAACCTGTTCCAAAGCTTTCGGGCTGACTCTCCGTGCTGTTGAATTATATGACTCAAATCGTCTGCATCCGGAGGTCGGACATAGGTCCTTTGAAAATTAGCCCGAAAGGCATCCTCGATCTCCTCCCAACTTCCAATGGAGTTTTCGGGTAGGCTTTTTAGCCAGTGCCGAGCTGGTCCTTTAAGCTTGAGGGGCAAGTACTTGATGGCGTGGAGATCGTCTCTGCGAGCCACATGGATATGGAGGATAGAGTCCTCAATCCAGACCCCAGGGTCTGTGGTCCCATCGTATGCCTCTATATTCACTGGTTTGAATCCTTCTGGAAATTCGTGGTCCAGCACCTCATCAGTGAAACATAGGGGGTGTGCGGCACCCCTGTATTTAGATGTATCTAGGCGTTCGGACGGTTGTGGTATTCGGTTTTGATATTGTGTCGTAGCGCGCTTCCTAGATCCATAGATGGATTTGGTCATACTGGATTTTTGTGCAAGTCCTCATGTAGATCGTGAGTTGACTTATGTGCGGCCTTGTTAGCCGCTCTATCGTGGCCACGAGGTGGTTGATCCGACCGGTTGGCCGTTTTGTTTTTTGGCTGTGTGGGCTCTAAGGCCTCGTCGTCGAATTCGGGCAATAGCTTGTGCTTTGGATAGCTCTTTGTGTGGTAACTTCCACCATACTTTTCTTCGTTGTCGAGGACTTTGTTCCATCTGCTGTTGAGTGTATTTTGTGCGGCCTTAAGCCTTTGCTTCTGCTTCTTCAGACTCCTCACTGTGGCAATAAGCCTTCTGCGAAGGTTCTCTTGTTCCAAGTGCCTTTCTGAGATGATGTGCACATCTTCGTCCGGACTATTTTCCTCCTCGGAGGGATTTTTATGAGCTTTATCCTTGGTGTCACCGTGTTCGGACATCGGATCCGTACTATGTTCACCGTTCGCGGCTTCATTTTGCTCTGCCGCTAGGTCAGTGTGGTCGTCGTTTCCTCTGGAGTCGACCGGGGTGTTATTTTCTCTTTCGCTGTTATCGCTGCTTTTGCCGAGGCGGGATTTAGAGCGGCGCCTACATCGACGCTTTGTTTGCTTCTCGATGGAGCTGTTCTTCGCTGCTTCTTTCCGTTCCTCGTCATTGTTTTCTTTGGGTGTATCCACCATGTATATGTCATGTGATGAAGTGGCTATCCAGCGCCCTGTGGGCGGTGGCTCCTGTTCGTCTCCTGCATCGTCGTCCATACCGTCGATGTCTTCGGAATCGAAGTCGAGCATGTCGGTTAAATCGTCGACAGTGGCTACTAAGTGGGTGGTGGGTGGGCAGCGAATTTCTTCATCGTCCACATCCCATTCCAGCCGGACATAGTTCGGCCAAGGTTTTCCTAACAAGGAGAGGGACCGTAATGAATTTAGCACGTCGCCGAAAGGTGAGTGCTGAAAGATATCCGCGGAGGTAAACTCCATGATCGGCACCCAATCGGATTCGATAGGCACGGGCGCAGGAGGCTCGGAGTCCGTGGCCGGAGATGAATCCAGTGGTTCGGCATCACGGCTCTTGTGAGGGGTGAAGTCAGTATCCGGCTCTATCGCCGCTGAGAGTACGGCCTCCATGGCGGGGTCTATCCACCCGTCCTTGGATGGCGCAATTTGCTCCGAATTGAAGGCCGGAGGAGTTGCCGATGTGATCTCCCGAACACTGTCCGACGGCAGAGCTATATCATGCTCGTCATGATCGTGCGGCGCACCTGGCATGGGCTCGAATTCGTCGAAGATCAAGTCTCCGCGGAAGTCGCCAGTGTAATTCGAGTTCCCGAACTTGACCTGGTGGCCAGGGGCGTAGCTCTCGATCTGCTCCAGATGGCCAAGCGAGTTAGCCCATAGAGCGAAGCCGCCGAATACAAAGATCTGTCCGGGGAGGAAAACCTCACCCTGGACCGCATCGTTACCGAAGATCGAAGGAGCCATCAGGCCTTATGGTGACGACACAGTGGAACTCTCAATGAAAGCACCAATGTCGGTGTCAAAACTGGCGGATCTCGGGTAGGGGGTCCCAAACTTTGCGTCTAAGGCGGATGGTAAAAGGAGGCGGGGGACACAATGTTTACCCAGGTTCGGGCCCTCTCGATGGAGGTAATACCCTACTTCCTGCTTGATTGATCTTGATGATATGAGTATTACAAGAGTTGATCTACCACGAGATCATAGAGGCTAAACCCTAGAAGCTAGCCTATGGTATCATTGTTGTTGTCCTACGGACTAAACCCTCTGGTTTATATATACACCGGAGGGGGGCTAGGGTTACACAGAGTCAGTTACAAGGGAGGAGATCTACATATCCGTATCTCCAAGGTTGCCTTCCACGCCAAGGAGAGTCCCATCCGGACACGGGACAAAGTCTTCAATCTTGTATCTTCATAGTCCAATAGTCCGGCTGTCCGAAGACCCCCTAATCCAGGACTCCCTCACCTTCCTAGGCCACCTGCCGAAGTGCCACTCCGGTCACTTATGACAGCCCAAGTGGTGTGCGTGGGTGGCGGTGGTGTTGATCCTTCGTCGAGTTCGTCTTGGGCAGGTGATTGTGCTGGGTTTTTGCCCTCGACGGTTGTCGGTTGCTTCCATTCGAGCTCAGGGGTGAGTGAATCCATCGGGCGACGGTGCGGCACCCTTTGATCCAGGGCGAGAGGGCGGGTGGGCCCTTTTCATTGGTGGAGACAAAAGTCATTTCGACTTGTTCCATCCATATTGTTGTCAGGACCCCGATTCCAAATCACATCGATCTAGCTGATAACACCTCATATCACTTTGAGGCCTCACGCACGGTATTCCCACGGGTGTCGCCTTACCATGGCCCGGGACCGTTTGCACCTTTTGGCTCACATATATGATAGAGTCGCTAGCATCCATATGACAGAGAACTCGGGCCGACATGGCTAGCCGTGAACCCAAAGCGGCACTGGGGACAGGCATACATGAATCACATCGAGCATGTCGGTCATCAATGTGTGAATCCGGGCTGTAGCACTGGGCTAACAGGACTCCGTAACCCGGCTGTAGCAGGCTAGGCAGGACTCGGATGTCACCGCGTGACATTTCCCGAAGGGACGAATACGTAAACAAAGTGAAACACATGTCGGCCAGTCAAGTGTCCAGAAAGAGTAGTCTTTGGGCTAGCAGGACTCCGTGAACCGGGCTGTAGCGGACTACTATCGCCAGAAGCACTAGACTACATTTCCCCATATGAGAGGCTGCCAAGGATAAACAACTATATTGTCGGATCCCACACATACCAAGCATTTCAAACATACACACAATATGCTCGATATGTGTAAATACAACATGGCATCACAACATAACTCTATGACTCCAGTATTTATTCATTAGGCTCCGAGGAGCGAGATATTACAAACATGGGTCTCATGACCCAACATACAGAGCATACAAGCAACAAGCACAAGCGGAAGCTTAACATGTCTGAGTACAAACATCTACAAATGGAAAAGGCTGAGAAGCCTGACTATCTACCAGATCCTGCCGAGGGCACAAGATCGTAGCTGAGGTAACAAGCTAAACGTCGAAGTCCACGCGGAACTACTAGCGAGACTGACGTCTCTCTGCAAAACATAAAATAAGCAAACGTGAGTACAGATGTACTCAGCAAGAATTACATCAGAACTAACTACATATGCATCATTATCAACGAAGGGGGTGGTGGAGTTTGACTGCAGCAAGCCAGCTTTGACTCGGTGGCTATCCTGAACTACGACTGCAAGTAACTCTCTTGAGGTGGTGCACACGAGTCCACATATTCACCATGTCAATACACCACTATGGATCCGCTCCCATCTCCCTACGAGAACGCCATCCATAGCACTCACACTTATCTTGCGCATTTTAGAGTATCCACTTTCACTTGTCTATGAACTGTACAGGCAACCCAGAAGTTCTTTTTCGCGGACACGACTATTCGAATAGATCATATTAAACCTGCAGGGGTGTACTTCTTCACACACACTCTCGCCACTTACCACCATGTACACGTCGTGTATCTCGGCAACCTTCAAGCGGAAGCTTTGGCGAGGAGTCGGCCACGACCGACTAACCACACAAGTCTCTAGTCGGGTTTATCGCCTATTCGGGTTCCATCCGCAAGGAGATCCGGCCGGGGTGTCGCTCACGGCCCCAAACGATGTGTGCAGGGTTCCCGAGACACCAAACGGGCGCTCGATACACCGGGCTATGGTGTATCTACCGCAACATAGCCCACCCCTAGGGTCAGGGCAACGCACGACCCCCAACACGCATCCTACGAACACAAGAAACTAGTTGAAACTCCTGGACAGAGATCAAGGCGATTAATAAGCCGAGAGGGGTCAAGTTACCGGAACCCAATGTGTGGTAGTAACTGTTTCATGGATCACAAACACAGAACTCAGTTCCTGAGGACGGTTGCAATGAGACAACCCACCATGTATTCCTATATGGCCTCTCACCGCTACCTTTACCAAATCGTGTTCACACACTTAGCTCACACACAGTAGGACATGTTCACACACCTCCGATTCATCCTCGATGAATCAGACCTGACACAACTCTAAGCAATAGTAGGCATGACAAACAAGCATGAATGAGTAGGGACATCAGGGCTCAAAGAACTCCTACTCATGCTAGTGGGTTTCATCTATTTACTGTGGAATGACAGGTCATGTAGAGGATAAAGGGGTTCAGCTACCGCAGCAAGTAACAGATGAATCGCTGTAGTCCTAATGCAGTAAAAAGAGCAGGAGCGAGAGAGTGGGATTATATCGAAATGAACAAGGGGGTTTTGCTTGCCTGGCACTTCTGAAGATAATATAGTTCTTCATCGGTGTCATCGAACATGTCGTCGGAACGTCGTCTACCGAGAGGGGATAACACCGGCAAACAAGAAAGAACACAATCAATGCAATGCAACAATATGATGCATGAATGTGACATGGCAATATGCTGTGGTTTGAGCTAATGCAACTAGCAACAGATTAAATGAAGCGGGTTTGAATACAAGATTCAAATTCAAACTCCATATGTGATTATTCAAATGCCATTTAATTGATTTGACCTGATCAGCAGGTATAAGTTGTTTAAACATGCATGAAAATGGTACATATGGATACATTGGATTTTTCTGATCATTTTTCATATATAATTTATTTTATTTGGAGTTACGGTTGAATTTCTATGATTTTTAGAAGTTTTGGGCATTTTCTGGAATTTCCTGAATAAGAATAAATCCAGAAAAGGGCATTACTGCGTCAGCATTGCGTCATGCTGACCTCAGCAGGTCAACAGAGCGGGTTCAGGTCAAACCTGACCAGTGGGGTCCACTGGTCACGGACTGGGGCTGATTAGTGTTTCTGACATTTGGGCCCAGTCAACGCTGACTTGGCCAAAGTCAAACTGACACGTGGGGTCTGCAAGATTAACACTAATCTAAACAGGAAATAAAGCTGGAGTTAATTAGGGAGTGGGGTCCATGTGTCAGTGGCTTAGGGGTTGGTTAGCAGGGTGATTAGGCCCTAATGACGGTGCCACGTCATCACCACCGGCGATGTGATCGCGGCGACCAAATCATGGCGGGTGTGCACGGAGTGGCTCGGGTTTCACCTACAGGAGGCTGCTTGGGCCGCGGGCGGTCCCGTTGGAAAGCTGGCACTCGCCGCATCCAACGGAGGTGGAGGGAGGCCCTGGGGTTGCCGGAGTTGGGCTCCGCGATGAGGTCAAGCGGCGGCGGGGCTCAGGTTCCATGGGCGCAGGGCTGCAGCTCGAGGGCGAGCAAACGGAGGTGCTAGATAGCACCTAAAGGTCATCAGAGGCACGCCGGAGCATCTAGTAGGAGCGGAGGGGCTCGGGGCATGGAGCTCGCCGGCCATGGCGGACGGCGGCTTCGGGTGCTTGCGGGGCAGCGGCTAGGATGCAGGATTGAGCACGAGGGAGGAGGGGAAACGGATTAGAGCTCACAGCGGGTGCGGCGGTGGCCTCGGCGAGCTCGGGGAGGCACCGGAGCGAGCGGAGCATCGAGGGCGATCTCCGGCGGTCGACGATGGAAACGAAGATGGTGGCGTCGTTTTGGGTGTTCCGCGGGTGCGTTGCTTGGCGAGGAGGAAGAGGTGGTCGAGGCGGATCCGTTGGAGCAGGCAGAGGGACGAGGGGAGCCCGGTGGACGCGACAACAACAAGCGGCGACGACGGTGGCGCTCGTGTTCAAGCGAGAGAGATGGAGCAGAGGGGAGGAGGGCCTCGGGGAAGAGTGAGAGTGGTCGGGGGCGGCGCGTGTCGACGTCCAGAAGATCGGGGAGGCCAGGCAGGCAGGGAGGAGCTGGCGCGGCTCGCCTGCGCGCCGGGCACGCAGCTGCTTCTCCTCCTGGCAAGAGGAAGAAGACAGTGCTGCCCCTGGTGGGCCGGGCTGGCTTTGCCCGGCTGGGCTGCTACAGTGGTGGGCTGGCTTCTCTCCTGGGCCAGGTAAGTAACAGGTACTCCCTCCTTCTCTGTTTTCTATTTAAATTACTGTTTTCTAATTATTTGCCTCTGTTTTGATCTTAGGAAAAATACCAAGGCATTTCCTAAAATCCTGAAAATATTCATGGACACTTGCTGAATTATTTCAGTGGCCCAAAAATAGTTCCAACATTATTTGAACATTTAAATTATTTATTATTTAAATGCCCAAAGTCAAATACAATAAGATTTAATTCAAAAATCCAGAATGGCCTAGAAATATGTGCATCATTTTTGGCAGAGGTTTTCACCTTTAACAAAAATCATGAACTCTTCTTAGGAACATTTTGGGTTTATTGAAAAGATTTTATAGTTGACCCTATTTGATTTAATTTTGGTGCTAGGGTTTGTCAATCCCCATTTCAACTTAAATAAAATTTAAACATGATGCAACAAGATGCAAACACCAGGCAGTACCAGCAGCTAGGGATGTGACAACTCACCCCTACTAAACAAGAATCTCGTCCCGAGATTCAGGACGTGAGGTAAGAAGACAGAGGGGACATGGGACGGACGCAGTCTTCATGATCCATTGCATTCTCAAGGATGTTCATTCATTGCTTCATATTGATCTTGACGTCTTTGCTTTCTAGATCTTCATCCAACTCGATGACGTTAGAAAGAAACTCTATCAGAAAGGATCATTGAAACTCTCCATACCAGGCTAAGGAAATTCACAACGATCGTTTGAAAGGGGTTCGGGGAAATGGCATACTCGGTTCGGAAAGGAAACTATGGTTATAGAACAACTCGGCAAACGGGAGGCACATTCCAATTGATACCGAGGATATAACCTAGCGACTGAGTGTGCTCTCAAGAACTTGAGCATTTCCATAGACATCAAGGTTTTACCAACATCCGTGCCGAGGATCCTGGCAACACATCTTACTACCATGATGAATAGTGATGGATGATGCGGATACAAAGGAAGATAACACCTTCTCAGACTTCCCCTTAGCAAGGCCAAGAGAACGAAATCTGGATGATGGACCGAGAGACATTTAGCACTCCGCTTATGATGTTCTCCCTGATGTTCTTGCTACCACGATCATGCTTAAAAGCATCGACATGGCCATCAAGCAAAGGTCGGGCTTCGGGAGCACAAAAATCCATAAGGAACAACTTGTGGAATAAGTCATACCAAATCCTCATGGAGAAGGGTTGAATTGCTTGTTCAATATACTACAATAATAGATCTTCCGGCTAGGGGTGTAAGCCAGAACATCAACCTCGTCGGGACCTACATCACAGATCTTGGAAATGTTCCAGCCATCATATCTGCCTGAGATTCAGATCTGGCTGGTAACAGGATATTTCAGACATCATGTCTGGGAAAGAAAATTTGCAACACAAACCGACGGGATGTCATTGCGGGGTTCTCGGGAAATGAACTACGATAGCAAGCTCCAAAACATGAGCTGGTTCTGCTACAAACCTGTGAACACACTGTCCAAGACAAGCATGACCACGTAGTAGTCTTATAATAAAATGCTACCGAGTTCAGGTGGGGGACCATCATCGAGGATAACGAAATCTTGTACAAATCCGTCTGGTACCTTCAGGACTAGCACTTAGAACTTATTATCCTTGAACAATTCAATCAGTGGCTTGGCGTGCTAGGAAACACATATGGAGTGGAGGCGGCCAACCTAACAAACCATAGAGCACTTCGCACATATGCGTGACTAACTTGGGATGATTCCAGAGGAAGTAAAAACAAACTTGCTCGAATTCACGGCGGCAACTTACATCAAATGCACGTGAATTAGAGGAAGTCACTTCTTCCATCCAAGCATAAGCTTCATGAACGAAACACGAAGGCATTGCTTACAAAGTTTCCAACACTAGGTTGATGTTCAACATGAATCATGGGGGAGACAAAATGCTGCTGATGGGTCCAACAACAACTCATCGGAATTTCCATATCATTGGACTTCCACCATCATGTGAACACGGTAATAGCATTGGTCAGACCCAAAAGATATAATGGTGTAGGCTCGAGGAATCAACCACGAGTAAGACAACATTATGAACATTGTTGGTTCTGATTTGATTTGACGATAGCCCATACTCAAATCAAGGATTGGATAAGACAATAGCACCAACAACTATTCACGAGGATCAATCAACGAAGATATCATCTTTCTTCAACACACACACACACACACACACACACACAAGGATATCCTTAAAATGAACTAAGTTGGACAAGCTTTTATCTTCCAACTCTCCAAGTTGTTGTTTAGCTTAACCAACTAGCTCAGGGGTATCCAACGCAGATTCTTGGAGAATGGCTGGTTTAGAGGAAAACCAACTTGATCACGAATCCCAACATAGCGGTCAGGTGACAACCTGGTAATACTTCCGAGAAGATATTCGGAAAATCACGAACCACCGATATGTTATTAAGCTCGAGAACAATCTTGCTTTTCAAGGCAAGACGACATGATCAGAAGAGCAAGGGATGGACACAGTCCTAACTCATTGATCGAAGGGTGCACCAGGAAAAACGGACTAGGTAGCATGATCAATCTTAGGATGATGATTCAATAACCAACACGCTAAGAATGAAATTATTGTCCATTTACTACCAAGCAACGAGGTTGCTAGGAGTATTGATTTCACACATCACAGTTCACTTGTCGGCATTCCGGTTACAACAACACGGGACCGAGGAATGAATAATGATAGCGAGAAGTATCACTACGTCAAGAATTCATGAGAAATGTTGCAATTCTTATGACATTCTTAACATAAAGATGGTAACACTCCAAGGTAGAACAGAGCAAAGGATGGATTGGCATTTGATCTGCAGAGCACAACTACTTTGACCCAATCCTGGATATGGATGAGGTACTGGAGTTTGTCTCTCCTAGTTATTCCGGAATAGAGTCGCTTGACGGACCACAAGGATAATAGGCATCGATAAACACGATCGCACACATACCCTTAACTATCAATTGATAGACGGGGGTCAGAATACAACTAAGGAGGAACAACTCGAGGAACATATAACTTTCTGAGTTGTGGATGCATAGGTTAGTATGTCGAATCAAGTTCAACAAGTTTCTTCCGGATAACCCATGCAGGAAAGTAGGACTGGCAGATTCACAATGTAGAACGAAGAACTCATCAAGAGCACTCTTATTGTGATCTTTCGGTTCAGTTAGGAACTTCCGCCATAAGCGGTTCATAGTATTTGGAAGAAGGAAATACCACGGACCTCCAGGACTATCGCAAAGTTACTAATATCCTAAAGGAACTAGCAAACATTATCAACAGGAGGTAAGTAGGGTGAATCTCGGGTTCAAGAACCCAGGAATAGGATACCTACATACTAAGTGGCATCACGGGATGCTATCGAGAATGACGGCCAAAATCATCACACCGGGAACACAAAACATGGCTAGTTTACTAGGTGACTCCCTAAAACACCTGGGGTTCATAATAATAGCTCCAACATATGTGTCGAGGCAGCGGAGTACCTCAACACTCTAATTTGTGTGATTAATCTGGCCCAAATGAACATTAGAAACGAAGAGAAGGGATTTGCAAATGCATCAGACTATTTAGAAATCTGGGATCACTCAGACAACATAACGGCTGTAAATGCTCAAAATGATTTGAGACATCCTGCAAAATAGTGGCATGTCCACTCAACATCACAATATCAAGGTTCTGGTTCAGCTGACAACATACTAAAAGTAGTAGAAACTGAATTGAGGTCTGAAACCAACAATCCTACGAGTCTACGGATTAGTAGCACGTGATCCTGATAGAAAGATGAGAAGCCTAGTTCTTAATCCTTGTAGAAGAGAAGAGGATGACTCAGATCAGAAGGCCATAGGGTAAAGGAGTAAAAAGAGCCTTACGTTCCCTTCCACAATCAATTCCTTACATAACTAAAGCATTTCTAGACACAACTTCGACCGGTTTGTCTTGGTAAACCTCTGATGATCGAGCTCGATACCAAAGCTGTCAGGACCCCGATTCCAAATCACATCGATCTAGCCGGTAACACCTCATATCACTTTGCGGCCTCACGCACGGTATTCCCACGGGGGTCGCCTTACCTTGGCCCGGGACCGTTTGCGCCTTTTGGCTCATGTATATGATAGTGTCGCTAGCATCCATATGACAGAGAACCCGGGCTGACATGGCTAGTCGTGAAACCAAAGCGGCACTAACCCATGGGGACAGGCATACATGAATCACATCGAGCATGTCGGTCATCAACGTGTGAATCGGGGCTGTAGCACTGGGCTAACAGGACTCCGGTAACCCGGGCTGTAGCAGCTAGGCAGGACTCGGATGTCACCACGTGACATTTCCCGAAGGACAGACAAGAACGAAGTGAAACACATGCCGGCCAGTCAAGTGTCCGAGCAGTAGTCTTTGGGCTAGCAGGACTCCGTGAACCGGGCTGTAGCGGACTACTATCGCTCAGAAGCACTAGACTACATTTCCCGTATGAGAGGCTGCCAAGGATAAACAACTAGATTGTCGGATCCCACACATACCAAGCATTTCAAACAAACACACAATATGCTCGATATGTGTAAATACAACATGCATCACAACATAACTCTCGACTCCAAAGTATTTATTCATTAGGCCCGAGGAGGCGAGATATTACAAACATGGGTCTCATGACCCAACATACTGAGCATACAAGCAACAAGCACAAGCGGAAGCTTAACATGTCTGAGTGCAGACATCTACAAATGGAAAAGGATGAGAAGCCTGACTATCTACCAGATCCTGCCGAGGGCACAAGATCGTAGCTGAGGTAACAAGCTAAGCGTCAAGTCCACGGAACTACTAGCGAGGCCAGCGTCTCTCTGCAAAACATAAAATAAGCAAACGTGAGTACACGTGTACTCAGCAAGACTTACATCAGAACTAACTACATATGCATCATTATCAACGAAGGGGGTGGTGGAGTTTGACTGCAGCAAGCCAGCTTTGACTCGGTGGCTATCCAGAACTACGACTGCAAGTAACTCTTTTGAGGTGGCGCATACGAGTCCACATATTCACCATGTCAATACACCACTATGGATCCGCTCCTGTCTCCCTACGAGAACGCCATCCATAGCACTCACGCTTATCTTGCGCATTTTAGAGTATCCACTTTCACTTGTCTATGAACTATACAGGCAACCCAGAAGTCATTTTCCGCGGACACGGCTATTCGAATAGATCATATTAACCCTGCAGGGGTGTACTTCTTCACACACGCTCTCGCCACTTACCACCATGTACACATCGTGTATCTCGGCAACCTTCAAGCGGAAGCCTGGCGAGGGAGCCGGCCACGACCTGACTAACCACACAAGTCTCTAGTCCAGGTTTATCGCCTATTCGGGTTCCATCCGCAAGGAGATCCGGCCGGGGTGTCGCTCACGGCCCCAAACGATGTGTGCAGGGTTCCCGAGACACCAAACGGGCGCTCGGTACACCGGGCCACGGTGTATCTACCGCAACATAGTCCACCCCTAGGGTCAGCGCTACGCACGACCCCCAACACGTATCCTGCAAACACCTGAAACTAGTTGCAACTCCTGGACAGAGATCAAGGCGATTAATAAGCCGAGAGGGGTCGAGTTACCGGAACCCAATGTGTGGTAGTAACTGTTTCATGGATCACAAACACAGAGCTCAGTCCCTGAGGATGGTTGCAATGAGACAACCCACCATGTACTCCTACATGGCCTCTCACCGCTAACCTTACCAAATCGTGTTCACACACTTAGCTCACACACAGTAGGACATGTTCACACACCTCCGATTCATCCTCGATGAATCAGACCTGACACAACTCTAAGCAATAGCAGGCATGACAAACAAGCATGAATGAGTAGGGACATCAGGGCTCAAAGAACTCCTACTCATGCTAGTGGGTTTCATCTATTTACTGTGGAATGACAGGTCATGCAGAGGATAAAGGGGTTCAGCTACCGCAGCAAGTAACAGATGAATCGCTGTTCTCCTAATGCAGTAAAAAGAGCTGGAGCGAGAGAGTGGGATTGTATCGGAATGAACAAGGGGGTTTTGCTTGCCTGGCACTTCTGAAGATAATATAGTTCTTCATCGGTGTCATCGAACACGTCGTCGGAACATCGTCTACCGAGAGGGGATAACACCGGCAAACAAGAAAGAACACAATCAATGCAATGCAACAATATGATGCATGAATGTGACATGGCAATATGCTGTGGTTTGAGCTAATGCAACTAGCAACAGATTAAATGAAGCTGGTTTGAATACAAGATTCAAATTCAAACTCCATATGTGATTATTCAAATGCCATTTAATTGATTTGACCTGATCAGCAGGTATAAGTTGTTTAAACATGCATGAACATGGTACAGATGGATACATTGGATTTTTCTGATCATTTTTCATATATAATTTATTTCATTTGGAGTTACGGTTGAATTTCTATGATTTTTAGAAGTTTTGGGCATTTTCTGGAATTTCCTGAATAAGAATAAATCCAGAAAAGGGCATTACTGCGTCAGCATTGCGTCATGCTGACCTCAGCAGGTCAACAGAGCGGGTTCAGGTCAAACCTGACCAGTGGGGTCCACTGGTCAGTGACTGGGGCTGATTAGTGTCGCTGACATGTGGGCCCAATCAACACTGACTTGGCCAAAGTCAAACTAACACGTGGGGTCCGCAAGATTAACACTAATCTAAACAGGAAATAAAGCTGGAGTTAATTAGGGAGTGGGGTCCATGTGTCAGTGGCTTAGGGGTTGGTTAGCAGGGTGATTAGGCCCTAATGATGGTGCCACGTCATCACCACCGGCGTGTGATCGCCGGCGACCAAATCCGCGGCGGGTGTGCACCGGAGTGGCTCGGGTTTCACCTACAGGAGGCTGCTTGGGCCGCGGGCGGTCCCGTTGGAAAGCCGGCACTTGGCCGCATCCAACGAAGGTGGAGGGAGGCCCTGGGGTTGCTGGAGTTGGGCTCGGCGATGAAGTCAAGCGGCGGCGGGGCTCGGGTTCCATGGGCGCAGGGCTGCAGCTCGAGGACGAGCAAACGGAGGTGCTAGACAGCACCTAAAGGTCATCAGAGGCACGCCGGAGCATCTAGTAGGAGCGGAGGGGCTCGGGGCACGGAGCTCGCCGGCCATGGCGGACGGCAGCTTCAGGTGCTCGCGGGGCAGCGGCTAGGATGCAGGATAGAGCATGAGGGAGGAGGGGAAACGGATTAGAGCTCACAGCGGGTGCGGCGGTGGCCTCGGCGAGCTCGGGGAGGCACCGGAGCGAGCGGAGCATCGAGGGGGATCTTCGGCGGCCGGCGATGGAAACGAAGACGGTGGCATCGTTCTAGGCGTTCCGCGGGTGCGTTGCTTGGCGAGGAGGAAGAGGTGGTCGAGGCGGATCAGTTGGAGCAGGCAGAGGGACGAGGGGAGCCCGGTGGACGCGGCAGCAACAAGCGGCGGCGATGGTGGCGCTCGGTTCAGGCGAGAGAGAGGGAGCAGAGGGGAGGAGGGCCTCGGGGAAGAGTGAGAGGGGTCGGGGGCGGCGCGTGTCGATGTCCAGAAGATCGGGGAGGCCGGACAGGCAGGGAGGAGCTGGCGCGGCTTGCCTGCGCGCCGGGCACGCAGCTGCTTCTCCTCCTGGCAAGGGGAAGAAGACAGTTCTGCCCCTGGTGGGCCGGGCTGGCTTTGCCCGGCTGGGCTGCTACAGTGGTGGGCTGGCTTCTCTCCTGGGCCAGGTAAGTAACAGGTACTCCCTCCTTCTCTGTTTTCTATTTAAATTACTGCTTTCTAATTATTTGCCTATGTTTTGATCTTAGGAAAAATACCAAGGCATTTCCTAAAATCCTGAAAATATTCATGGACACTTGCTGAATTATTTCAGTGGCCCAAAAATAGTTCCAACATTATTTATAGTATTTAAATGCCCAAAGTCAAATACAATAAGATTTAATTCAAAAATCCAGAATGGCCTAGAAATATGTGCTTCATTTTTGGCAGAGGTTTTCACCTTTAACAAAAATCATGAACTCTTCTTAGGAACATTTTGGGTTTATTGAAAAGATTTTATAGTTGACCCTATTTGATTTAATTTTGGTGCTATGGTTTGTCAATCCCCATTTCAACTTAAATAAAATTTAAACATGATGCAACAAGATGCAAACACCAGGCAGTACCAGCAGCTAGGGATGTGACAATTATGGTAGACAATGGCGTGATGTGCCTCCTGAACAGTGCTCACTTTGTGTTCATCATCTTCCTCTGTGTCATTGGTGTCTCGCTTGGTGGCTGAGGACTTCGATGATCAAGTGGAGTTTCTAGTGTTTTTTTAGATTGCTTGGTTTGTTAGATGTCTTGTAAGTTGATCCTTCAACACCATGTACCTTGTGCTGTGTTTTTTTTGCTTTTCCTGCTTATCACCACATCAATAATTTAATGTCGGGCCTAGGCCTTCTTTCTAAAAATATTGAAACTAGTCGCATCAATATTACCTTTTTGTGGGTATACTCAATATCAATATTGACGACTGTTGGTGACAGGAATCTCAGGGTTTGCGTGATCCTTCTTTTTTCTAAACTTATTAGTGTGAATCTCAGGTTACTCGTTTGGACATCTATTAGCAAAAATCAACTTATATAATGATTGGTCTGCACAGATGTGCGGCATAAAGTTTAGAAGTACTTGTTGAATCATAGATGGGCCTTGGGTCCATATGAACAATGATTCCTGGTTAAACTTGAGGCCCATGTAGGTATATGGCTGATATGTCTCCAACGTATCTATAATTTTTGATTGTTCCATGCTGTTATATTATCATTCTTGGATGTTTTATAATCATTTTATATCATTTTTTGGTGCTGACCTATTGACATAGTACCAAGTGCCAGTTGCTGTTTTTTTGCATGTTTTTTACATCACAGGAAATCAATACCAAACGGAGTCCAAACGTAGCGAAACTTTTTGTGGATTTTTTATGGACCAGAAGACATCCAGTGGGCCGGAGAAGCACTTGGGGGGGGGGGGCTCCGAGGGGAGCACAACCCACAAGGGTCCGCCTGGAGGCCCAGGCGTGCCCAGGTGGGTTGTGCCCACCTCGATTGCCTCCTAAACCACCTCTTTACTCTATAAATACCACAATATTCCAGAAACCCCAGGGGAGTCGACGAAAATCAATTCCAGCCGCCGCAAGTTCTAGAACCACCAGATCCAATCTAGACACCATCACGGAGGGGTTCATCATGTCTATTATTGCCTCTCCGATGATGCGTGAGTAGTTCTTTGTAGACCTACGGGTCCGTAGTTAGTAGCTAGATGGCTTCCTCTCTCTCTTTTGATTCTCAATACAATGGTCTCTTGGAGATCCATATGATGTAACTCTTTTTGCGGTGTGTTTGTTGGGATCCGATGAACTTTGAGTGTATGATCAAATCTATCTTTTTATCCATGAAAGTTATTTGAGTCTTCTTTGATCTGTTATATACATGATTGCTTATAGCCTCATATTTCTTCTTCAATATTTGGGTTTTGTTTGGCCAGCTTGATCTATTTATCTTGCAACGGGAAGAGGTGCTTTGTGATGGGTTCGATCTTACGGTGCTTGATCCCAGTGACAGAAGGGGAACCGACACGTATGTATCGTTGCTATTAAGGATAACAAGATGGGGGTCTATTTCTACATAAATAGATCTTGTCTACATCATGTCATCGTTCTTATTGCATTACTCCGTTTCTCGATGAACTTAATACATTAGATGCATGCTGGATAGCAGTCGATGTGTGGAGTAATAGTAGTAGATGGGAGTAATAGTAGTAGATGCAGGCAGGAGTCGGTCTACTAATCTTGGACAAGATGCCTATATAATGATCATTGCCTGGATATCATCATGATTATTTGAAGTTATATCAATTACCCAACGGTAATTCGTTTACCCGCCGTTTGCTATTTTTCTCAAGAGAAGCCACTAGTGAAATCTACGGCGCCCGGGTCTCTTCTTTATTATATTTGCCTTTGCGAAATATTTTATTTGCTTTTATCTTCAGATCTATTAAATAAAAAATACAAAAATACCTTGCTACACTTTATTTTATTTGGCGTTCGATCTATCAAATTATTACAACTTTCCCCTGTCCACGTGCCAATTTTTGGCGCCGTTACACGAAAGGGATTGACAACCCCTTTAACACGTTGGGTTGCGAGTATATGTTATTTGTGTGCAGGTGCTGTTTACGTAGTGTTGCTTGGTTCTCCTACTGGTTTGATAACCTTGGTCTCATCACTGAGGGAAATACCTACCATCGATGTACTGCATCATCCCTTCCTCTTTGGGGAAATACCGACGTAGTCTAGCAGACGTCAATGGCGGATGGTGAAAAGTTCAGTACCACCTTACTAGTTGAAGAGAGTTGAGACCCCTTTATAAGGGCCGCTTTACCACTTGCTATTGGGGCTTGGGAAGATGAGTGATACATGCACGCTTCGCCATGCCTCGCCTTGTCACGACGCGCGCGTGCCGTGGGTTGCAGGAATGAGTCAAGCCGATCCTTGTTTTTGCAGGTCAAGAATGGTTAATAAATCCATCTTTAGTTAACAAGTTGCTAACAAATGCGTCACTTTCTGAGACGTTGGACCATGGGCTATTTGCATTTCCGAGGTACGGGGGTGCGTCGACTCAGTCATGGGCCTAAGCCCAGGCCCATGACTCCTTACCCGATGGCCTATATAAGAAGTTGATCACAAATAGAGTGATCTTGTTCACTCACTCCCTCTTGCATAACCCTAGCAGTCATCTACTGTTCCTCATTCTGTGCTGCTTTCGGCGATCCCATCACGACGACCACGTGCACGGTTGGTCGGGAAGCAGGTGCTTCTGGAACCCCATCGTTCGAGATCCTACTTGGGAGAATGGTAATAAGGATTTTGGGGAGCGTCTTAGCGTGAATGCTCTCGATCTGTCTTCGTCCGCCTCTGCTTCGACTATTTCCCCTTGTCGAGGCTGTTGCCGCCGTCGCGTTGGCCTGGCCAACCAGAGGGTACGATTTGTTCATCCCTCACTTACTCATTCATGTGCTAGCCGTATATGTTGTATTCATAGATGTGTCATTTCTATGTACTGTACGTGCTCACATGCTTAGGTATCGGTATGAGTTGCATACCATGATTGCCATACTTACTGTTTGCTCATGGATTTGATTAATCGAAAATGTGCTAATATTTCCAACAACCCAAAACCCTTATTTTAGGCACTTTCCGATTCAAGGCTTTGTCGCTATGCTGAAATTAAAAAAGTTTACCGGAACGCATTTTAAGCATCGGCAGACAAGGACCACCTTCTGGCTCACAACGATGAACGTGTTCCAAGTTAATGCCTCTCGTGGAAACGATTGCTCCTGAACAGGAGAAGGCATTTAGGGTGGTGATACATCTTCGTTGTATCTATAATTTTTGATTGTTCCATGCCAATATTATACAACTTTCATATATTTTTGGCAACTTTTTATATGATTTATTGGACTAACCTATTGATACAGTGCCTAGTGCCAGTTCCTGTTTTTTGCATCGCAGAAAATCCATATCAAACGAAGTCCAAATGCAATAAATTTTTACGAAGAATTATTTTGGAATATATGTGATATTTGGGAGTTGGAATCACCGCAAACGGAGGCCCACACAACCCACAAGACACCAGGGCGCGCCAGAGGACCCTGGCGCGTGGTGGTGGGTTGTGCCCTCCTCGAACGTCGGTTGGATCTCTACTTTGGGCGCAAGGAAGCTTATATACGGAAAAAAAATCATGTCAAAATCTCATCGCAATCGGAGTTACGGATCTCCCGGAATATAAGAAACGGTTTTCGGCCAGATCAGGGGAACGCGAAACAGAAGAGAACAGAGAGGGAGATCCAATCTCGGAGGGGCTCCCGTACCTTCGCTGCCAGGGAGGCCATGGACCAGAGGGGGAACTCTCCTTCCATCTAGGGGGGAGGCCAAGGAAGAATAAGGAGGGGGCTCTCTTCCCCTCTCTCCCGGTGGCGCCGGAGTGTAGCCGGGCCTAGGATCGTGACGGCGATCTACATCAACAATCTTGCTACCGTCAACACCAACTTTCTCCCCCTCTATGCAGCGGTGTAACACCTCTTCTCCCCGCTCTAATCTCTACTTAAACATGGTGCTCAAATCCATATATTGTTTCCCAATGATATTTGGCTATCCTATGATGTTTGAGTAGATCCGTTTTGTCCTATGGGTTAATCGTGATCTTGGTTGGTATGATTGTATATTTTATTTATGGTGCTGTCCTACGGTGCTCTCCGTCTCGCGCAAACGTGAGGGGCCCATGATGTAGGGTGTTGCAATATGTTCATGGTTTGCTTATTGTCAGTGTTGCGGGGGTGACAGCAGCCTAATCATGGATAAGTGGGTTATGGCGTATGGGAGTAAAGAGGACTTGATACTTAATGCTATGGTTGGGTTTCACGACCTTAATGATGTTTAGTACTTGCGGATGCTTGCTAGAGTTCCAATCATAGGTACATATGATCCAAGTAGAGAAAGTACGTTACCACATGCCTCTCCCTCATCTAAAATTACAAGAATGATTACCCGTACTTGTTATCGATTGCCTAGGGACAAATGACTTTCTTTTTGACAAAAGCTATCCACTTTTATTATCTTGCAATTTATTCGTAGTTTTATTCTCACAAATTACTCGTAGTTTTATTCTTGCAAAATAGTTTCATACTTTTTTTAGGTAAAGCAAAAGTCAAGTGTGCATGGAGTTGTATCGGTGGTGGTAGAACTTGAGGGAATATTTGTTCTACCTTTAGCTCCTCGTTGGGTTCGACAATCTTATTTATCGAAGAAGACTACAAACGATCCCCTATACTTGTGGGTTATCAATACCTTTTTCTGGCACCGTTGCCGGTGAGCAATAGGTGGGGTGAATATTCTCGTGTGTGCTTGTTTGCTTTATCACTAAGTAGTTTTTAGTTTTTTTCTAAGTTGTTCTCTATCTTTAGTTGATGCGGCATACCCTACCGCAAACATGGCTAGTACACAAGTCATTATGGATACGCCAGTCAATGACAAAGGGTTGCAGGCGACTGCGGTAGTCGTCGGCAAAGGGGTGCAAATGGAGGATATTATGGATGAGGCAAAGACAGTGCGGGTCGACGATACGGATGTCAGGAAGTTAGTTAACCAAGACAAGGACGACAAAATTATGGAGAAGATGACATATCTTAACAAGGGAACAGATGGGAACTTGCGTACATTATGTGGTTCAGGTTTTCTGCCAATGATACGCAAAGAAGGAGCGCATGTTAATTGTGAGAAAATTGCTAGATTAGACGAGCCCATACAAGTGCATGCATGCACAATATCAGGAAGGAACTGTTTGTTTTCTAATGGATTCAAAAAGGAATATCATGCATGTGTTTGGAGAAATAATAGGACATGGAGAACATGAAGATTAAAAAGCAAAGACCATGCATGCAACAGATTTGTTAGTTGGGTTTCACCGGATATAAAAACTCCAGTGCATGTGCTAGAAAATAGGAAGAGAAGGAGCTTGCATCTACGTGGAGATATGTTTCCAGATCGGTCGTCTACGTACGTTTGGAAAAGGAAAAACAAAGTAGCGGATTAGAATGGATACGGCAGGAGATCGGTTGCACAAGTCACGCAAGGGATTGTACACCAACCGTTTTCCAATCAACTAGTATGGCCTGCGTGCCTTGGTTTGGCCGAACTGGTCTGAGTCGGTTTGTACCTAGTTTCTATATATTATTTGCTATCAAGACTTTTAGGATTAGGTTATTTTCTTTAGAGTTTAGACAGACTATGAAGCGTCCCTCTGGGCGTTCATCTTCTTTATTATTCTGAGATTTTCTATCAAGAAAATTACACTTTGGCGAGAGGATTCTCGTGATCGAGAGTTTGCAAGCTATTGGCTTGAGGTCCGTCGGCAACGATGGATTGCATGTTGGTGACGTCTACGTTGATGAGAGGTGCCTTGTTTGTCAAGGTATTGCTAGTCAGTTTTAGTTACCATAGTTTCAGGTTGCGTGTATTGCTCCAGTAATTGGAAACTCTTATCAGTGAAATTTAGTCGCGGTTGTTGCGTCATGAAAGATCGGGCCGAATTAGTGGCGCGTCCGAGGTCGTGCACTCATCATGTGGTATCAGATTAATGGGTTTCTCACGGTGCAATTTTTGTCTTGATTGAGGATGTACGGTGACACTAACTATTATGGATACAAGTCCCACAATGACAAGTTGAAGACGCAAAAATCACAGGGTGGTTGGACAGTGATGCTACACCAACAGAATACAAATCATGGGAAAATAGGATGGAAGGTACGTTTGACAATCGTGCTTCATAGGATCCTAATTTTGATGAGTTTGTTGCTTTGGATCTTGCACTGGAGCGTGTGGATGATGAGTTGTATGAGTTGTGGCGTAAGGAGAATGGCGACAAAAAGTTACATTACTCGACGACTATTTGGAAGGATTTCCAAAACTTTTAAGGGCGGAATTTTTACCTTCTCGTCGTGACAGTGTTGTGGCGCCCCGTGTAACGAGCTTGGTGGCAGCTCCAATGGACACAGGTACTCAGAAAATCAAAGTCATGGTGCACAATGCTAAAATTAATAAGGTGGTGGTGAAGGGGGTTAACAAGTCAACTGCGATGGTGATTACGCCAAATGAGAAGAAACAAACAATACCCGGTGTTCACAATGTTTCAAAGGCACATGTGGACATGGTGATAAAAGAGGAAGCATCATCACCAATGAGTGGGCTAAACATACAACTCAAGAGGGCACATGATGGCAGCAGTTATAAGGTGGATAAAGGGCAGCGCTGTAGTTTGTTTCAGAATCAGTGCAACATCAAGGGAACGACATGTAAATTAATTATTGATGGAGGTAGTTGCACCAATGGAATCAACAAGATGTTGGTGGAGAAACTTGGCTTGTCCACATGGCAATCCGATGAACCACATCATTTGGAATGGTTGAATAATTGTGGGCAGCTCAAAATTACACACAAGGTGTGTGTGCCGTTTAAAGTTGGACAGTATATTGATGAGGTGGAATGCGACGTTTTGCCATTAGAAGTTTGCGGTTTATTGCTTGGAAGGCCATGGCAGTACGACCGCAATGCAACACATGCCGGGAGGATGAATACATATACTTTTATTCATGATGGGAAACAAATGACACTAAAGCCAATGAAAGAGAAATCGATTTGCTCAGATCTGATGCTGACAGCGCGGAAAGAGAGAGTTTTGAAGGACGACTCGAAACCGAGGACGGTTTCCGTTCAAGTGGGGAGGATGATGCGGCATACCCTACAGCAAACATGGATAGTACACAAGTCATTATGAATACGCCAGTCAATGACAAAGGGTTGCAGGCGACCGCGGTAGTCGTCGACAAAGGGGTGCAAACGGAGGATATTATGGATGAGGCGAAGACAGTGCGGGTTGACGAGACGGATGTCAAAAAGTTAGTTAACCAAGACAAGGACGACAAAATTATGGAGAAGATGACATATCTTAACAAGGGAACAGATGGGAACTTGCGTACATTATGTGGTTCAGGTTTTCTGCCAATGATACACAAAGAAGGAGCGCATGTTCATTGTGAGAAAATTGCTAGATTAGCCAAGCCCATACAAGTGCATGCACGCACAATATCAGGAAGGAATTGTTTGTTTTCTAATGGGTTCAAAAAGGAATATCATGCATGTATTTGGAGAAATAATAGGACGTGGAGAACATAGAGATTAAAAAGGAAAGGCCATGCATGCAACAGATTTGTTTGTTGGGTTTCACCGGATATAAAAACTCCAGTGCATGTGCTAGAAAATAGGAATAGAAGGAGCCTGCATGTACGTGGAGATATGTTTCCAGATCGGCCATCTATGTACGTTTGGAAAAGGAAAAACAAAGTAGCAGATTAGAATGGATACGGCAAGGAGATCGGTTGCGCAAATCACGCAAGGGATTGTACACCAACCATTTTCCAATCAACTAGTATGGCCTGCGTGCCTTGGTTTGGCCGAACTGGTGTGAGTCGGTTTGTATCTAGGTTCTATAAATTATTTGCTATCAAGACTTTTAGGATTTGGTTATTTTCTTTAGAGTTTATACGGACTATGAAGCGGCCCTTTGGGCGTTCATATTGTTTATTATTGTGAGATTTTCTATCAAGAAAATTACACTTTGGCGACAGGATTCTCGTGATCGAGAGTTTGCAAGCTATTGGCTTGATGTTCGTCCGCAACGACAGATTGCGTGTTGGTGACTCATACGTTGACGAGAGGTGCCTTGTTTGTCGAGGTATTGCTATTCAGTTTTTGTTACCACAGTTTCAGGTTGCATATATCGCTCGCGTAATTGGAAACTCTTATCAGTGAAATTTGTCGCGGTTGTTGCATCATGAAAGATAGGGCCGAATTAGTGGCGCGTCCGAGGTCGTGCACTCATCATGTGGTATCAGATTACTGGGTTTCTCACGGTGCAATTTTTGTCTTGATTGAGGATGTATGGTGACACTGACTATTATGGATACAAGTCCCACAATGGCAAGTTGAAGACGCCAAAAATCACAGGGTGGTTGGACAGTGATGCTACACCGACAGAGTAGAAATCATGGGGAAATAGGATGGAAGGTATGTTTGACAATCGTGCTTCACAGGATCCTAATTTTGATGAGTTTGTTGCTTTGGATCTTGCCCTGGAGCGTGTGGACGATGAGTTGTATGAGTTGTGGTGTAAGGAGAAAGGCGACAAAAAGTTACATTACTCGATGACTATTTGGAAGGATTTCCTAAACTTTTTAAGGGCGGAATTTTTACCTTCTCGTCGTGACAGTGTTGTGGCACCCCTTGTGACGAGCTTGGTGGCAGCTCCAACGGACACATGTACTCAGAAAATCAAAGTCATGGAGCACAATGCTAAAATTAATAAGGTGGTGGTGAAGGGGATCAACAAGTCAACTGCGATGGTGATTACGCCAAATGAGAAGAAACAAACAGTACCTGGTGTTCAGAATATTTCAAAGGCGCATGTGGACATAGTGATAAAAGAGGAAGCGTCATCACCAATGAGTGGGCTGAACGTACAACTCAAGAGGGCACATGATGGCAGCAGTTGTAAGGTGGATAAAGGGCAGCGCTGGAGTTTGTTTCAGACTCAATGCAACATCAAGGGAACGACATGTAAATTAATTATTGATGGAGGTAGTTGCACCAATGGAATCAGCAAGATGTTGGTGGAGAAACTTGGCTTGTCCACATGGCGATGTGATGAACCACATCATTTGGAATGGTTGAATAATTGTGGGCAGCTCAAAATTACACACAAGGTCCGTGTGCCGTTTAAAGTTGGACAGTATATTGATGAGGTGGAATGCGACATTTTGCCATTAAAAGTTTGTGGTTTTTTGCTTGGAAGGCCATGGCAGTACGACCGCAATGCAACACATGCCGGGAGGATGAATACATATACTTTTATTCATGATGGGAAACAAATGACACTAAAGCCAATGGAAGAGAAATCGATTTGCTCAGATCTGATGCTGACAACGCGGAAAGAGAGAGTTTTGAAGGACAACTCGAAACCGAGGACGGTTTTCGTTCAAGGGAGGGAGGATGATGCGGCATACCCTACCACAAACATGGCTAGTACATAAGTCATTATGAATACGCCGGTCAATGACAAAGGGTTGCAGGCGACTGCAGTAGTCGTCGACAAAGGGGTGCAAACGGAGGATATTATGGATGAGGCAAAGACAGTGCATGTCGACGAGATGGATGTCAGAAAGTTAGTTAACCAAGACAAGGATGAAAAAATTATGGAGAAGATGATATATCTTAGCAAGGAAATAGATGGGAACTTGCGTACATTATGTGGTCCAGGTTTTCTGCCAATAATACACACAGAAGGAGCGCATGTTAACTGTGAGAAAATTGCTAGATTAGACGAGCCCATACAAGTGCATGCACGCACAATATCAGGAAGGAATTGTTTGTTTTCTAGTGGATTCAAAAAGGAATATCATGCATGTGTTTGGAGAAATAATAGGACGTGGAGAACATGGAGATTAAAAAGGAAAGACCATGCATGCAACAGATATGTTAGTTGGGTTTCACCGGATATAAAAACTCCAGTGCATGTGCTAGAAAATAGGAAGAGAAGGAGCCTGCATGTACGTGGAGATATGTTTATAGATCGGCCATCTACGTACGTTTGGAAAAGGAAAAACAAAGTAGCAGATTAGAATGGATGCGAGCAAGGAGATCAGTTGCGCAAGTCACGCAAGGGATTGTACACCAACCGTTTTCCAATCAACTAGTATGGCCTGCGTGTCTTGGTTTGGCCGAACTGGTATGAGTCGGAATGTACCTAGGTTCTATATATTATTTGCTATCAAGACTTTTAGGATTAGGTTATTTTCTTTAGAGTTTAGACAGACTATGATGCGGCCCTCTCGGCGTCCATCTTGTTTATTATTGTAAGATTTTCTATCAAGAAAATTACACTTTGGCGAGAGGATTCTCGTGATCGAGAGTTTGCAAGCTATTGGCTTGAGGTCCGTCGGTGACGACGGATTGCGTGCTGGTGACGTCTACATTGACGAGAGGTGCCTTGTTTGTCGAGGTATTGCTATTCGGTTTTTGTTACCACAGTTTCAGGTTGCGTGTATCGCTCGCGTAATTGGAAACTCTTTCAGTGAAATTTAGTCGCGGTTGTTGGATCGTGAAAGATCGGGCCGAATTAGTGGCGTGTCCGAGGTCGTGCACTCATCATTAGTTATGGATATGGAACACAAAACACCAAACAAATTAGTGGTACTTGCTACTCATGGAGATGGGAACCTTCTAAAACCCTCGATGCTCGTTATGTGAAAAATATTATGCATTACTTTGATAATCTTGCGAAAACCCCATTCAAGTTGATGACGGGAGTGACTTTGGATCAATGTGAATACTTTAGGTATTATCGCTTGACACAAAAAGGGAAACTTTTATTGGATCAAATTTGTATGTTGCATTGGTATGCTCGAGATTTTTGCTTGAGATATGATTTTAGTTGTTGCTCTAGGATAAATGCTCCACACCTTCCCTTTTCATGCATATTTAATGATAATGAAACCTTGGCTTCTTATGCTGATGGTATATATGATTACTATGATGTGGAACGAATAGAAGAATTTGTTGCTTTTAAGGGTGCTTATGAAATTGAATCTTTGTTTGAAAAATTTGAAGATTTTGATGATTCGATTTATAGACCTGAAATTTTTTCTATCCTTAAATATTGCTATGATAATTATAAATACAATTCTGATATTGATGCATTTATTAAGAAAGTCTCTACTGTCCAAGAAGAGACTAATATTTTGCAGGAGTCTATGGAAGAAGGAATTGATGAAACTGTGAGCTCATTGGATGAAAAAGATGATGAGGAGAGCGGCAGAACAAAAGGAGGAAGAGCGGATTGATCACCCGTACCCACCTTCTAGTGAGAGTAACTCTTCCACTCATATATTATTTAATTTCCCTTCGTTCGTACCGAAGGATGAATGCCATGATAATTGCTATGGTCTCATTGATTCGTTTGAAATATCCCTTTTTGATGATGCTTGCTATGCTTGTGGCCATGATGCCAATTTAAATTATGCTTATGGAGATGAACTTGCTATAGTTCCTTATGTTAAGAATGACATTGTCGCTATTGCACCCACACATGATAGTCCTATTATCTTTTTGAATTCTCCAAACTACAGTATATTGGAGAAGTTTGCACTTATTAAGGATTACATTGATGGGTTGCATTTTACCGTTGCACATGATGATTTTGATGAGTATAATATGCATGTGCTTGCTGATCCTACTTGCAATTATTATGAGAGAGGAACTTTATCTCCACCTCTCTATGTTTCTAACATAATAAAATTGCAAGAAACCGCTTATGCTATGTATTGGCCTTTACTTGATGTGCATGAATTGTTCTTTTATGACATGCCGATGCATAGGAAGAGATTTAGACTTATAATTGCATGATATATGTTGCTTTGTTCTTACTACTAAATGCCAAATCATTGTTAATTAAAATTGGCTTTGATATACCTTGGGATCCGGGTGGATCCATTACTTGAGCACTTTATGCCTAGCTTAATGGCTTTAAAGAAAGCGCTTTCAGGGAGACAACCCGGAAGTTTTAGAGAGTCATTTATTTCTGTTGAGTGCTTTTATAAAGTTTAAAAATAAAAAATATAGAGGGGAACTTAAAAACATTTCACAAAAGATAAGCGATTGGAAGTTATGCATTGCGGAAGTGAGGGTCAACCTTGAACACTTGTGTTCATGCTCATGGAAACAATGTAGAATTTTTCATGGAAGTATCTCACAAAAATAATTATCCCCTTGTATAATTCCATTGTATTATAAAAATAATGTGCCAAGGTTTGACTTTAGGATGATTAAATTGCTTGTTGGTTTCTGTGGTGCAAAACATAAACTTTGGCTGTAGTGCACAATTTTACATTTTTTACTGGAATGTCAAACGGTTCTGAAACTTTTTGTATTGTCTTTCTATACAAAATTTTATTTTGTCCTAAATTTTCGGAATTTTTAGATTTACAGAAGTATGGTGGATGTTCAAATATTTACAGACTGTCCTGTTTTCACAGATTGTTGTTATAGCTTCATTATTTGCATATGTTTGAATTCTTGTTGAAGCCTCCTTGAATTGGGGCCATAGCATTGTGATAGCATACAATGGGTAATGTTTGTTTATAATTATACAACAATGTTACAACAGTACATGATGGGATTTCATCGCCATATTCACTAACCCCGCCACTAAAAGTTCGGTCAAGTTTTGTGTGGATGAAGTGTTTGAAAATCAAGGAGGTCTCGATGTGAGGAGAAGGAGGAGAGGCAAGAGCTCAAGCTTGGGGATGCCCAAGGAACCCCAAGTAAATATTCAAGGAGACTCAAGCGTCTAAGCTTGGGGATGCACGGAAGGCATCCCATCTTTCTTCAACAAGTATCTGTATGTTTTCGGATTCGTTTCGTTCATGTGATATGTGCAAATCTTGGAGCGTCTTTTGTGTTTAGTTTTTCACTTTTCTTTTATGCATCATGCTGGTATGAGATAGTCCATGGTCGATTTATATAATGCTCATTGCACTTCACCTATATCTTTTGAGTATGGCTTTATAGAATGCTTCATGTGCTTCACTTATATCATTTGAAGTTTGGATTGCCTGTTTCTCTTCACATGGAAAACCATTGTTTGTAGAATGCTCTTTTGCTCCACTTATACTTGTTAGAGCATGATCTTTTGTATAAATAATTAAACTCTCATGCTTCACTTATATCTATTTAGAGAATCAACAGGAATTGGTCAATCGCATGGTTAGTCATAAAATCCTACATAAAACTTATGGATCACTGAATATGATATGTTTGATTCCTTGCAATAGTTTTGCGATATAGAAATGGAATATGTGGGAGGTACTAGTAAACGGTTGTGGTTAGTAAGAATATTGGTGTTAAGGTTTGTGATTCCCAAAGCATGCACGTATAGTCTCTCGTTATGCTATGATGTTGGATCATGATTTATTATTGATTGTCTTCCTTATGAGTGGCGGTCGGGGACGAGCGATGGTATTTTCCTACCAATCTATCCCCCTAGGGGCATGCATAGTAGTACCTTGCTTCGAGGGCTAATAAACTTTTGCAATAAGTATATGAGTTCTTTATGACTAATGTGAGTCCATGGATTATACGCTCTCTTACCTTTTCGCAATTTGCTAGCCTCTACGGTACCGTGCATTGCCCTTTCTCACCTCGAGAGTCAGTGCAAACTTCGCAGGTACATCCAAACCCCGTGATATGATACGCTCTATCACACATAAGCCTTATTATATCTTCCTCAAAACAGCCACCATACCTACCTATTATGGCTTTTCCATGGCCATTCCGAGATATATTGCCATGCAACTTCCACCGCTTCCGTTTTGATGACTTGAGCATTCATTGGCATATTGCCTTGCATGATCATATAGCTGACATAGTAGTTGTGGCTCAGCCACCGTTCATCATTTTTCATACATGTTACGCCAGATCCTTGCACATCCTGGTACATGCCAGAGGCATTCAAATAGAGTCATACTTTGTCATAGGTATCGAGTTGTAATTTTTATTTCTTTTGAGTTATAAGTAAATAGAAGTGTGATGATCATCATTATTCATTTTTAGAGTAGTGCCCAGTGAGGAAAGGATGATGGAGACTATGATTCCCCCACAAGTCGGGATGAGACTCCGGAAAAGGAGAGAAAAAATATAAATAAAAAAATGGAAAATAAAAAAAGAAGAAGAGAAGGGGCATTGTTAGTATCCTTTACCACACTTGTGCTTCAAAGTAGCACCATGTTTTTCATATGGAGAGTTTCCTATGTTGTCACTTTCATATACTAGTGGGAATTTTTCATTATAGGATTAGATGCACACTCCACTTGTCGGAGTAATGGGCCACGGGTAGCCTAACCCGAGTCCCAGAACCTTTCAAGACATTGGGGCCGGCTGCGCCCCTCAGGACATCGAGATGAAGCGCCGCCTTCTGATGGCCGGCTGGCCCAAGCGGCCGGCTGCCAGAAGGCGGCTCAGTGATACGTCCATTTTGCATTATGCTTTTATATCGATATTTATTGCATTATGGGCTGTTATTACACATTATGTCACAATACTTATGTCTATTCTCTCTTATTTTACAAGGTTTACATAAGGAGGGAGAATGCCGACAGCTGGAATTCTGGGCTGGAAAAGGAGCAAATATTAGAGACCTATTCTGCACAACTCCGAAAGTCCTGAAACTCCACGGAAGTTACTTTTGGAAATAATAAAATATATTGAGCGGAAGAAATACTAGAGGGGGCCCACACCCTGGCCACGAGGGTGGGGCACACCCTACCCCCCTGGGCGCGCCCCCTGCCTTGTGGGCCCCATGTTGGCCCTCCGGTGCCCATATTCTACTATATAAAGTCTTTCGTACGAAGAAAAATCATAAGCAAGCTTTTTGGATGAGACTCTGCCGCCACGAGGCGGAACCTTGGCGGAACCAATCTAGGGCTCTGGCGGAGCTGTTCTGCCGGGGACACTTCCCTCCGGGAGGGGGAAATCATCGCCATCGTCATCACCAACGCTCCTCTCATCGGCAGGGGGCCAATGTCCATCAACATCTTCACCAACACCATCTCCTCTCAAACCCTAGTTCATCTCTTGTATCCAATTCTTGTCTCTAAGTCTGGGATTGGTACTTGTAGGTTGCTAGTAGTGTTGATTACTCCTTGTAGTTGATGCTAGTTGGTTTATTTGGTGGAACATCATATGTTTAGATCCTTTATGCATATTAATACTCCTCTGATTATGAACATGAATATGCTTTGTGAGTAGTTACGTTTGTTCCTGAGGACATGGGAGAAGCCTTGCTATTAGTAGTCATGTGAATTTGGTATTCGTTCGATATTTTGATGAGATGTATGTTGTCTCCCCTCTAGTGGTGTTATGTGAACGCCGACTACATGACACTTCACCATTGTTTGGGCCTAGAGGAAGGCATTGGGAAGTAATAAGTAGATGATGGGTTGCTAGAGTGACAGAAGCTTAAACCCTAGTTTGTGTGTTGCTTCGTAAGGGGCTGATTTGGATCCATATGTTTCATGCTATGGTTAGGTTTACCTTAATACTTCTTTTGTAGTTGCAGATGCTTTCAATAGGAGTTAATCATAAGTGGGATGCTTGTCCAAGTAAGGGCAGCACCCAAGCACCGGTCCACCCACATATCAAATTATCAAAGTACCGAACGCGAATCATATGAACGTGATGAAAACTAGCTTGACGATAATTCCCATGTGTCCTCGAGAGCGTTTGCATATAAGAGTTTGTACAGGCTTGTCCTTTGCTACAAAAAGGATTGGGCCACCTTGCTGCACTTTATTTACTTTTGTTACTTGTTGCTCGTTACAAATTATCTTATCACAAAACTATCTGTTACCTATAATTTCAGTGCTTGCAGAGAATACCTTGCTGAAAACCGCTTATCATTTCCTTCTGCTCCTCCTTGGGTTCGACACTCTTACTTATCGAAAGGACTACGATAGATCCCATATACTTGTGGGTCATCAAGACTCTTTTCTGGCGCCGTTACCGGGGAGTGAAGCGCCTTTGGTAGGTGGAATTTGGTAAAGGAAAAATTTATATAGTGTGCTGAAATTTATTGTCACTTGTTACTATGGAAAGTAATCCTCTGAGGGGCTTGTTCGGGGTATCTTCACCCCGACCAGTAGAGCAAAGAGTTGCTCCTCAACCTATTGAACCTACTGAAAATGAAAATGTCTACTTTGAAATTCCTTCGGGTATGGTAGAAAAACTGCTAGCTAATCCTTTTGCAGGAGATGGAACATTACATCCTGATGAGCACCTAATCTATGTGGATGAGGTTTGTGGATTATTTAAGCTTGCAGTATGCCCGATGATGTTATTAAGAAGAAGGTCTTCCCTTTATCTTTGAAGGGAGATGCATTGACATGGTATAGGCTATGTGATGATATGGGATCATGGAACTACAAACGATTGAAATTGGAATTTAATCAGAAGTTTTATCTTATGCATCTTGTTCATCGTGATCGCAATTATATATATAATTTTTGTCCTTGCGAAGGAGAAAGCATCGGTCAATCTTGGGGGAGGCTTAAATCAATGTTATATTCATGCCCCAATCATGAGCTCTCAATAGAAATGATTATTCAAAAAATTTATGCTCGGCTTTCTGATAACAATCGCACCATGCTCGATACTTCTTGTGCTGGCTCTTTTATGATGAAGACTATTGAATTCAAATGTGATTTATTGGAAAGAATTAAACGCAACTCTGAAGATTGGGATCTCGACGAAGGTAAGGAGTCAGGTATGACACCTAAGTTTGATTGTGTTAAATCTTTTATGGATACCGATGTTTTCCGTAAATTTAGCACTAAATATGGACTTGACTCTGAGATAGTAGCTTCTTTCTGTGAATCTTTTGCTACTCATGTTGATCTCCCTAAGGAGAAGTGGTTTAAATATCATCCTCCCATAGAGGTAAAAGTAGCTGCACCTATTAAAGTTGAAGAAAAGACTATCACTTACAATGATCCTATTGTTCCTACTGCTTATGTTGAGAAACCACCTTTTCCTGTTAGGATAAAAGATCATGCTAAAGCTTCAACTGTGGTTCGTAAAAGCAATATTAGAACTTATAAACCTCCCGAGCAAGTTAAAGTTGGACCTAATATTGCTATTGTTAAAGATCTCTTGGCTAATAATATTGATGGGCATGTTATTTATTTCTGCGATGAGACTGCTAGAATTGCTAAACCTTGTGACAAAGATAAACATAGACCTGTGGTAGGCATGCCTGTTATTTCTATTATAATAGGAGATCATTGTTATCATGGCTTGTGTGATATGGGTGCTAGTGCTAGTGCAATACCTATTGACTTATACAAAGAAATTATGCATGATATTGCACCTGCTGAGTTAGAAGATATTGATGTCACAATTAAACTTGCCAATAGAGATACTATTTCACAAATTGGGATTGTTAGAGATGTTGAAGTCTTGTGTGGGAAAACTAAATATCCTGCTGATTTTCTTGTTCTTGGTTCCCCACAAGATAGCTTTGTTCCCATTATATTTGGTAGACCCTTCTTAAACACTGTTAATGCTAAGATAGACTGCAAAAAGGATATTGCTACCATTTGTCTAGGTGATATGTCTCATGAGTTCAACGTTTCTAAATTTCGTAGACAACACCGTGAAGAGGAATTGCCTAGTAAAGATGAAATTATTGGTCTTGCTTCTATTGCCGTACCTCCTAGCGATCCTTTAGAACAATATTTGCTAGACCATGAAAATGATATGTTTATGAATGAAAGAAGGGAAATAGATGAAGTGTTCTTTAAGCAGGGACCTATTTCGAAACACAACTTGCCTATTGAAATCCTAGGGGATCCTCCTCCACCCAAGGGTGATCCCGTGTTTGATCTTAAACCATTGCCTGATACTCTTAAATATGCTTATCTTGATGAAAACAAGATATATCCTGTTATTATTAGTGCTAACCTTTCAGAGAAGGAGGAAGAAAAATTATTGAAAACTCTGAAGAAGCATCGTGCTGCTATTGGATATACTCTTGATGATCTTAAGGGCATTAGTCCCACTCTATGTCAACATAAAATAAATTTGGAGAAAGACGCCAAACCAGTTATTGATCATCAACGACGGCTGAATCCTAAGATGAAAGAAGTGGTAAGAAAGGAAATACTGAAGCTCCTTGAGGCAGGTATAATCTATCCCGTTGCTGATAGTCAGTGGGTAAGTCCTGTCCATTGTGTCCCCAAGAAGGGAGGTATTACTGTCGTTCCTAATGATAAAGATGAATTGATTCCGCAAAGAATTATTACAGGTTGTAGGATGGTAATTCATTTTCGCAAATTAAATAAGGCTACTAAAAAAGATCATTACCCCTTACCTTTTATTGATCAAATTCTAGAAAGATTATCCAAACATACACATTTTTTCTTTCTAGATGGTTATTCTGGTTTCTCTGAAATACCTGTGTCAGCTGATGATCAAGCTAAGACCACTTTTACTTGCCCTTTCGGTACTTTTGCCTACAGACGTATGCCTTTTGGTTTATGTAATGTACCTTCTACCTTTCAAAGATGCATGATGGCTATATTCTCTGACTTTTGTGAAAAGATTTGTGAGGTTTTCATGGACGATTTCTCCGTTTATGGATCCTCTTTTGATGATTTCTTGAGCAACCTTGATCGAGTTTTGCAGAGATGTGAAGAAACTAACCTTGTCTTGAATTGGGAAAAGTGCCACTTTATGGTTAATGAAGGTATTGTCTTGGGGCATAAAATTTCTGAAAGAGGTATTGAAGTTGATAAAGCTAAAGTTGATGCTATTGAAAAGATGCCATGTTCCAAGGGCATCAAAGGTATAAGAAGTTTCCTTGGTCACGCCGGATTTTATAGGACGTTCATTAAGGACTTCTCACAAATTTCTCGGCCTCTGACTAATATATTACAAAAAGATATACCATTTGTCTTTGATGATGATTGTGTATAAGCATTTGAAATACTTAAGAAACCATTGATTTCTGCACCTATTGTTCAGCCACCTGATTGGAATTTACCCTTTGAAATTATGTGTGATGCTAGTGATTATGCTGTAGGTGCTGTTCTAGGGCAAAGAGTTGATAAGAAAATGTTATTCAATATGCTAGTAAAACTCTAGACAATGCCCAGAGAAATTATGCTACTACTGAAAAAGAATTTTACCAGTTGTATTTGCTTGTGATAAGTTCAGACCTTATATTGTTGATTCTAAAGTAACTATTCACACTGATCATGCTGCTATTAAATATCTTTTGGAAAAGAAAGATGATAAACCTAGACTTATTAGATGGGTTCTCTTGCTACAATAATTTGATTTGCATATTATTGATAGAAAAGGAGCTGAGAACCCCGTTGCACACAACTTGTCTAGGTTAGAAAATGTTCTTGATGACCCACTACCTATTGATGATAGCTTTCCTGATGAACAATTAAATGTCATAAATGCTTCTCGTACTGCTCCATGGTATGATGATTATGCTAATTACATTGTTGCTAAGTTTATACCACCTAGTTTCACATACCAACAAAAGAAAGAAGGAGTAGATGGTGTCATTAGACGTTGTGTATCTGAGCATGAACAGGAATAGATCCTACGCAAGTGTCACTCCGAGGCTTATGGAGGACACCATGCTGGAGATAGAACTGCACATAAGGTATTGCAATCCAGTTTTTATTGGCCTACTCTCTTCAAGGAATCCCGTAAGTTTGTCTTATCTTGTGATGAATGTCAAAGAATTGGTAATATTAGTAGACATCAAGAAATGCCTATGAATTATTCACTTGTTATTGAACCATTTGATGTTTGGGGCTTTGATTGTATGGGACAGTTTCCTGCCTCTAATGGATATACACATATTTTAGTTGTTGTTGATTACGTTACTAAGTGGGTAGAAGCTATTCCAACTAGTAGTGCTGATCATAACACTTCTATTAAGATGCTTAAAGAAGTTATTTTTCCGAGGTTTGTAGTCCCTAGATATTTAATGACTGATGGTGGTTCACATTTTATTCATGGTGCTTTCCGTAAAATGCTTGCCAAGTATGATGTTAATCATAGAATTGCATCTCCATATCACCCGCAGTGTAGTGGTCAAGTAGAATTGAGCAATAGAGAGCTCAAATTAATTTTGCAAAAGACTGTTAATAGATCTAGAAAGAATTGGTCCAAGAAACTTGATGATGCATTATGGGCCTATAGAACTGCATATAAAAATCCTATGGGTATGTCTCCGTATAAAATGGTTTATGGAGAAGCATGTCACTTACCTCTCGAACTAGAACATAAGGCTTATTGGTCTATTAAAGAGCTCAATTATGATTTCAAACTTGCCGGTGAGAAGAGGTTATTTGACATTAGCTCACTTGATGAATGGAGAACCCAAGCCTATGAGAATGCCAAGTTGTTTCAAGAAAAGTTAAAAGATGGCATGACAAAAGGATACAAAAACGTGAGCTTAATGTAGGTGATTATGTATTGCTATACAACTCTCGTTTAAGATTTTTTGCAGGGAAACTTCTCTCTAAATGGGAAGGTCCTTACGTTATCGAGGAGGTCTATCGTTCCGGTGCCATAAAAATCAACAACTTCGAAGGCACAAATCCGAAGGTGGTGAACGGTCAAAGAATCAAACATTATATCTCAGGTAATCCCATAAATGTTGAAACCAATGTTATTGAAACCGTAACCCCGGAGGAATACATAAGGGACACTTTCTGGAATGTTTCAGACTCCGAAAGGGAATAGGTATGTGGTACGGTAAGTAAACTGACTCCAAAACAGCTCCAATGGCAATTTTTCTCCCTTTTGGAATATTTTGAAAAATAGAAAAATAAGAAGCAGTCTGGGAAGGACATGAGGCCTCCGCGAGGGTGGAGGGCGCGCCCTACCCCCCTGGGCGCACCCCCTGCCTCGTGGGCACCTCGTGCGCTCTCCGGACTCCGTTTTCTTGCACGATACGTATTTTGGTCGGTAAAAATTCATTATATAATCTCCCGAAGGTTTTGACTCATGTATCACGCAATTATCCTCTATTCTTGTTTCGAGCTGTTTTCTGTCAAGGTTGTCAAGGCCAGGCATCAAGTCGTCCCCCTCCTCCAACAATGGTGACAACGATGCTTGGCTAATGAAGATAGAGCTGAAGAGGGAAGAACCCGTGGAGATCAACAAGGATGAAGGGACTAAGAAGGCCATGGAGGACCAAGTTCCGGCAGTAGAAGACATCCTTCAACTTGATCACAATCTCCTTAACCCAACTGAGATCGAAGCTTTCAAGATGATTGAGTTAGCTCATATACAAAACAAGTATCTCACATGTGAAAATATTTTGTTGAAGGAGCATATTGTCGCACTCAAGGGCATTATCCGCAAGTTGGAGGATCTCTTGCGCTGGATGTGCGACTACCCATCATCAACAACTGCACCATCTTCTTAACCAACAAAGGAGACATAACCATATGGGTATGGGCACTCCCCTTGGCAACTGCCAAGCTTGGGGGAGGTGCCCCGGTATCGTATCACCACCATATCTCCTATCTTTACCGTTTTTGTTAGTTCGATCCTTTTAGTAGTATTTTGATCTAGTAGAATAAAAGTTTTAGTATGATTTAATTTTGAGTTTTGCTTTATGATCCCTCTATGTAATCGAGTCCATGAGCTATATAATAAAGATTAGTGTTGAGTCAAGGGCTTGATTATTTTGCTATGATCTTGAGGGAATAAAATAAAAGAGAAAGGGATAAGAAGAACAAAGAGATCATATTGATCTTATGGAGAGTAATGACTTCACATATAAAGAGTATGATGATTAAAAGTTGTTGAGAGTTGGCAAACATAGTTTAGGTCATCGTTGCAATTAATAGGAAGTAATAAAGAAAGAGAGGTTTCACATATAAATATACTATCTTGGACATCTTTTTTGATTGGGAGCACTCATTAAAATATGACATGCTAAAGAGTTGATGTTGGACAAGGAAGACAACGTAATGGGTTATGTTTTCTTATGTCTGAGATAAAGTATATTGTCATGGATCATCCAACATGTTGAGTTTGCCATTCTCCCTCATGCTAGCCAAATTCTTTGCATCAAGTAGAGGTACTACTTGTGCTTCCATATACCCTTAAACCTAGTTTTGCCATGAGAGTCCACCATATCTACCTATGGATTGAGTAAGATCCTTCAAGTAAGTTGTCATCGGTGCAAGCAATAACAATTGCTGTCTAAATATGTATGATTGATTAGTGTGGAGGAAATAAGTTTTATACGATCTTGTGATGTGGAAGAAATAAAAGCGACGAACTGCATAATAAAGGTCCATATAACAAGTGCCAATATAAAGTGACTTTCTTTCGCATTAATATTTTGTGCATCCAACCCTGAAAGCGCATGGCAACCTCGCTTCCCTCTGCGAAGGGCCTATCTTTTTATTATTGTCTTCTACCTTATGCAAGAGTCATGGTAATCTTCACCTTTCCTTTTACATTTTATCCTTTGGCAAGCACAGTGTGTTGGAAAGATCCTGATACGTATACCTAATTGGATGTAAGTTAGCATGAACTATTATTGTTGACATTACCCTTGAGGTAAAAGGTTGGGAAGTGAAACTATAAGCCCCTATCTTTCTCTGTGTCCAATTAAAACTCCATAACCACAAGTATTGCGTGAGTGTTAGCAATTGTGAAAGACTAAATGATAGTTGAGTATGTGGACTTGCTAAAAAGCTCTGACATAGACTCTTTCTGATGTTATGATAAATTGCAATTGCCTCAATGACCGAGATTATAGTTTGTTAGTTCTCAATGAAGTTTCTGATTCATACTTTGCATTGTGAATAGATTATTACTTGAGCATAAGAAATCATATGACAATATCCATATATGTTGTTGTTATAAGAATGATCATGATGCCCTCATGTCCGTATTTTATTTTATCGACACCTCTACCTCTAAACATGTGGACATATTTATCGTTATCGGCTTTCGCTTGAGGACAAGAAAGGTCTAAGCTTGGGGAAGTTGATACGTCCATTTTGCATCATGCTTTTATATCGATATTTATTGCATTATGGGCTGTTATTACACATTATGTCACAATACTTATGCCTATTCTCTCTTATTTTACAAGGTTTACATAAGGAGGGAGAATGCCGGCAGCTGGAATTCTGGGCTGGAAAAGGAGCAAATATTAGAGACCTATTCTGCACAACTCCAAAAGTCCTGAAACTCCATGGAAGTTATTTTTGGAAATAATAAAAAATATTGGCGGAAGAAATAGCAGAGGGGGCACACACCCTAGCCACGAGGGTGGGGGCGCGCCCCTGCCTCGTGGGCCCCATTGGCCTTCCGGTGCCCATCTTCTGCTATATGAAGTCTTTCGTCTGAAGAAAAATCATAAGCAAGCTTTCGGGACGAGACTCCGCCGCCACAAGGCGGAATCTTGGCGGAACCAATCTAGGGCTCTGGCGGAGCTGTTCTGCCGGGGACACTTCCCTCCGGGAGGGGGAAATCATCGCCACCGTCATCACCAACGCTCCTCTCATCGGGAGGGGGCCAATCTCCATCAACAACTTCACGAGCACCATCTCCTCTCAAACCCTAGTTCATCACTTGTATCCATTTCTTGTCTCTAAGTATGGGATTGGTACTTGTAGGTTGCTAGTGGTGTTGATTACTCCTTGTAGTTGATGCTAGTTGGTTTATTTGGTGGAAGATCATACGTTCAGATCCTTTATGCATATTAATACTCCTCTGATTATGAACATGGATATGCTCTCTGAGTAGTTACGTTTGTTCCTGAGGACATGGGAGAAGCCTTGCTATTAGTAGTCATGTGAATTTGGTATTCGTTCGATATTTTGATGAGATGTATGTCGTCTCTCCTCTAGTGGTGTTATGTGAACGTCGACTACATGACACTTCACCATTGTTTGGGCCTATAGGAAGGCATTGGGAAGTAATAAGTAGATGATGGGTTGCTAGAGTGACAGAAGCTTAAACCCTAGTTTGTGCATTGCTTCGTAAGGGGCTGATTTGGATCCATATGTTTCATGCTATGGTTAGGTTTACCTTAATACTTCTTTTGTAGTTGCGGATGCTTGCAATAGGAGTTAATCATAAGTGGGATGCTTGTCCAAGTAAGGGCAACACCCAAGCACCTGTCCACCCACATATCAAATTATCAAAGTACCGAACGCGAATCATATGAACGTGATGAAAACTAGCTTGACGATAATTCCCATGTGTCCTCGGGAGCGTTTTCCTTCATATAAGAGTTTGTCTAGGCTTGTTCTTTGCTACAAAAAGGATTGGGCCACCTTGCTGCACTTTATTTACTTTTGTTACTTGTTGCTCGTTACAAATTATCTTATCACAAAACTATCTGTTACCTATAATTTCTGTGCTTGCAGAGAATACCTTGCTGAAAACCGCTTATCATTTCCTTATGCTCCTCGTTGGGTTCGACACTCTTACTTATCGAAAGGACTATGATAGATCCCCTATACTTGTGGGTCATCACTCAGCTCCAGAAGGCGGCACCAAGACGGGCCGACTCCTTGCAGGCGGCCTCCAGAGAGGCCGGCTTCTAGCAAACGGCCTACGGCGCCCTCAGAGTCTGCACCCCCATTAAGAAGACAAGACAGGGTGAAGCTACAGTGTAGCCCATCACCCCCGTATCCAGGGCTGGGCGTGGCCACAGTGCTCCGTATAGGCGGAGATCTCCGCCCGACGCGGCACTGTTTCCACTCCACCCTTGATGTCACTGCTGGCAGGCGGAGCCCTGTTCCCACGACGGCTGTTTGTACGGCCTGCAGGTAGCGGGCCCTACCAGGCAGAAAGAGCCCGGAAGATGGCGGAGGCCTGACCAGCTGGACCTGAGGGGGGCCGGCTTCCAGCAGGCGGCCCGTTCCTTTGTAACACCCCGGATGTAACTTTCCATATTTGTAACTCCAACTCTTGCCATTTTCGGCATTGTGATATGATATTCCCTCCGTGGTTGGGTTTTTGTCTTTTGTTTTGCATTTTTTTCATGTCATGCATCTCATATCATGTCATCATGTGCATCGCATTCGCATACGTGTTCGTTTCATGCGTCCGAGCATTTTCCCCGTTGTCCGTTTTGCAATCCGGCACTCCTATGTCCCCCGGCGTCCCCTTTTACATTTTTCCGTGAGCGGGTACTAAACTTTCTCGGAATGGACCGAGGTTTGTCAAGTGTCCTTGGTACACCACCGGTAGACCACCTGTCAAGTTTCAGGTCATTTGGAGCTCGTTTGGTACTCCAACGGTTAACCGCACTCTCGCAAAGGCCTCTTTTAAGTTGCAGCCCAACACCCCTTCAAAACAGCCCAATAACCCATCTAAGTCACTTCCATGCTATCCGTCGTCGGATCACGATCGTGTGGGCGAAAACTACACTCCATTTGGAGCTTCCTAGCTCCTTCTACCTATAAAAACACCCCCTCCCTCGAAATCCCGGATCAATTCCACCCCTAACCCTAGCCTCGCTCCTCTCCGCGCCGCCGGACACGTCCGGACGGAGCCGGACGCATCCGCCGCCACGCCCCGGCGAATCGCAGGCCGCCACGTGGATAGCCCGCGCCCGCCGCCTTGCCGACCCAGCTGGGCCCATGAGGTCTGTCAGGGCCCTCCCGCCCGCGCCGCCCCCTGGCGGCCCCGCCCGCCGCTCACCGCCTCCGCCGCCTCGGCCGCCCGCCTCCGCTCCGCGACCCGGCGGCCGCCGCCCCCGCCCGCCACCCAGCTCGCCGCCCGCCGCTTGTCGCGCCCGCCAAATCTTGCTGGCTGCGCCTTGCCGCCCACGCCGCCACCCGGCCCCGCCTCCGGCCGCCCCGGCCTCTCCTCCCTCCGGCCCAAGCTACCGCTCCGGCGACGCCTCGATCGGATCTGAGACGGTTGACTTCTCCTTCTCGCCCGAAATATCCTCTAAGTCATTTTTCCTGTCATATTTTGTTGCATTTTCATCATGCCATAACTTTGCACTCGTTGCTCCGTTTTGGGCGTGTAGCATACCGAAATGTTCGACTCGATGAGTAAATAATTTCATCTCATTGCATCATTTTCATTTGAGCTCATATTGATGCCCGAAATGCTGTTAGAATAGGGCTATGTGATGTTAGTTTCAGATTCTTATCAGAACATGCACTTTTGTCATTTTTTCCATGATTGATGTGTGCATCCTATGAACTTGAGTCCTACATGTGTTTTGTAATATGCCATGCCATCTTTACAGGGGTGTATGCCATGTATTTTTGTGATCTCTGTGGTGACTAGCACAAGCATGCAAACTAGGCTTCATGATGTTGCTGATTTCAGCCCTGCTTTTCTTGATATTTTTATGCCATGTAAACTTGATGCTACCGAGAGATCCATGCATATTTTGAGATACTTCAGTAAGGATGTTTTGAACATATGGTTATTCGCTATCCATCCATGCCCTTGTTTGCAATTATGGAGTGCCATAGCTTGAGTCAATCGAGCTCTACTTTTGCTATAAAATGTTTCCTGGCAGATTGTTTACATGTTATTCAATTTTTCCAAGGTTGTTGTTGTTGATCCGTGTATGCTATGATGTCGTTCTTGCCATGTATAGATTCTATGCCATGTCTTCTTGATGGATGTATGCTTAGTTTATCTTGAAATGCTCTGTAGTGAGTGCATCGAGCTCGCGAAGATGCCTACATAATTCTGTCAATGTCATGCCCTGTTTGCTAAATCTGTTAACGAAACTTGCTATGTTTACGTGGGTGCCATCATATCTTCTGATCCTTCTTGGCTCATGGTCAGTAAGGGACTTTTTTTCTATGCTTTGGGTAGATTCATTCCATGCCTTGTTTTGCTATTATAAGTTCCTGTAGCATGTTGTTTGCTTGCTCTGAACATTGCTTCCCGATGCTGATTCTGCCATGTTCAGTATTTTCTCTAAGTCTGTGAAGCTGATATATTTTGCACTTTTGCCATGCTTGTTTGGACCTGTTATGGTGTGAATTAGCCGTAGCTCAGTGTTCATCTTTTGTGAAGCATCTTGAGTAGATCACTACCATATGCTTTTTTGGTACGTTTGGATCCAATAGCTTAATTTCTTGTTGCTTGCTATGTGGCATCATGCTGTTAATGGCAGATTTGTGCCATTCTTGTTTTGCTTGTCATTTGCAAACCGTGCATCCGATTCCGGTGATCTTTATATCGATTTCAACCGAAATCATCTCACCTTTCCAGATGCATACTTGGTTTGCCAAGTTGATGCCTGGTTCATCATTTTCCTTCCGGAGCACGCATATGCATTGCATCTCACATCTCGCATATCATGCCATGTTTTGCATCATGTTGCTTGTGCATTGCACCGTGATTTATTGTGGTTCCTTTGTTTGTGTTCTTGCTTTGGGTAGAAACGGGAGACGAGTACGTGAACGAGGAACCTGTTGAGAACGCTTACGAGGATCAAGCTCTCGACAACTCTGAGAACTTTGCAGGCAAGATGACCATACCCTCGAAATCACTTCTATCTTTGCTTGCTAGATGCTCGCTCTTTTGCTATGCCTATGCTATGATGCCTATCACTTGCTATATCATGCCACCCATATTGCCATCTCAAGCCCCTAACCATCCTTTCCTAGCAAACCGTTGATTGGCTATGTTACCGCTTTGCTCAGCCCTTCTTATAGCGTTGCTAGTTGCAGGTGAAGGTGAAGTTCGCTCCTTGTTGGAACATGGAGATGTTGTTCCTTGTTGGAACATGTTTACTTGTTGGGGATATCACAATATATCTGCTATAATTAATGCATCTATATACTTGGTAAAGGGTGGAAGACTCGGCCTTATGCCTGGTGTTTTGTTCCACTCTTGCCGCCTTAGTTTCCGTCATACCGGTGTTATGTTCCTTGATTTCGCGTTCCTTACACGGTTGGGTGATTTATGGGACCCCCTTGACAGTTCGCTTTGAATAAGACTCCTCCAGCAAGGCCCAACTTTGGTTTTACCATTTGCCACCTAAGCCTTTTTCCCCCGGGTTTTCGCGAGCCCGAGGGTCATCTTTATTTTAAACCCCGGACCAGTGCTCCTTCGAGTGCTGGCCCAACCTGGGCGATGTCCGGCGCCCCCTGGGCAATCCAGGGTCTATGCCAACCCGACGTCTTGCCCATCCGGTGTGCCCTGAGAACGAGATATGTGCAGCTCCTATCGGGATTTGTCGGCACATTCGGGCGGCTTTGCTGGTCTTGTTTTATTGCTGTCGAAATGTCTTGTAGTCCGGGATTCCGAGACTGATCGGGTCTTCCCGGTAGAAGGAATATCCTTCGTTGACCGTGAGAGCTTATAATGGGCTAAGTTGGGACACCCTGCAGGTATTATCTTTCAAAGCCGTGCCCGCGGTTATGAGGCAGATGGGAATTTGTTAATGTCGGTTGTAGAAAACCGAAGTTGACCTTGATTAAAACACATCAACGCGTGTGTAACCGTGATGGTCTCTTCTCGGAGTCCGGAAGTGAACACGGTGTTGGAGTTATGTTTGACGTAAGTAGTTCAGGATCACTTCTTGATCGCTACTAGCTTCACGACCGTGCCTTGCTTCTCTTCTCGCTCTCTTGTGTGAATGTAGCCACCATATATGCTAGTCGCTGCTGCAGCTCCACCTCACAACTCTGTCCTTCCTATAAGCTTAAATAGTCTTGATCTCGCTGGTGTGAGATTGCTGAGTCCCGTGACTCAGATTCTACCAAAATAGTTGCAGTGCCGACGATGCGGGCGGATGACGAACCGAGCTCAAGTGGGAGTTCGACGAGGAACGTGGTCGTTACTATGTGTCTTTTCCTGATGATCAGTAGTGGAGTCCAGTTGGGACGATCGGGGATCTGTGTAGCATTTGGGGTAGTCTTCTTTTATTTTGGTTCCGTAGTCTTCTTTTATTTTGGTTCCGTAGTCGGACCTTGAGTGTAATCTGGATGATGGATGTTTATTTATGTATTGTGTGGAGTGGCGACTGTAAGCCAACTATGTATCTCTTTCCCTTATGTATTACATGGGTTGTGTGAAGATTACCTCACTTGCGACATTGCTTTCAATGCGGTTATGCCTCTAAGTCGTGCTTCGACACGTGGGAGATATAGCCGCATCGAGGCGTTAAGTTGGTAATCGAGCTATCCCCGACTTAGGAGCCCCCGCTGATTGTTTGTTTGGCGTTGTTGAGTCTAGAACAAAATGTATTGAGTCTTAGGATTATATATATCGAGAGTAGGATTCTTTTTACTCCCAGTCCCTTCGTCGCTCTGGTGAGGTCTCCGGACGAGAAGTTTTGACTCTCCTCTCCTCAAATTTCACTAAAAAATTTTTAGGATCACGCTGGTATCTTGGAATCGTTCGATGGTTTTGTGACGAGAACATTGTTCTTGGTGCCTCCCGACATTTAGGGGTTGTGGCGGTGTCCCGGGAGTTGAGCTCCGAGGTGTTGTCGTCACAATTTTATCGTTGCATTCTGGAATACCGAGCTTTGCCGACATCAAAAATCTCTTTTGTACAGTTGTTGGTGAGATAACCCGATAACCCGAAGATCGGGCGAGCTCGAGTATTGCCATGACTCGTATAACGGATGCTTTTCAAGGTCGAGGTACACGATTTCGAAGGTTTCTTGGTTATGTGTTGACGGATGGATACAATTGGATCTAGGTATTGTTAGTTTGGGTGATATATTTTGTGTCCCTGTATCCCCAACACCAGATTGCATAACCGAAAGTTTGGGAGTTTATAGGTGGGATTCAAGTAGCTCTTAGCATTTCTTCCCGCAGATATTTGGTTTGCGATTGGGTAATCCTTACCACTTATTTGTTCGATCGTACCTTGTTATTTTTTCATCAACCCTTAATCAAGTGGCTTCTCACCTTAATGGACGTGTGATGTTAGCTTTGGAATTCATTCGTTCATCCTTGTCCGAATTTTTATTGTGAAGACTATATGTTGCAATTTCTATCCGTTGATTCAACTTGTCTATCTGTCTATCAAAGTGCTAACGGATGTCACCCTCTTCAGATGGCTCCGCCAACGTAGCGTCTGAATCCGGATCGCAATGATGGGAGTCATCGAACCTCCACCTCCACCTCCGCCTCCGGAGGCATGGCAAGCTATCATGGTAGCCACCAATGCCAATGCTCGAGATGATTTTGCAACTCTTGCAAGAGCGCACCCAAGGGCAAGGCAACCAAGGAAATCAAGGCCAAGGCAACAACCAGCCGCACTTTGCTACCCTCAATCAGTTCCTCGCTAATCAGCCAAGTCTTTCAACTTACGTCTCGAGGCCACAGACGCCGACGATTGGCTTGTGGACATCTGCAAACATTTTGAATGTAGCAATGTCGACTTGAGGACTTTGTCAAGTTTGCTTCGTTTCAACTCAAGGACCAAGCTCTTGAGTGGTACCAGCAATACAAAGATTCCAGAGGAGGTCGTAATTACGGGATGAGTTCGCCGAGACTTCAAAGCTCACCACATTCGAAAAGTGTTGTTGAGAGCAAGCATGAGGAGTTCCGCAATCTCAAGCAAGGCAACATGTCGTGTATCAATACAATATCCAGTTCAGAAACTCGCCGCTTCGCTAAGCAAGACGTCCACGATGAAAAGAGTATGATCTATCAATTCAGAGGTGGTCTCGGAGAAGATCTGCAATTAGCTCTCGTGCTTTTGAGCCGAAAAGTATGATGAATTCTACAACATGGCATCAAGCAAGAAGCTGCCCAGCTCAAGTGTGAGGCTTCTAAGAAGAGAATCGGGGATGCAGTTCAGTCTTCTTCTTCCTCTCAAGTGGCAGCTAAGCAGCAGAAGTTCTACCTTCCTCCTCCTCCGCTTCGTCAGCCTTATCGTGAGAAGAACTCAGGTGGTCGTGGATCTTCCCACCCACCCAACCCTGGGCTATCGAACAAGTCTAATTCTCAAGCTCCAAGGTCAAATGCTCCTTACCACCGTCCGCTCAGAGGTGACTTGCAACAAATGTCAGCAGAAAGGTCACTACGCGAACAAGTGCTTCAACCAAAGGCGCCTTCCGCCTCCTCCTCCCGTGAGATCTTCCAGCAATGCAGTGGTCAAGCATAATCCCAAGTCTGCAAAGGTGAACATGATGAATGCAGCGCAAGAAGAGGTTTCTTCTGATGTGATTATGGGTAATATCTCAGTTAATGATATTCCTGCAAAAGTCTTATTTGATCTTGGTGCATCTATTTCTTTCATATCAAGACCTTTTGCATCCATGAACAATTTGCATCTTGTCGATCCGCCTAAGCCGATAGCGGTTTCCTCTCGGGTTTGTTCACGAATACAAAATGATGGCTCGGATGTTTCTATCAAGATGGGCGATTATAGATTTCGGCTAAACCAATGGTTCTTGGTGACTCGGATATTGATCTTATTCTTGGGATGGATCGGCTTTCAAAGACAAAGCTCAACTTGATTGTGCTGCTGTGGAAATTCAATTGACTCACTCTTCCGACGATGTGATCATTTATGCGCCGTGATGAAACCATTCGGTTGTTTTCTCTCAATGAGAAGGGCGAGTTGAATGCTATCTCTCAGATTCCAGTCGTTTGTGAGTACCAAGATGTCTTTCCAGAAGAGCTTCCAGGAATGCCTCCTCACCGGCCAGTTGAATTCGTTATCGATCTTGAGCCTGCATGGAACCCGTTTGCAAGCGTCCATAGAAGCTTCGACCTAATGAGCTGAAGGAATTGAAGAAGCAGCTTGATGAACAAGAGCGTCTGGGTTTGATCAGACCGAGTTCATCTCCTTGGGGTTGTGGAGTTCTTTTTGTCCAGAAGAAGGATGGCACGGACCGACTTTGCGTCGATTACCGTCCATTGAACAAGAAGACAATCAAGAACAAGTATCCACTTCCGAACATCAATGAGCTTTTTGAGCAACTCAAAGGCGCTAAAGTGTTCTCCAAGCTTGACCTTCGTATGGGTTATCATCAAATTCGCATTCGTGAACAAGATATTCCCAAGACAGCTTTCAGAACAAGCTTTGGTTCTTATGAATATACTGTCATGTCTTTCGGCCTTGTCAATGCTCCTCCAACATTCTCTCGAATGATGAACTTCATCTTCAACCCCTACACCAATGAATTCGTCTTGGTCTATCTTGATGATATTTTGGTCTTCTCCAAGAATAAGAAGGATCATGCCAAACATTTGCGATTGGTGCTCGACAAGCTCAGAGAGCATCAATTCTATGCGAAGTTTTCCAAATTTAAATTTTGGCTTGATGAAGTGCTTTATCTTGGTCACATCATCTCCGCCAAGGGCATCGCTGTTAACCCCGAGAAGGTGTCTGCAGTTGTGAATTGGGAACCTCCTCAGAATGTCAAGCAGCTCCGCAGTTTTCTTGGACTTGCAAGCTATTGCCGAAGATTCGTTGAGAATTTCTCCAAGATTGCCAAGCCTCTTTCCAACCTTCTCCAGAAGCATTTCAAGTATGTTTGGACGCCTGAGTGTGACAACCTTCTCCAGAAGAGTGTGACGTTACATCCTTCCTCGGGGCCCGTGCGCTATTAACCATATGAGACACGGTGTGGCTACAGTGATCTCCCACCAGGCGGCGGGACTGTAGCCACGCTCCCCTGACCAAGTGTGCATCATTAGCATCGCGGCTACAGTAATCAGCAGCAGACCAGACCCGCAAGCGGCGGAGGCGGCCTGTCGGCTCCGTACCAGACCAGTCAGCAGGGCCCGTTTGGCTGCGGGCCCCAGTAGCCGGCGGAGAAGCCGGCAACCAGAGATACTGACAGCCGGGTCTTAAACCCGGCCAGATTACCATTGTACCCCTGGGGGTAAGCCTATATAAACCCCCACCCATGCAAAGGGTTCCCAACCTGTTAGAACTAGACTCACACCTAGAGGAAGGAGAGAGCGGGCCTGCCTTCTTCTCCCTCTAGCATACAGCTCGAGGAGCACCATTGTATCCACTAGTGCCTTAGTGATCATGCGGAGACCCCACAGAGCAGTACTAGGGGTGTTATCTCCGAGGAGAGCCCCGAACCTGGTTAAAGTGCGCCGGTGTTCGTGTCTACGCCTCATCCCGCTTCCAGGCACCGGTGACGTTCTACTCACTCCCACCATGATAAGCCATCCATTGGCATATGTCGCACCCAACCCCCGATATTTGGCGCCCACCGTGGGGCGAGGTGCACAGTCTCCCGGAGACCTGTTCTGGACGGGAACCTTGTTCCTTCCTGGCGAGCGCAGCCAGCCCGGCACGCCAGACGGCGTCTGCACCGACGTGTTGCACGGCGCGGAGGTCGCCTGCGCGGTGAGCTGCCTCGCGGATCTTGTTGGCGAGATCCGCCTCTCCGACGAGCCTGCATCCGACGCGGGCACAGAAGGCCTCGAGAGCCACCTCATCAGCCTCCTCGATCAGCTCCACGTCGCCAGCGAGCCTGCTGTGGACTTCACTACAAAAAAAGACACATCCGTGACATTTTGGGCCGAACGAAAAAAATTTATGTCATACATATGACACTTCTATGACCATAATTATGACAAAACCCGGTATCATCATAGATGTGGTGGGCTCCTACTTCTATGACAAAAAATCATGACAGAAAATGGGCTTTTCGTCCTGGGCGGGCCGGGGACGCAGCTGCATGACGTTCTTTGGGCCGTCCATGACGGAAAAAACCGTGGTAGAAGCGAGGGGGAGGAAAATTTCGGGGAGTTGTCGGCGATGGGAGGTCAGGGGCCGAGCGATGCGCGTTTCTCTCATATGTACGCGCGTGTATGCGAGGCGTTGGCTCTAACTGAACCCGAGCGAGGCGTTGGGCTCTAACTGAACCCGAGCGACAGACCGCAGGCTACGCGTTCATCGAACCCGAGCGATCGATCGATGGCTGTTAACTGAACCCGATGGAGCGATTCCTTCGCTGCTACTGCTAACTGAAGCCGATCGATTGGATGAACAGTGAGCGTTGGGGGGGGGGGTTGGATGAATAGTGAGCGGTGGCGTTGCCTCTGGATGAACAGGACCCCGTGGTGTGGAGGGCTGGATGAACATTAGACGATGGAGGGGTGGCCGTGGAGGGGTGGTTGAACAGGACCCTGTGGTGTGGAGGGCTAGATTAACAGTAGACGGTGGAGGGGTGCCCGTGGAGGGGTGGTTGAACAGTAGCCGGTGGAGTAGCGCGCGGTGGAGGCTGGATGAACAGGAGCCCTTGGAGGCTGGAGGAGGTCGACGTAGCCCGTGGAGGCTGGAGGAGGTCGATGGTGGAGATGAACAGTATCCCGTGGAGTCCCGTTTTGCGATACGCACACCCTCCCGATGAACAGACCCCGTTTGACCGTAGGAGGTCCGTTTAAATCTGCTTTTGCGGCACGCCACACCCTCCCGATGAACATGACCCCGTTTCGACCGTAGGAGGTTAGTTTCAGACGCGTTTTGCAAGACGCCACACCCTCCCGATCAACGGGACCCCGCTTTGACCGTAGGAGGTCCGTTTCCTCCGTTTTGCGGTACGCCACACCCCTCCCGATCAACAGGACCCTGTTCCGAACGTAGGAGGTCAGTTTCCTCCGTTCTGCGGTACGCCAGGCCTCGTTTCCATCGCCTGTTCCGTCCAAGCCCTCCCGATGAGCACGACCACGCATTCCGTTCCGACCCAGCCGGTTGGCTCCCCATGAACACGACGACGACGCTGTTTCTCTGTTCCAACCCAGCCATGTACGTATGCGCGAGTAGGCATTCGAGACCCTGCCCGTATGTACGTGACGCGGGTCAGATTTTCTTTCTTGCACCCTCGCCGCAGACGACGTGTACATGCTACGCGGCGCACCTCTACTACGACACGCGCGCGCTTACAATGACCAGATGTACGCATACGTTCGCGACCAGAATGAGAACGCTACGTACGCTTCGACCAGGTGGGTCCCGACTGTTAGGCACTTCCTTGCCTGCGAAGATGTAGCTGGTGGGTCCCAACAGTCAGGGGGGACGAATCGTTTTGGTTTTTTTTTGCCCAGACGCACTTCCTTGCGTGCGAAGGTGTAGCTGATGGGTCCCAGCAGTCAGGGGGGAAACGTTTTTTTCGCGAAATACGGTGGCCCGTTCGGTGGGTCCCCGCTGTCAGGTGGAGGAATAATTATTTTTCGCGTAATAAGGTGGCACTTCCTTGCTGCGGCCGTGGACCCAGCTCTCAGCCTCTCCACATACAGTCCACGTCCGATGGAAGTCGGTCCTTGACCATGTTGACCACGCCGCGCCGAGAGCACCAGGGCGGTGGACGATGGCGAGGCCTAGGAAGGGGACGACGGGGAGCCGGGGAAGATGCGGCAGTGGAAGCCCGCGCCGAGAGGAGTACGAGGGTTCACTGGTTCAGCTGCGGTGTGAGGTTGTCGTCGCTGCAGGGCCTGGCCAGCGGTGGGAAATAGTAGGGGGTGCTGAGGCCTCCGCGGCAGCACATCCGGCCACGGGAGGCAGGAGCATGCGGCACGACCGGCGCTGCTTTGTGCGGCTGGAGCAAGAAGACCAGAGGTTGAAGAAGCACTACGGCCGTTGGATGGACATCGTACGGTCACTGGAGCTAGAATCGTTTATATTGACTAAGTTGACAAAGCCCTCCGTCCCCGTTAACTTAGTAGGCCCACAAGTCAGCCTCCCACCAAGGTGGGTCCCAGCTAGGAGGGGGGTATTCATTTTTTATGCGTAATAAGGAGGCACTTCCTGTGGGTCCGAGCTGACAGCAAGGGGAACGTTTTTTTCACAAAATACGGTGGCCTGTCGGGTGGGTCCCAGCAGTCAGGGGCATACGTTTTTTTGTGAAATACTGGTGGCCCGTCCGGTGGGTCCCTGCTGTCAGGTGGAGGAATAATTATTTTCTGTGTAATAAGAAGGCACTTCCTTGCGGCTGCCATGGACCCAGCTGTCAGCCTCTCCACGTACAGTATTCTTCCGATGGAATTCGGTCACTGACCACATTGACCACGCCGCGCAGAGAGCACCACGGCGGTGGACGACGGCGAGGCCTAGGAAGGGGACGACACGGAGCCGGGGAAGACGCGACAGTGGATCCCCACGCGGAGAGGAGTAAGAGGGTTCACTGGTTCGGCTGCGCTGCCGTCGCTGCAGAATAACAGGGGGTGTGGGTGAGTGGAGTGGAGGGATGGCCTGGCCAGCGCTGGGAGTAGTATGGGGGCGGTGAGGCCTCCGCGGCAGTACAGCCGGCCATGGGAGGCAGGAGCAGGCGGCACGACCGGCGCTGCTTTGGGCGGCTGGAGCAAGAAGACCAGAGGTTGAAGAAGCACTACGGCCATTGGATGGACATCGTACGGTCAGTCGAGCTAGAATCGTGCATATTGACTAAGTTGACAAAGCCCTTCATCCCCGTCAACTTAGTAGGCCCACTATACTGGGTCCCAGCTAGCAGGGGGAGTATTCTTTTTATTTGGGCGTAATAAGGAGGCACTTCCTTGCGTGCGGAGATATAGCTGGTGGGTCCGAGCTGTCAGCGGCGGTAACGTTTTTTTCGCGAAATACAGAGGCCCTTTCGGTGGGTCCTAGATATCAGGTGGAGGAATCATTATTTTGCGCGTAATAAGGAGGCATTTCCTTGTGTGTGGCCGTGGACCCAGCTGTCAGCCTCTCCACGTACAGTCCACTTCCGATGGATGTCATTCATTGACCACGTTGACCAGGCCGCGCCGAGAGCACCAGGGCAGTGGACGACGGCGAGGCCTAGGAAGGGAACGACATGGAGCCAGGGAATACTCGGTAGTTGTTTCCCACGCGGAGGAGTACAAGGGTTTACTGGTTCGTCTGCCGTCGCCGCAGAATAACAGCATGTGTGGGTGAGTAGAGGGATGGCTAGGCCAGCGATGGGAGTACGGTGGGGCGGTGAGGATGCTTGTGGCAGCACAATCGGGCCATGGGAAGAGGGAGCAGCAGTCCGCGGCGCTTGTTTGAGTGGTTGGAGCAGGAAGAGCAGAGATTGAAGAAGACGACGGCCGTTGGATGGACATCCAACAAGATCTGTGTCATCTGTGGAAAGCCTGAAATCTGTGGAAAACAGCATACAACCCATTTGCCATTATTTCAAATAGTTTACAACCCATTTGCTAATTCTTACGGTTTTTTTGGAGCCCATATTCTTTTTGTTAGCATTACAGCCCATATTGTGGCCACGGTTAAAAATTATACAAAATTTTGCATATGTCAAAAGCGGTCTGAACTGTTTTAATCCCGAAATTTCGAGTCACATTCAGGCTGATTTTAAAAATAAATGTATATCAATATAAAATCCAATAAATTGTCCAGCATAAAATCAATGCAATTTAAAATCTCAAAATGAAAAAAGATATTTGAAACTAATTGCGGTTTGATGTGTTTTAAAATGTACAACCCATTTCTCATTCTTGATAGGCTATTTTCTCGGCCAAATTAATGAAGCTCTCCTCGCCTTGAAAGATTTGCAGCCCAACAGCCCGATAAAGTGACTTACTTGACAAATCACAAAAAAACTGGGCTAGACATTTTCAAAAAAAAACTACTGGGGTGGTCTGTGGTAAACATAAAAGAAAAGGCTGTCTAGATAGGCCAGAGTGTCTCGCACAACCCATTTGACACCCTGCTTCCGTCTCAAAAAAAATTTAGATAAATGCCACTCCAATTATGGCGATTCATAAAAATGCCACTGCAATTTCCAAACTTTGAAAAATGCCACTGCAATTTTTGCAAACTTTGAAAGACGCCACTGCAGTTTGTAAACTTTGAAAAACGCCACTCCAGACTTCAAAAAATGCCACTAGAAATGGCATTAAATGGTATTTTTCAAAGTTTGGAAACTGCAGTGGCATTTCTCGGAGGCATTTATCAAACTAACCCAAAACAAAAATAACTGGGCGAGCTGCTGGGTCCCTGGTGTCATCCGCTCGATGTGCAATTCTCTCGTTTGTTGACTACGTTGACAATGGCATGGGACCCAGATGTCAGAAATCCACTAGGAGGAGCCATTTTTTTATTGGCTTGAAATAAGGAGGCACTTGCTTGCGTACTGCCATGACCTTGGCGGGGTCCCTGCTGTCATCCTCTCCACGTACAATCATCTCCTGATTGTGTACGCGTCAACTTGCTAGGCCAACAAGTCAGCCTCTAAACCCGTGGAGGACAAATACAACCCATTTAAAAAAAAACAGCCGATTCCATACGTTCAAACGGAAATTTCAACATTCAGAGCAAAGTAACAGGTCTGATCCACATATAGAGTACTGAACTTCCACGTTGACAACCATCATAGCCAAGTTAACTATCTACTCCCACTAGACAAGTACTAACTTACTCTTAGCTAACTAGACGATGCCGGCGGTACACGCTAAACGCCGGCACCGGCGTCCTGCGCCTCGCCTCGGACTTGCCAGAGGTGCGATAGGGCGCGTTGCTCACGCGCGTTGGCCCTTTCCATGCTGGCATGGTCCACCGAAGCTTCGGCTTCCAAGCGGGAAACCCACTTGACGAGCTGGTAGTAAAAATCGGCGTCGCGAACGCATGCGTGCCCGAAAACCTCCAGGGCTATTTGCCGGGCGCCGGCCTCCACGTAGTCGGCCCAGTTGCGGGCGCTCTACTCGCGACTCAGAGCATCGGTGTGCTGTTGCTCCATGTCCCGCTGGCGGCGCAAATCAGCGATACACTGCTCCTCCGCCAGGCGGTCGCGCTCCAACAACTCCTGCTCCTCCGCCATGCGGTCGCGCTCCAACAACTCCTCGATCTACGCATTGCCATCTAAAGACAGATAGAATGCCTCCTCCCTCTGTCTGCCTTCCGGTGAAAAACCGAACACTAGTTCCGGTGTTGACCGCCTCCGACGTCGCCTACCGCGGACGGGCGAGGGCACGGTGGACGTGGCGAGCGACGTTGGGCCGGTGGGGGCTTATGAGGATATGGCGAGTTGGGTCACGGTGGCACTGGAGAAGGCCGGGAAATAGTACTTATAGGGGGAAGGTAGCGCGACGGTCATCGGAATTCAATGCATAATGGCTTAGCGCGCCAGCTTGCTGTGGAAAACTAGGGAAACTGAAATTATGACTATGCCGTCCCGTCCCGTCTGGGTAGCACACCGGCATGGCGGTCAAACGAGTGCACTCGAATCATCTCCCTCCTTGTCAATAATGATTTCACGGATTTAAAAAGCCCGCAACAATTAAAGCGTAACTTTTTTTGCATCAGTTAGCTGCCTTAATTACGGCCGCTGCATGCAGCACTCGAATCGCCGCATGCAAGACGCGAAGCAGCATGCAACGAGTCGCAGCCGAGGCACGCATGCAGCCACTTAAATCGCTGGAATTAATTAGGCTTAAACTTCTGCATGCCGTTAATTATTGTCATGCCTTGGTCTTGCTGCTTTGCTCACGAGACTAATAAACCAGGAGGGAGGGAGTACCTTGGTTGGTGAGAGGTTTGAATTAAGCCCTGCAAACCGGAAAGGACGTACTAGTACGTGCGTGATCCGCTATTTATTCGTGTAGGATTGAGTAGGTCGTTTCTTGAATTGAGCCCTGCAAACCGGAAAGGAGGTAGTACGTGCGTGATCTGCTATTTATCCGTGTAGGATCGATAGTGTAGCTTGTCAGTTTCTTCAGAGGTAGGCATTTTTATTCAAAAAACTGCCACTTCGCATCTTGCGTCGCAAATAAAACTGCCAGGAGCGCATTTGTTGCATAGCTAGTGACTGATCAGTAACTTGTAAACACTGAGCGATCAGAAATAAGTAATTGTTAATGCATCTCAATGATTCACAGATCATATACAAATATGTAGCTCCAAAAGCAAAGATCAGCCACTTTGGATCTTGTGTCGCAACTAAAACTAACTAGTACGATTCCCATACATAAGATCAACATGTTAATGCATCTCAATGATTCACAGATCATATACAAATATGTAGCTCCAAAAGCAAAGATCTAGAAAAAACATATGTTCTTCCTACTAACATGGATGCTTCTCTTGGCCAACATTCAGTACAGACTGAAAGACAAATTTGTTTGTGAAGTCTACAATTCCTCTTGCAAACGTAAGTGGTTTCACAAACAGCTGGAACCATGAGAATGAACCACACATGATGGAGCCACATCCACTGCAATATGATTTGGTCTTCTCTCGATCACACCGCGAGACTATTTTCGGAATACAAACTTTAACTTAGGGAAAATGATGCCCATTGTATAATCAGACCAAAGCAATGAAGCACCTAGTGTTGGCCAGTAAATAGTACAGTACTACTTTTCTGCAGTCCATGAAGTGACTATCCAATCTTTGTATCTATTTTCAAATGGCACTACATGCAGTGACTATACTATTCTCTTGTGCAGTTCAACCAAAATTGCGGACACTTTGTTTGTTTGCCAAATAGCAACGGGCAGGCATCTCTGTCTGCACAAATATCAAGCAGCTAGTAAACATATACCACACCATGTTTGCAGTGATGGAAGAGGTGAAATCGATACAACCGAAATTGAGCATCCAATCATTGAATCATGTCCTGCACCTCCAATGTAGGTCCACCCTGCCAATAAATTCACATGCAAACCACTAGTATTACTATCTAATGACAGTACAAAAGAGTAGCAAGATAGTAGCAAACCATGTACCTTCGTAATGAACAGCTCATAGTGCCACCAATTGGATATAAAGGTTTGGAAAAAAACATGCTCCTAATGTTGAACCAGTTGGACTTTTGTGCAGCTCCACTAAAATCAAGCATCCCTGTTTGCATAGATATTGAAAGTGTGATTACTATAAAAGTGGCACTAGTTGAAGCATAGACTCACAAATATAAGCATTCCAATTTCTTAATGGGAAAAGGTAGCAAGACTGTTTCTAACCACCTGTTTGAAGGAATAAATAAAGCAACAACGGCTGATGTCAGGAAGGCATACATAGTTTTTTCTGAAAAACTGAGCCATTCTGACCTTTCCTCTTCTTTTAAGCAAATTTTGTGCATTTCTACTAAAATAAAATGCCATCACCGCTTTGACAATTTAGTGACACTGCATAAAAGGAAATGACTTAACATTACATCATGATGTCGGGTATGTAGTAGACAGGCATTAGAGACAAACATACAGACCTCCTCCGATAAAATAATGAACATTAATTTTAACAAAGGTGTGACTAGCTTTACCGGGATAATTTGAGTGAACTCTACACCCTCTGTTCCTTAATATAAGACGTTTTTGCGGTTCAATTTAAAGTACCCAAATGTCTAGTATTTAGAAAAACAGGTAGTAGTTTTCTTGAGCACATATCTGGGAAAGCTTGCCACACTTTATTTATGTCCATACGCTAATGCAACACCATTCGAATACTACAAATATACACTAATCCAGTGGCTAGAGAAATAGTAGAGTAGTTAGTTTATTACAGGGTACAGTACAATGGTTTTACTGAACAGATTTCAATAAACTCTAGCACTGGAAGGTTTCTATAAGAATTAACAATACAAAATGTAAAGGTAACAAGTTTCAGCATTGGTATACTAGCTGTGCATGAGCATTAAACCAAATACAGAAGTATTAAGGTAACTAGCATTATTAACTAATGACAGTATAAAAAAATTGCAAACCATGTACCTCTAAGGTAAATATCATTTCGAACTCGGGGAGACCTTAAAAATTGCTATCCCAATCTTGATAATGGATCAAACATAAAAACTTGATCGAACGAATCAAGAGAACAACCGGAGGAGGAGGTGCCCTCTTGACCTTTCCTCTTGTCTTCATAATTGCATGCAGTTTAACCAAAATAAAATGACATCAGCGCCTTGGCATTTTGGTGACACTGTACAAAAAATTAACTTATCTCATGAAAGTGAGGTATGTAATCTATAAGCATTAACAATGGAAAAATCTGAAGGTAGTAACAAGTTTCATCGTTGGTATACTGGTTGTGCAACAACATTAGAATGCCTTAGCTGAAAAATCTTTAATACATCCACAATCAACAGCTAACCCTGAAATGATCCAGTGACATTAAATGGCACTGCTTAAATTTATCTGTGGCATTAGACTGAGAGCGGCATTAGTTAAATGTGGCATCACTTTAGCAGTAGCATTGCTTGACTTGACTGTTGGCGTTATACTAACAGCAAAAAAAGTGGCAATAAGAGCATGGGAGGCCCATTGGACGGTGGGCACACCAAGATGATGTACCTCCACCGGACGCAGAGTGGTGAGGGAGGTATGGTTGCCCGAGCAACAAATATCCAGGCAGCATATGTGGATTACGCCCCATTTTTGTTCTCTTTAGCCACCTTTTTCCTATGTGAGGACAACAAACCAATCGACCTGGTCATTCTCTATTGCGTTGTCATGCCTTTCTACCCTTCTTCAACCAAGAGACACGAGACTCGTTCCTTAGCTACTGATTTTCCCTTTTCAACCTAGATGCGGGTTCGATGCCTACTCTCTTGGACAAGATAGTCTCCTTCCTTTCCTTATTCAACCCGGACATGCATTAGTCTGCATTAAGTAGGGTTTCCTTTAATAGTGCAAATTATGGTTTTAGTCTGCGTGGCCAGCAGAGCAGAGGATAGCAAATTGGGAAGATGGTGGAGTGGAAAAATATCCATATGCAACGACGTGCCAGATGGGGCAATAGAACAAGGGTATGGTTCGAAAAGAGGTAGCATACCTGAGGGTCGGCGGGAAGTGGCTTCGCTCATGGTCGTCGTCCTCCGCACACACTACGGCAGCGAGCTTGGGGACGGAGGCCATACCGCGTGGGCGCTAGGTCTGAGAGCACGACCTTGTCGTCAGTGCGTGACCTCACTCGCCAACGACGAGTGCGTCAACGCTGCACGTCCTTTTCTTCCCCGACGGATCTGTGACCACCGGTGAGGAGGGAGAGAGGGGCCGTCTTTTTTAGATCTGGAGAGAGGGTGGTAGTGTGAGAAGCAAGTGGGCAGCCCTTGGCAAGAAAGCGCTGAAGCTCCAGCCTATATATCTTCTTTATACTACTAGTACTGGAGGTGGAGTAGTGGTAGAGTAGTTTATATTTTCTCTGTGTACAGTACCAGTTAGTCGTGCTTCAAAACTGAATGTCACGGCATTAAAAAAATAAAGGTCGATAACTAATGCGGCACCTCGGGCCAACGCGGCCAGATCGCATTTTGCATGAGAAATTACACACCATGTTTCGTTGACATGTGGTCCCGTTCCACATATCAGTGAGATAACAGCGAGTAGTAGGAGTATTTCCGAACCAACATGTAGGCCGGGGCGCCCCTTCGTGAACCGTGGCAAACTGGCAACCGTCCACCGTCTCTTCGCCTTTCCCTCTCGATTTGGAACTACTGTCGCATGCTCTTCCTCTCCCTCCTCCATTTTCCTTCAGCCTTTCACCCTTTCTTCTGCCATTGTTCGATCGTCTTCTCCATGGAGGGAACAGGACGGAAACGACCCCGTTATTCTTGCCTCGATCTGAAAGATGACGTGGTGGAGGAACTCATTGATCGGTGCATCATCATCACCTTGGCTAGCATGGCAGGTTCGTTCAAGCCCATTCTCGGCTCAACTAATAACATCATTACAAGGAACCCAAGAGTCAAGGAGCGGTTTGATCTCCCCTATCTTCTTCGCCGTGACCCTGATGACTGGCGCTGTCACGAAAGAGGCCTCGCGCCTGTGCAAGTTGATGCCACTTGATAATGATACGTATGATGTTAAGATGCCATCGCTTGAGGGCAAGGCTTGGGCAGGAGCAAATGGAGATTGGGTTGTTTACATTGGGTCCAACTGCGAGTGGGAACTTGTGAATGTGTACACTCGTGACCGGGTTCCACTTCCAAAAATCTCAGCAGACTGCCCAGAGGTTGAGCACACCGGTATTGTACGCACGTTCAAATACAATCATGGTGACTGTCTTCTACGGAAGATAGCAATTTCTCGAGTCCCCAACCGCTCTTGGAATTACAACAACTATGAAGTTGTTGCTATCTTCGACAAGCTTGTTGCCGTCCTCAGTGGTTTGACTGGATGGATATTGCTCAAAATCAGTTTCTGTACATGGATGAGTACTGTGATGCAATTCAATACGAGGGCCTTGTGTTTGCTGCCACCACTCGTGGCACTGTTTTTGCTTGGCATCCTCATTGTTTTGGTACGTTTGTCTTCCACCGTAATTATAATTGCTTCATCCACATGCATGCGAGTTAGCAAGTTTCCCTTTAGTGCATAGTATCTTAGATTAGTATCATAGGTGGTCTCATTTATTGCCATGCATGACACATAGTAGCATCACATTTATTATGTTACAATATCTACCTATGTTACTATAACCATCTCTCTCTTCCTTAATTGCCTGCCACATAAGCATGTTTGCGAGTCCCAAGTGCATGATACTACTTATGTTACCCCCACTATGGCCAGCCTTACTAATTAACCTTCTTCTTGTGTTTCCAAGGTCCTGTGAACATTCCACCACATATACTTGAAGATTTTTATAACCAAGGGGGAGATGATGGTGGTGATGATCACGAGCATGCGGACGAGCAGCGCCCATATACTATTTGGCGCCTGGCAACTAATTCCGATGGATCACCTCTTCTCGTGTGTATACAGCCCACTGATGATGTTACTGCTAAGGAGGCAGGTGTAGTCTCCCATGGTCGCTCTCTCCGGACCTATTCCAACACCTGTTGCATGGTATTCGGGATGGATACTGGTGTGCTAGCGCCAACTCCTTCTCCCTGGTACAGAATTGATAGTCTTGGAGAAAACTCGCTCTTCCTTGGACAAAACTATACAATGATGGTGAAAGGCGATCCAACTGCTGTTGACACAACGCTACTACCATTTATGAGAAGCAACCATGTCTATACCTCGGACATTTGGGTGGTTCCCTACCCTGGTACTGATATAGTAGGCCGCTTCAGCCTATATGATCAGTCCTGCGTTGGTCTCCAGATCGACAATGGATGGCCCGTCCCAGAGAATCACTTGTGGTTCAAAGCAAGCGTTTCCAACACCGAGGAATGGTTGAGTTGAAGTTCATTTCATTCCTTGTTATTTGTTGTGTGGTGAAAACTTTAGTATTTATAATGTATCCTCGTTGTCGATGTGGGTTGATCACCTGTTGTATGTAATAAAATGATATGCCTGTGATAAACTTACTAAATTTATGAATGGCTTTCGAGTTGCTTCTGTGAGTGAGTGGTGCGATGAGGCAAAAAAATATTTTCCAAATACATAATTGTAAGTGCATTGCAACAGGTTATCGAATGAGGCCAATCAACAATAGTAGTACACTATTTGTACTAGCTTCACATGCTTCGCGCGTTGTGCGGGTGTTTTTACTGTAGCCATATTGTACTACGTAACCAGCACCTCGAATCCTCGGTACTAGTAGTACTATATAGTAAGTAGTAGGAGTAGTAGGGTGGCATGGGTCAGAACAAGCATTCATGTCCAGGAGTACGGCACACGCCACCAGCACAACTTCCATCTGACACCATATTTCTTGGAGTACGTGCTAGAGCAATCTCTTCAACCTCATCGTTTCTCTAACTCAGCCATCGCACGGCGGGCGAGGTGGGGGTTTGCCGATAGTCGGTTTCCTTAACTGCGGTCCCACTTGTAAGGCCAATTGCAACGCATGACCCCAAACGGACCTCCGTTTTGCACAAACGCCAACGACAATTTTGACTAGAAAAGCAAGACCAAAGAAAACAAGAACCACAAGAATACATTTTACTATTCCTATAAGTTGGATTAGTGCCTTCTCGATGCATTCATTGTTGATCTGCGGAGGCTCGATCTTGCGTGCTTCTTTCTTATTCGAGTGTAAAGAAGTAGACATTGCTTCCTCGCATCTAGTCTCATGTCTAGCCTCTATTATAGTACTCCCTCCGGTCCGTTTTTCTCTGCGTCTAAGCAGCAACACGCATACCAAGTAGGAGTATCAACAAGTGCACTAATCTCATCTATAGCCTCTGTGCTAGCTAAAAGTGATAGAACATCTACTAAATTGCGCTCTATCAATATATGGATGTACTCTTCTTCCCAATACAAAAACTTGCATCCATTCTACTCCCTCCGCTTACAATACATGCCTTCTATTTGTCAAAATATATATGTATCTAGACATGTTTTAGTATATATAGGTACATCCATTTTGGACAAATGGAAGTCAAGTATTTTGGAACGGAGGAGTACCTAATAAAATTTTAAGTTAGCACAACTAGTCTAATCCGAGAGCACAACCGAAGATTTGGTGGGTTCTTCCTCCTTTGCCGACACGTGGGACATCCAAGCATCCAGGTCGTGTCATGAAAAAAATAGAGTGGTAGTTGAAGCCATGAGATGTGCATCTTGGGTTAAAGCGTAAATAGAATCTTACTACTCTTGAGTAACTCCAAAAGCGCCACGAAGATCTTTCTTGGATTTGTTTTCATCACCACCAAAGACGTCGAGGTGAAAGATGTGTAGGTTCGATTGGGTCCGCTTGCGTTTTCAGCGACATGTGGGACCGCATGTGAACAAGCAGACGATGGGCTCCAGCGCGTCCGCTGGCTGGCTGAGAAGGAGATCTGAGGAGTGCTGAGCACGGACTGCAGGAAATTTGTTCTACGTACCTCGATATAGGCTCGATATAGTGGGGTGGCATGGGCCATAACTAGCATTCACGTCTAGCAGTACGGCACAGGCCACCCACACGAGTCCCATCCGACACCAATTTTCTTGGAGTCCGTGCTACAGCCATCTCTTCTCCCTCCTGTTTTCTCAGCCATCGCGCGTGGGCGGGATGGGGGTTTGCCGATAGTCGGTTTGCTCAACTACGGTCCCACTTGTAAGTGAAAATGCAACACCGCACGCATTTCCGCTTGAGCGGCGTGCCAGACCAACCGTGTGGGGGTGCGACGCGAACACGGCAAGCTTTTTCCTTCTGAACTCGTAACTTGTAAAATTTGGTTCTGCTCCATGGCGCGATCGATAGATAGAAAATAACGATTTTGCCTAGAGTAATGAGAAGTTTGGTTCTGGCGCCGTTCATGCATGGAGTACGTACGAAAATTATGAAGTTGATGCGAAATGTAAGATAATTACTGTAGTATCATATACTACTACATGGATTTGACGGAAAGATAAAAATACATACGGATCCATCAACGACATCCTCACGCCCTAGTGCGCCGGGTCACCAACCGACGTGTGAGGAGCAGCGGCGTTGGCGGCGAGCTCAACGTGCTTCTGAACAGTGCTGTCCAAGGTTGCCCTGCGGTCCAAGAAGGCCAGCGTCCTATCGTCCTCCTCTTGCATGCGTGTAGACGTGGGTGATTATGGCGATGGTGTCTTGCTGCGCCAGGCGCTGCGCGGCGAGCGCGACCTCGAGGTGGACATTCTTCGGCGCGACGGTGGGCAGTCTCATGGCCACCAGTGCGTCGAAGAGGTTGTCACCATAGTGGCCGTTGAGGGTGGCTGGCATCGCAGAGCCTGGGCGCGTCAGCTGCAGGCTTACATCAAAGTCGTCCGCGAGCTGTGAACTTGTCGAGGAAACCGACGAGGACCTCGTTGAACAAGGAGACGAAGCTGTCGTCCAAGCGGCCCCTCGCCTTGGCGGCCTCAAGCAATACTACCTGGAGACGTTCCTCGTTGCCGGGCCGCAGGCCGGCGTCGTGGACCATCTGGCACAGCCGGCTGATGCTCGCGCTCATCGCCTCCATGGGTCTAGCTTAGCTTCTACTACCTCCGTCCTGGTTTATTGGTCCCCATTGTAATCCGTGTCAAATTTTGACCACAGATTTAACTAACTTAATGTTTACGCATGTTACTAAAAATTATATCACTGAAAACTATGTTCAAAAACGAATACAAAAATATAATTTTTGTTGACATGCATCAACATTTTGTTAGTTAAATATTTGGTCAAAATTTAGCACAAATTACAAAGGGGACTAATAAACCAGGACCGAGGTAGTAGTCAACTGATCTTGCAATTCGAGTGATCACTCTTGCCCTTGGCTAGCGTGCGTAGGTGCGTAGGATTTCGTACTACTCCTCGGCCCTCTACTGCACCCGCCTTTGGCTGTATGATAGGTGGGCCAGCCACCCACAGGCCCGTGTCATTCACCCAAAAGCGTTGCCGTAAGTGAATGAAGTTGCGCCCCCCTCCGTGCGGTGCAGTATAGTCATCTCACGGACCTCTAGTTGGGGCCAAACGAGAGAAGTTTGATGTTTACTGGTTTATTGGTCCCCTTTGCATTTTGTGCCAAGTTTTGACCTTTGATTTAACTAATAAAATGTTAATGCATGTAAACAAAAATGTTGTGTAAGTCACATTACAAAAACCAAAAAAATCCCAAAACACTTAGGCACGGTGCATTAACTCCCTCCTTGTTTCTTATTTCGTGACATATCAACCAATGAGAGATGTGGGCCGTGCATGTTTTCAATGACTTGAGACTACCAAACATGACATGCAGTGTTTAGTTCATTGCATGTAATCCTACTAGTACTCTAGTTAGCAAAAAAACATTAAGTTCTCTCGCGATAGGAATAAAACACCATGTATTTATTTTTAGAGGGAGTAGTACATTTTGTGACATGCATTACTAGATATTGCTAGTCAAATACTAAAATCCAGATGGACGTGGTAGTACTCCTAAATCCAGACGGTGGTGCTACTAGTACTAGTAGTAGTACTACCAATGTAGTACTCCTAGGAGTACTAGAACTATACTACCCATTGGTCCTCACAGTGAAGTGACAAGACCCTGCACCGGAGATGACACCTGAGTATAGGCGCCGTGTTCGGCATACCATAGTTAGCCTCACCGTCTGCAGTGACTATCATCATGGCTGTAGAGCTAGCCTGCTTACAACTAGCCCTGTTCGACATAATTTCCTGTGCGTAGATGCCCGTGCATTGCATGGAGCACCAAGATTGGGGTGGACGGCTCGGCGTGACCATCGCGCCAGATTTTTCCACGGCCTTCTAGATGTGGTGGGAAGGAGATAAGGCTGATTGTGAGAGACAAGGAGTTGTTTGTAAATAGGGAACAAGTGCGGGCATCTTTACGCAAAAATGGAGAATCTTGGTTTGTATCGTCGGATCTAGATCCGGCGGCTATTGGTGAAAGATGGGAGGCACAACATCATCACCAACTCGGGACCTGTTTGATTCGCAGGATTTTGAAAGCAGGGAATAGGACACGGCAATATTACAAGTTTCAAACTGATATTATAAATGTTAGGAGTAATGCTGCACCTAGGAAGAGGAATTACTAGGAAGTTTACGTAAGAACTTTCGTTACTTTAGGTGGATGCAGCATTATCGTACAAACTAAAATCCACCATACGACAAGTCACTAATGGGAAAATAAGTTTTGAGTCTCGCCCACTTGATGTTTCAAAAACAAATTCAGCCTGCGGAGACTTTGTCATTTAGGCTTAGGCGCTTGCGGTGATCAACACGCCATTCATTGTTGTGCCAAAGAGCGTAAACCTCATTACCTTGAGCACACTTGCCTCGAGAACAAAGAACACTGGCCAATTTAATCTCAGATGTGCTGCCTTGGTAGTCGATCAAATCAATTTCGTAAGATGGAGATCAAGGCATTCGATGAGATTGTTATAGTGCAACACATTTTCACTTCGGGTCTTTTTTATCGCAAAAGAAGAGAACATATTAGAGCAGCTGGCTGCATAAGATTTCCGTGTCATCAAGAGGTACAAATATCATTCGCTCATACGATAGGGTTGGCTGGCTAGTGATATTTTTTCACACACACTCTCTCTCTCTCCCTCTCTCTCTATCTTTCTGTTTCCTCTCATTTAACTTGGAGCACGTGAAGAGCTTGGGCATTTGTTGCCTTCCACTATGTGGCTGAATCCATATTTCGCAAAAGTATGCCACATAGTATGCATCGATGTCAAATCAAAAGATTTTGGCACCGCTCTCGCGATGTGAGAGAGTTGGCACCGCTGTGCACACAGACCCACATGTATAAACAAATCAATCAAACCAACTACACCAGCCTCTCACTCTCCCAAACAAGTGTTTTTATTCCTCGGCCCTCTCTCTCTCCCACGCAGTGTTTTTCATTCGTGAGTTAATTTGGCACGAGACAAAGTAGGTGATCCAGATTGGGGCACCAGGTGAGCAATGGAGGGGCATCGATGCCAAATGCATCACAAGTGAATTTGGCACGTGTTTTGGCCTACATAGCCCACTTTTGTACTCCCTCCTTCCCAAAATTCTTGTCTTAAATTTGTCTAAATACGGATGTATCTAGTTACATTTTAGTGTTAGATACATCCATATCTAATCAAATGTAAGACAAGAATTTTGGTCTGGAGGGAATACTACCTCATATTTAGTATAAAGTTTTGACCATAGATTTACCTAAGAAAATGCCAATGCATGTCACTAAAAATTACACCATTTGAAATTATGTTCAAATATGAATCCAATGATATAGTTCTAGTGACATGCATTAACATTTTGTCAGTTAAATCTATGGTCAAATTTTGATACTACAAAATTGGAAGAGTAAACCAGGACGGAGGTAGTACTTGCCCTTAGGGTAACCATAGAGTTACTGGAGTAGTCTAAGTTACTTTCCACTATGACTAGCCTAGGCTACTATAGTAGTACAGTATAAAAATTATGCAAGTGATCACGTGAGAAAAAATACTAAAAACATTTCTTTCGGTGCAGTGCGTAGATGTAGTTTTGAACACTACACTTGTCATCGTAATTTGGAAAAATTACGAAAAAATTGAGCTACGTTGTGATTACCGTTTACTAATAGGAAAGAAGTTTCACCTCGATGAGTAGCTTCTCCGTGCATGGAAAGCATGTAAGGAATCCAACAACTTGATCCAGATTGGGGCTGATAGATTTTAGTGCTAAGATCTTCACTGTGCGCATGGACTGGGTCAAGCTTGTGGGAATCATTTTACGGAAGGCGGTCAGTAAATACATCAAGAAGAAATTTAAAATGTGAATTTCAAGAAGGCGGAGAAGAAGATGAGTGATTTACGAGCGATCACGGATCAATAAAGAGTTAGGAGATTTGGCGAGATGAGTACACCAATTTGTCAATTTGGTAGCGTCAATGACCCTGATTTTTGTTGGACCTTCTAGATCCGATACAAGCAATCTCTCAAGAAAAGGCGCATTCTCAATGACCATAACGTGGAACAGCTGGGTGATCTCTTCCCAATTGATGTCTTGTTGCGGGGCCAACAAGACACATAAATCCATCGGAGATTAAATCGAGGCGATGTGGAGGCTAATGAACCCGTGGATCTGCTCAAGGCGAAGGTACTCGGCTTGATACAGCTGCGGAGCAGGTGCTCCATAGCCTTCTTGAGATGAAAGCGTCGAAGAGGTCGAGCTGCTTGAGTTGAGGGAGAAGAAGAGGCGGCGTGACATTAATCTGGGAAGATAGCAGAGCTGAAGCTGGCGCGGTGCAGCGTTGGCGTGAGGCGGAGGCGGACGGCGGTGAGAAGCGACATCGTGCAGCTTCAAAGCTGAGCTCCTCGAGCTAATCTAGAGGCGGGGATAAGAACCACTCGTCAAACTTGGGTTGGACCTTGCAGTTGGTCTTGAACATGCGGATGTCAAAGGCGTCTGGCTGGCCGAGTGCGATGAAAGGATCTTGGAGACTGCGGCCATGCGTTTGCGATCCCGTCGCGAGGCAGCTGTCGACGGTGAGGCTGAGGGGCCTTAGCGCCAGAGGGGCGCCACCGCCCGGGAGAGCGAGGCGGTCCGCTGCAGATTTGGTGGGGAGGAGGCTGATGATGGCGAGCAGCATGTCATCGGGAGGCTCTTGATGAAGTCGAGGCTCGCCGGATCACGGTTTTAGCTCGGCGTCCTCCGCTTGTTGGCTGCCTCGCCGTCCATCTCAACCGGCGGCGGACGCTGGTGTACACGATGTGCTAGTGTGTGTTGTGTCACAGGTGTCTGTGAGTCGTCCTTTTGTGCATGCCGCCCGCAGTGGTGGTGTCTTGTGAGTCGTCCTTGGCAGCGCAAGAAGTTTGCCCTCTAGTTTACTTATTTCACCCTTGCCACATGGGCCAGCACACCATGATCTGAACACGAGCTGATAGCGCAACATGTGGATAGGTTGACCAGTCAACTAAACAATATCTGAGCTATCTGCTGACACGGTGGCGTATAATCTGTCGGTATAGAGAGTTCGAGTGAGAGGGGAGGCCCGTGAGAGATAGTAGAGAGAGAGAGAGAAAGAGCTACTCCCTCCGTTCGATAATGTAGTTACAACATTTTTTTAAGTCAAACTTTTGAAACTTTGACCAAGTTTATAAAGAAATTACTAATATCTGCAATACCAAAGATAAATGATAGTATGAAGTAAGTACATGTTGTGATGAATCTAATGATTGTTCCAGATGTAAATGTTTTTCTCCACATATACCTGGTCAAACTTTTCTGAGGTTTGACTTTTCAAAACATCCATATGCTTATGGAAGTGACAGAGTCCCTAACGAGAGAGAGAGAGAGAGAGAGAGTGTCACGCCCAATATGCGACCCTATCCAAAAGGAACTCGACGGTCCCACCAAGGATAGACCCGCATATTGGAACGCTTTTGCAAGGTGGATATCATTACATCAACATTACATAATAGGTAGGGATACATACATAAGGCACGAATGCCACAAGAATACATCAACATCATATACAAGATCAACATCCGGCTACGGATGAAACATAAATAGAAACTCAAACGACATCCACCCTGCTAGCCCAGGCTGCCGACCTGGAACCTATCCCCTGATCGAAGAAGAAGCAGAAGAAGAACTCCAACACAAGCAAACATCGCTCTCACGTCATGATCATCGCAAACCTGTACCTGCAACTGGTGGTGTAGTAATCTGTGAGCCACGAGGACTCAGCAATCCCATTACCATGGGTATCAAGACTAGCAAAGCTTAATGTGAAAGGAATGGGTAAAGTGGTGAGGTTGCAGCAGTGACTAAGCATATATGGTGGCTAACATACGCAATTGAGAGCGAGAAGAGGAACAAAGGAACGGTCGTCAACTAGTAATGATCAAGAAGTGATCCTGAACTCCTACTTACGTCAGACATAACCCGAAACCGTGTTCTCCTCTCGATCAACCCGAAAAGAGACACTCACGGTTACACACACGGTTGGTGTATTTTAATTAAGATCAACCGGGTTTTCTACAACGGACATTAACAAATTCCCATCGCCACATAACCGCGGGCACGGCTTTGAAAGTTTATACCTGCAGGGTGTCCCAACAGCCCATGATAAGCTCTCGCGATCAACGAAGAATAGACCTTCTCCCGGGAAGCCCGATCAGTCTCGGAATCCGGCTACAAGACATTCACAGCAATAAAACAAGTCCAGCAAGACCTCCGGCGTGCCGACACCACGATAGTAGCAGCGTATCTCGTCTCGAGGCCACGACCGGATAAGCGAAGCGTCTGAGGAACCGGCGTAACCCAAGTTGCCAAGGGATGGTCCCATACGGTGCTCTAGTTTGGACCAGCGCTTAGACAAGCAATGGCCGGGGTAAATAAAGATGACCCTCGGGATCGCGACTCCCAAGGGAAAAAAGGCTAGGTGAGGCAAATGTGAAATCAATGTTGGGCCTTCTGGAAAAGTCTTATTCAAAGCGAACTGTCAAGGGGTCCCATAAATCACCCGACGCGTTAGGGACACAAAATCCGGGAACATAATACCGATATGGCGGAAACTAGGCGGCAAGAGTGGAACAAAACACCGGGCATAAGGCCGAGCCTTCCACCCTTTACCAAGTATATAGATGCATTAATTAAAGAAGATATATTGTGATATCCCAACAAGTAAACATGTTCCAACAAGGAACAACATCTCCATGTTCAACAAGGAACAAACTTCATCTTCACCTGCAACTAACAACGCTATAAGAGGGCTGAGCAAAGCGGTAACATAGCCAAACAACGGTTTGCTAGGAAGGGTGGCAAAGGTTAGAGGTTGACATGGCAATTTGGGATGGCTTGATAAGCAGGTAATAGGTAGCGCAGCATAGCGATAGAACGAAGCAACTAGCATAGCAATGATAGTAGTGAGATCCAGGGTAGCGGTCATCTTGCCTGAAATCCATAAGGAAGAAGAACGAGTCCATGAAGAAGATGAGCGGATGGAGCGAACCAAGCGTGAGCGAGCGAATCCTCACGATCGCAACGGAACAGGAACTAACAAGAAGAAGCACACAACATAGTAAACACACCACACATGAACAAGACATGATGCACAACCAAGCATGATGCATGATGAGGCTACATGAAGCTACTCATGGCAAGAGATGATGCAAACAAGAACAACACATCAAGGCAAGTTTAAATGAGGCCGGAAACAACATAGAACCATTCCGGTAAGTCCTCATATGCAAATTTCGAAATTGGTCCAGATCTGAATAAACCATATGTTCAAATTTTTAAACAGAAAGTTAAGATGCACCACGATGATCTACACGAAATTCTAGTCAAGTTACATATAAAGTTCATTAGATTCGGAGCTACGGCCTAGAAGATATGAGCAAAACAAGTTAAACATGGCATTGATGCAAAATGCATAAAAACATCAAGCAAACACCTCCAAAACAAGGATGAAACATGATAATATGAAACTACATGCAAAATCAAGCAAGTTTCATATAGAGCACACTCAAAACGGAGCAACGGTTCAACACATACATCCAATACTAGATATGACAACAACCTGCCCAAAACAGCAACTAGGCATATTGCAAGCATCAAAACAACAAGCTACAGCATCTCAATATGAAAACAAAAGGCATGTGCATTATGTACAAGTAAAGCATTACAAAACATGAACACTGAACTATCTCCAGAAAACACTAGAACATGCTCAAAATGACATGGCAAGATTGCAACTATTAACAGTTTCAGACTTTGCAGAAATTAACATCAGGTTGCAATGTTTAGAGGAAGAAAACAACATGTTACAGGAACTTATCATGGCAAACAAAGGGATGGAATGAATCTACTAATTGCATAGAACAAAAGTCCTTTAGTGACCATAAGCCAAAAAGGATCAGAAAATATAGTAACACCCATGTCAATATCGAAAGTCTCGTTAACAGATTCAGCAACATGACATGTCAAAAACTGATAACAAGTAGGCATGTTTACAAGCTCAATACACTCACTACAGAGCCTTATATGAAAAACTAAGCATACATACATCAAGAAGACAAGGCATAGAATACATACATGGAAAGAACAATAACATATCATACATGGATCAACCACAACAACCTAGGCAAAATTGAATAACATGTAAACAATCTGCCAGGAAACATTTGATAGCAAAAGTAGAGCTCGATTGACTCAAGCTATGGTACTCCATAATTGCAAACAAGGACATGGATGGATAGAGCAAGACATGCTTTACAAAACATCCTTAGTGAAGTATCTCAAAATATGCATGGATCTCTTGGTAGCATCAAGTTAACATGGCATCAAAATATCAGCAAAACAGGGCTGAAATCAGCAATATCAAGACACCTAGTTTGCATGCTTGTGCTAGTCACCACATATATCACAAAAATACATGGCATACACCCCTGGAAAGAAGACATGGCATATTACAAAACACATGTATAACTCAAGTCCATAGGATGCACACATCAATCATGGCAAAAATGACAAAAGTGCATGTTCTGATAAAAATCAGAAACTAACATCACATAGCACTCTTCTAACAGCATTTCGGGCACCAAGATGAGCTCAAATGAAAATGATGCAATGATATCAAATGATCTACTCTTCGAGGCGAACATTTTGACATATTACACGCGCAAAACGGAGCTACATGCACAGAGATACGATGCAATGAAAATGGAACGAAATGTTGGAAATCTGGGGACTTAGGCGATTTTCAGGGAAAAAACATGTGAGCGTCGGATAGCAAAATGGCGCACGGGCGCGGGATAGCGGGGGCTCACCACTGGGCTCGGCCCAGGACGCAGAGGGGAAGCAGGCCAGGGAGCTGGGCTGGGCCTTGGGGCCGGCGGCTGGGCTGGGGGCCTGAGGCATGACCCAGCGCTCCACGCACATGCTGAGAGAAGGAGGCAGCGCGCAGCAGCCTTCCCGGGCGGCGAGGCAGGGGTGGTCAGCGAGGAGGAGGCGAGGAGGCCAGATCCGGCGGATCGGACCCGGGATCCGTTCAGCGTCGGTAGAGTAGAGGGGTCGGGAGGTCACCGGGGACTCGAGCTTGAAGCCGGCGGCGGCAGGCATCCATGGGCGGCGCTGCAAAAACAGAGGAGAGAGAGAAAGGTGAGGCGCCGGGAGGGCGAAGGGACGGGAAGGAGAGGTCGGCGAGGCTGGCACAGGGCATCCTGGCGGGGCTCCGGCGACCAGCGGCGACACGCCGTCAGCACGGTCGAGGCGAGGCAGCAGGAGGCGAGGTGGCGCCGAGGGCCTTGTGGCGGCGCTGCAGGCGCCTCGAGCCCGGATCGGCCAGGCGGGCGCAGATGGGCGGCCGGGCCTGAGGAGGCAGGTGAGGCGGCGTGGCAGCCTGGATGGCTGCCAGTGGCGGCGGTGGTGGCTTCTGCTCGGGCGGCGCCAAGTGGGCGGGAGGCTGGTCGGCGGGAAAAGCGAGGAGGGGGCCTTGGTGGTGGAGGCTGGTTGGGGCGTGAATTTGAGGAGGGGGTAGGTAGGAGTCCAAAATTGAGAGAGGGGTCTTTAAATAGCAAAAGAGGCTAGGGTAGGGGTTTTGGGGGCTATTAAGACGTCTGATCGCCATCAGCGGCTCGGGAGCAGAGAAGGACTAAGAGAGGGGTTGGTGGGCTGAGAGGAGAGGAAGAAATGCAGCCCATAACTGTTTGGAGACGAAACGTCCGAGCGAAGGTACCGGCAGCCAGTACCGCTATGCATTTATTGGTTGGGCAGTCAAGCGGACTCGAATCGTGAAACTTGACAGCGCTCTGTCTACACTATAATAAGACCGGATGTCAAGTTGCATCCCATTCGAGAACATTTTGTGCCACTTATAAAATAATATTTGGAGGTGCATGGCGTGGCAGTGTGTGGCTCAGAGCGGACAGCGGAGAGAACCGGCGGAACCCGAACGGATGCAAGTTTTGAAAAACATGCAGATGAAAATGCAGATGATGACATGGCAAAGACGGCGAATAACTGGCAGACACCTGGCGCATCGAATCCGGGGCGTTACAGAGAGAGAGTGAGAGTGAGTGAAAAAAGTGTGTGTGCATGTGTGAAAGAGACTTGGACAACACAAGATGAAAGTGGAGAAAAGGCCTGCATGTCTTATGCAAACATATCACACATGCATCTTTGACAACGGAGGCAAGGTGAGGAGATATTGTGTGGTTGTTTGGAACCGAGAGAGGAAGACCCTATGCACGTGGCCAAGAGGGTCGACAAACAAGGAGAGAGGTCGAGAGAGGCGTCGGAGAAAATGCACACATGGGGAGGAGAGAGTGTATGTTTGTCATAGAGATCCCTGCAGATCGTGATGGGACTACATGGGTGGGAGATCGAGTGACAAGGTGTGTGCGTGATAGAAGATGCCCGAGAGATATCGAGATAGGCGTATGGATGGAAGGAGACAATCGTGTGTTCTGATGGCTAGTAAGAGATAATCATACTTAGGAGGAGTGCTTGCGCCTATGGCCCTGTTTGGATACTCTAACTCAGTTAGAGGTTAGAGTTAGATTCTAACCTGAACTAACTCTAAGTAAAGAGGTGTTTGGATGGCAGGGTTAGATGGAGCGCGGATCTGGCGAGGCACCTTCACAGGCGGTCTGAAAGGGAGGAGGAGAGGACAAGAAGCTTGAGGAAGTGGGGAGGGATATGCTGCGGGGAGAGCGAGAGAAAAGTGTTTATTAGTGGTCCGAGAAGAACCAACCCAAATAAGCACCTCTTGGATGGGTTAGTTTTTTGGATGGGTTAGATGCATCTAACCTAAACTAACCCTCTGTTTGGATCTTTTGGGTTAGTTGACTCAAACTAACCCAAACTAACTCTAACCCATGGATCCAAAGCAGAGCCGATGATGGAGTGAGGATTATGGTACTTAGGGGGTGCGTGTCACATGGAGAGAGAACAAGGCGGAGAGTGTTGGATGGGTCTATATGTATAGCGTGGCGAGACATGTGTATGTGTGAACGAGGGAGATATAAGGCCAGTTTGGCTTGCGTCGTTAGCATATTTTGCGTGGCACAGGGGTTATGGCTGGATTTCATGCACGCTTGTTTGGTTGCTACCCTGTGAAAAAGAAAGCCGCTTGGGCTGGGTTCCTTGTACTTTAATTAGCTTTGGCTGAACTCCGACACTTTGCAAGTAGCCTGGCCCAGCGACCGATTTGAGCGCCTATCCGTGCACAGTCGATGCGCCACGAGGCTAACACAACATGGATGGATATTAGCATTAAATAATTGATGCATGGATTGATTGATGGGGCGTTGATGCTTTGCTGGCGGGCATGAACCAAGCGCTTCAGCACCACACAAGCTGGCCAAGCAGAAATATTTTACATCTCACGTCCACACCGGCGATACCGGCCATCAAGGCATGAGGTCAGTCACGAACCAAACTGAACAATAAAGTTTGAGAGAGATTGAGGAGCCCGACAAGGCTGAGTGGTGCGTCGAGATAGCTAAGAGGAAAGAGATATTCCATCCGCTCGATAATGCGAGTGCATGTAAATTTTTAGAATTCAAACTTTGGAAACTTTGATCAGGTTTACATAAATGTTATTTATATCTACAATACCAAAGATACATCATACAAAACTACATCTCATGGTGAATCTAATGGTATATGTTTGCCGTACTAGATGTAATTCTTTTTCTCCACGTACATGGTCAAACTTTGTGATGTTTGACTTTTCAATAAATCTATGTGCTATGGACGGAGGAAAGTGCCTCTGTCGAGACAGATCAAGTACGTGTGAAGGAGAATGAGTAAGTGTGCAAAAAGAGTATGTGTGTGAAAGAGAAAGTGACAACAAACGATAAGTTAGAGAGAGTGTGTGTTTTTTCATTTCTTATGCGAACATATCACGCATGCATCTCCGAGATGGAAAAGTGAGGTGAGGAGATACACGAAGATCGCTAGTGTGTGATTTTTTGCAACGGAGAGAGACACCCCTATAGCACATGTCCAATAGAGGTCTGGCCAAGAAGGAAAAAAGGTCGAGAGGGACACATGGATGGCATGGACGCATGGGGAGGGAGAGAGGGTGTGTTTGTGATAGAGATCCCTCGAGATTGTGAGGGATTATATGGGTGGGAGATCGAGGAGTGCGTGCGTGATAGAAAGATGCCCCAAGAGAAATCGAGATAGACCATGCACATGTTTGTGATGGAGACTAAGATTAGCTAGTCATATACATATAGGGGGGACTGCGTGTGCCTACAATTGAGTGAGAGACCATCATACTTGGCTAGCTGGGATGAGATTGTGTGTGTGTGCGTGTGAGATGGAGAGAGAGCGAGGGAGAGAGATAGAGTTTTAGATGGGCCTGTCAGTGCAGTGAGATATGCATGTGTATGTGTGACCAGTGGATGGAGAGTTTGAGAGAGGGGGGAAGAGCTCAGGGGCGACATAGTGGTGCGTGAGAGAGTTCACGGGAAAGAGCCAAGGAATTTGTGTGCCTCGATGAGTGCACCCAAGATATCTAGCTTGGACTAGCTAGAGTATCATACATAGTGTCTGAGAGAGACCTATAGATGGTGTATATATGAATCACGAACTAGAAAGACCCCCACACACACACACACACAAAGAGAGAGAGAGAGAGAGAGAGAGAGAGAGAGAGATAGATAGATAAAGGGAGAGGGACCAACAAGGTTTTTGTGTCGGATGTGTGCGGCAGAATTGAAGATTGTCGAGAGAGAGAGAGAGAGAGAGAGAGAGAGAGAGACAGGAGTCCGGGAGAGGGGAGGTCGCGTTTATGCATCAAAGACTGATATAAACCATGTTTCGATATAAACTTGCATTCAAATATTTAAATTGGAGAACATGTTATGCGCAATCCACACATGAGCGGATATATCGTATATCAAACAAGTTCATTAATTTGACTTTCAACATGTTCATGGAGTACTATAACTTTGTACAACATGCTACTCGATTGAGGTGTTCAATTTTGGATTTAGTTCACTATTTTGACCTCTTGAGCGAGCTAGTTCATTGAATCGAGATATTTCATTTTGGGTTTGATTCGCGTTTTGAGTGGGTCAACTATTTGTCATATAATAAATCGCTAGCAACGAGCATGTAAAAACACATTACTCCCGAGCATCATCTCTCCATCTAAAAAAAGAAGTGGCAAGCTAATATTTTGAAATTAGATTCGAATCGACTTGGTAAGGTAGACGTGGATGCTCTTTCTCCCGAAATTTGAACGAACCGTTAAACATCCTCTCTGCTGGGTGGAATTCGCTCGAGCAAATAAATGGGAGGCATAAAATTACCGTCCTATGTGGGACACGCATCAATTGGCCCGTTGTACATCGAGGTAGGTTAAGTAACTTCATCCAGCGCGCCTTCTCCTCGGCGAAATGACATGTGCGAATAATTTATAAACCATGCTCGGCAAAACACGCTCTGCTACTTGAAATAGCTCGCGCCCACTATTTCAAAACATGCTCTCCTCTTGAAATCGCTCGTGCCCACTATAGTTCAAAACACGCCCTCCTGCTTGAAATCGCTCCGCCCACTATTTGGGAGAAGCAAATTTACTCTACTATCCCCGACCCTCGATTACAGACCAGGCCGAGAAGCCTATAGGCAAGGGTAGGCTGTAACTCCCCTCACATTTCAGGACAAATCGTCCATAATACATGGTTCCACTCCTCCCAATTCCCCCACCCACCCCATTCATACCTCGTGGGCATCAAATCACCTTCTCCCAGGAAGCTCCCTTCTCCCGAGCATGAAACCTCAGCCCCACCTCCATGGCGCCCCCACCGCACCAATTTCACAGCCGCCCTCCTCCCTAATGCCGGAGACACTGTCCAATTGCCGTCGTAGAGTATTCAATTGCCGCCGTCCAATTGCCAGAGACGCTGTCCAATTGCCGCCGTAGAGTATTCCACCCAAATTTATTGATTCGACACAAGGGGAGCCAAAGAACATTCTCAAGTATTAGCAGTTGAGTTGTCAATTCAACCACACCTAGATAACTTAGTATCTGCAACAAAGTATTTAGTAGCAATATGATAGTAGTGGTAACGGTAACAAATGTGATAGCAAAAGTAATATTTTGGTGTTTTGTAGTGATTATAACAGTAGCGGAAAGTAAATAAGCAAAGAACAATATGTGAAAAGCTCGTAGGCATTGGATCGGTGATGGAGAATTATGCGGATCACGGTTCATCATGTATGATCATAACATAAGGTGACATAGAACTAGCTCCAGTTCATCAATGTAATGTAGGCATGTATTCCGAATATAGTCATACTTGCTTATGGAAAAGAACTTGCATGCCATCTTTTGTCCTACCCTCCCGTGGCAGCGGGGTCCTATTGGAAACTAAGGGATTTAAGGCCTCCTTTTAATAGAGTACCAGAACAAAGCATTAGCACATAGTGAATAGATGAACTCCTCAAACTATGGTCATCACCGGGAATGGTCCCGATTATTGTGACTTCGGGGTTGCCGAATCATAACACATAGTAGGTGGCTATAGACTTGCAAGATAGGATCAAGAACACACATATATTCATGAAAACATAATAGGTTCAGATCTGAAATCATGGCACTCGGGCCCTAGTGACAAGCATTAAGCATAGCAAAGTCATAGCAACATCAATCTCGAGAACATAGTGGATACTAGGGATCAAACCTAACAAAACTAACTCGATTACATGATAGATCTCATCAACCCATCACCGTCCAGCAAGCCTACGATGGAATTACTCACGCGGCGGTGAGCATCATGAAATTGGTGATGGAGGATGGTTGATGATGGCAGCGACAGCGAATCCCCTCTCTGGAGCCCGAGCGAGTCCAGATCAACCCTCCGAGAGGTTTTAGGGCTTGGCGGGCTCCGTATCATAAAATGCGATGAATCCTTATCTCTGATTTTTTTTCTCCCCGAAAGCAAATATATAGAGTTGGAGTTGAGGTCGGAGGAACTCCAGGGGGCCCACGAGGTAGGGGGCGCTCCCTAGGGGGGCAGGCGCGCCCTCCACCCTCGTGGACAGGGTGTGGGCCCCCTAGTCTTCATCTTTTGCAAGGATTTTATTATTATTTTCAAATAGATGTTCCGTGGAGTTTCAGGTCATTCCGAGAACTTCTGTTTCTGCACATAAATAACACCGTGGAAAGTCTGCTGAAAACAGCGTCAGTCCGGGTTAGTTCCATTCAAATCATGCAAGTTAGAGTCCAAAACAAGGGCAAAAGTGTTTGGAAAAGTAGATACGACGGAGAGGTATCATCGCGGTGGACAAGTTCACCAAGTGGATAGAAGTAAAGCCAATAAAGAAGTTGAACGGTCCGACTGCTGTGACTTTCATTTCGGACATCACCATCTGGTATGGCATACCGCACAGCATCATCACCGACAACGGCACAAACTTTGCCAAATGCGCCTTGGCCCGTTTCTGCGCGACGCAGCGCATCTGATTGGACTTAGCGTCCGTTGCCCATCCGCAGTCAAACGGCCAAGTGGAGCGAGCAAACGGCCTCATTTTGTCCGACATCAAGCCCCGATTGGTCGAACCTCTAGAGCGTTCGGCCGGCTGCTGGCTCGACGAGCTGCCGACTATCCTCTGGAGTCTGCGCACAACTCCGAACAAGTCCACCGGCTTCACGCCTTTATTCCGCATCTACAGTGCCGAAGCCGTCATCCCTACGGACATAGAATTCGACTCCCCTCGAGTCACCATGTACACCGAAGAGGAGGCAAAAGAAGCACGAGAAGACGGCGTCGATCTGTCGGAAGAGGGCCGGCTGTTGGCACTCGGCCGGTCCACCATCTACTAGCAGAGCCTGCGCTGATACTACAACCGGAAGGTCAAGCCAAGATCGTTCCAAGAGGGAGATCTTGTGCTCCGACTGATCCAGCGAACAGCCGTCCAGCACAAGCTCTTGGCACCTTGGGAAGGCCCCTTCATCATCAGCAAGGTGTTGGGCAATGACTCCTACTACCTAATCGATGCTCAGAAGCCGCGAGCACGCAAAAGAGACGACTCCGGCAAGGAGACGGAGCGACCATGAATGCAAACCTCCTCCAAAGGTTTTACAGTTGATGCAGTATGTACCATGCCAACTTTTGTATTAAGTACGAAGACTCCGGGTCCCCCGAGAAGAGCTCAGGGACTGCCCTCTTTTATCTGTATGATAAGTATTATGCCCATCAATGTGTTATTTCATTAGTCCGCCTGGCACCGGGTTCGACCAGTCGACCCGGGGACTCGCCGCCTTGTACTATGTAATGCTTCCTGCAGCCGGACAAGTAATGTGTTGGCACTTAAGCCCTCTCTGCAAGAAGCGCTCATGAGAAGCGTATCAGTAGGCAGGAGTTAAGGCAGAAAGGGTTTCCGCATGAAAAATGGCTAAGGACCCAAAGCATGCACATAGTTCAAGCCGGCTTCCCACGTCGCCGACCGGCTGCTGAGCAGCCTGCCGGCCGGCTTCTACTTAACTTGCTAAAAAACTCTAATCGGCTAAGTATTACCCTCCGAAAGCGGCCAAGTACTGGACCCAGCCGCAGTCCGCAGAGCAGCTATTTGGCTGGCCAGACGACAGCCAAGGAGGGCGACAAAGGAAAAAAGCCAAGGAGCAGAAAGCAAGGAAAGATAGAACTCGGCGAGCATATTTACATATCAAAAGGCCCTTGGCCAACATTCAACAGAAGTTTGAAATACACCCCGCAGGTGGAATTGTGTGGAGTTAACAAAGTTTGTCGAGACTGATAAGAAGGTAAAAACAAAAGGAAAATCGGCACCCTAGGGAGTAGCAGACGGGTTCGGCGGAACGGCGGAGTCGGTGGTGACGGTTGGTGGAAGCGCGCCGGCTGGTCGATCTCCGCAGTAGCCTTCAGCGATGCCGGCTCGCTTAGGCGTGGTTCATTCTTTGGGCCTTGAGCTGAGGCTGGCCGTCCTCTTCAACCTCCGGCGCCCCTCTTCACTTTCCCCGTCCTCCCCGTCTTCTCCCTCGTTGCTGGAGTCGATCACTTCAGCCGAGTCCTTGCCATCCTCCGGGTTCAACTCGAACCACTCTGGTTGCGCCTCGGCGCTGTTCTCGGTCAGCTCCGAGATGAGGATGCTGGTGTTGGTGTACTCGGCGATCGTCGCCGCCCATTTGACAAGTTCACCCTCCACCGCCAGTAGCTCCTCTTGGGCCTCCTGTCGAAACGTGGTAAACTAGGCTAGATTTAGTCTAGGGTACCACGCCTTGACGAACTCCAAGGCCCGGCGTGCTCCAGCCCGGGCCGAGGAGCCCTTCCAGGCCTCAAGATGGCCAGCTGCCACCTCCAACCAGTCGGTAGTCCGATTTGGAGTACGCGGTACCAGCGTGTCTGGCCATAGGGTGGAGATGGACTGCGCCCCGACGCGCTGAAGACGGCGCAACATCCGATGAGCGGCGAAGGCGGGCTGGATCTTTGAGCTACTGGCGAGGTCAGGCGTTGGCAGCAATCTGCGCGCCTTCCAGCCTCCGCTCTTCGCGGTCAGCCTCAATGGCCTAGTTGGCGGCGTCGGAGTGACCTGGGAAGAAGTCTGTTCAAACAGAAAGCAGAAGAGCCAAAGTTAGAGACAAGAAGCCGGTTCGATCAGTAGCCCACAACACGAAGAAAGATAAAGAGGGAAGCTTACCGTCAACCATGTCTTCAATTTTGCCGAAGCCGACAGTCAGCAAAGCCTCCTTGTCGGTCTAGGCGGAGCGTTCAGTCTCGAACTCAGCAAGGAGAGCGGCCTCCTTTTCATCCGCCTCCTTCTGGGCCTTCTTGAGAAGCTCCGCCTGCTCTGCCAGTTGTGTGGTCAGCCGGTCACGCTCCTCGACCAGCTTGCTGCAGTCTGCCTCCTAGGCACGCAACGCGGTGTTGGATTCACCCAGCTGCTGCTGCAAAGTGACGTTGGCCTCTGCAAGAACACAGAAAGAAAAAGACGTCAACAACCAACAGAGAAGAAATACAGTCGCCGGGGAGATCCGGCCCGACTGCTCAGCAGTCGGCCCGAATCTCGGGGACTACAGCCCGCGGGCGCGCTATCGCGCCCCCGCGGAAAAAAGTTATCAATATCAACAAAGAGAAAGAGCAGTTGCCGGGGAGATCCGGCCCGACTGCTCAGCAGTCGGCCTGAATCTCGGGGACTACAGCCCGCGGGTGCGCTAGCGCGCCGCCGCAGAGAAAGAAAACAAAGACTTACTCCGGCTTTCCGACAAGTCGGCGGTCCGTTCATTCAGCTCCTGGACTTTGGAGTTGAAGGCGGCCCCGTGAAGGTTATGATAATCCTGCAGTAAGGATGTCAGACAATGTTAGTACTCGGAGCTTGATAATTAAAGTTCCGAGCCGCCTGCTCAGTAACCAGCCCGAAACTCGGGGACTACACCCAATCGGTTTGCTGGCGTGCCCCAACAGAGAAGTATAAGAAATACAAGAATCAAAGATGAAGAAGCATACCCGGACGGCTGCTCACGATTCCAAGAACGTCTGGTTGCACCGCTTAAGGGCGTCGGCTTCGGCTCGAAGTTTGCCTTGGACGTCCAGGATCGCCTGGTTCAAAGGGCCCGTCCAGCCTCCTCGCACCCAGTCAGCGGGCGCGGCGCTGGTCGCTTCAGCGTCGGGGATTGATGAGCTTGCAGCGCTGGCTTCCAGCGGACGTGGTGCTAAGGACGCCTTCACAAAGCGACGGCGCGTTGGTGTGAGGGCCCCAGGAGTTGGGCCCGTCACCATCTCATCTCCGGCTAGTGGCGCCGGCGGATCAGCCGGCTGCTTATCCCGCGCTCCTTCAGATGGTGGTGGCGGAGGAACGGCCATGTCCGGCATGACGACATCGCTGCCATCCCTCTCCATGATCGGGTGCTCATCGTCGGCTCCCCCAGTTGGTGCCACGAACTCTGGTGGTGGCAGCGCGGAGTTTAGGGGAACGATGAATAGCGCCGACTGACGGCGCGCGGCTTCTTCGGCCTGCTCCTTCGTCGCGGCAGCAGCCTCGGCCTCCGCCTTGTCCGCCTCCGCCTTCTCTAGGCGGGTGGCTTCCTGCTCCTCGCGCACCTCCCACGCGCTTCTCTCCCGCACCTCCCGGAGGTCGGCGGCCGGATCGATTCGCCGGGTGGTGGTGGAGCTCTCCGCCGACCCAACGGCAGAGGCGGCGGCCGACTTCTCAAGAGAGAGCAGAGCCCTAAGTCAAGAAAGACGAATAAAGGAAGCTCAGAAAGAACCAAAAAGAAAGAAAAGCACAAGAAAAGATACTTATGCCGACACCAAGGGAGGCGCCTTCTGTCAGGACACCGATCCTAAGCCACATTGATCTAGCATGTCACACATCATATCACTTTGCGGCCTCACGCACGGTATTCCCACGGTTGTCGCCTTACCTGGCTCGGGACCGTTTAAGCCTTTGGCTCACGTATATGATAGTGTCGCTAGCATCCATATGACAGAAGAACCGGGCCGACATGACTAGTCGTGAACCCAAAGTGGCACTAACTTATGGGGACATGCATACATGAATCAACATCGAGCATGTCGGTCGGCAGCGTGCGAATCCGGGCTGTAGCCTTGGGCTATGAGGACTCAGTGAACCAGGCTGTAGCAGGCTAGGAAGGACTCGAGATGTCACGCGTGACATTTCCCGAAGGACAGAACCACGAGCGAAGTGAATCACATACCCGGCCGATCAAGTGTTCGGAGCGGTAGTCTTTGAGCTAGCAGGACTCCGGTGAACCGGGCTGTAGCGGACTACTATGGCTCATGGAAGCACAAGACTACATTTCCCCATAAGAGAGGCTGCCAGGGATAAACTACTAGGTTGTCGGATCCCACACATACCAAGCATTTCAATCATACACACAATATGCTCGATATGTGTAAATACAACATGGCATCACAACAAAACTCTATGACTCAAATTATTTATTCATTAGGCTCCGAGGAGCGAGATATTACAAACATGGGTCTCATGACCCAACTTTTCGAAACATACAAGTCAAAACACATGCGGAAGCTTAACATGTACGAGTCTGAGACATCTACAAATGAAAAAGGCTGAGAAGCCTGACTATCTACTAGATCCTGCCGAGGGCACAAGATCGTAGCTGAGGTATCAAGCTAAACGTCGAAGTCCACACAGAACTACTAGCGATACTGACGTCTCTCTGCAAAACATAAAATAGGCAATCGTGAGTACAAATGTACCCAGCAAGACTTACATCAGAACTAGCTACATATGCAGCAGTATCAACAAAGGGGGTGGTGGAGTTTGACTGCAGCAAGCCAGCTTTGACTCAGTGGCTATCCTAAACAATGACTGCAAGTAACTCTTTTGAGGTGGCGCACACGAGTCCACATATTCACCATATCAATACACCACTATGGATCCGCTCCCGTCTCCCTATGAGAAGGCCATTCATAGCACTCACGCTTATCTTGCGAGTTTTAGAGTATCCACTTTCACTTGTCTATGAACTGTACAGGCAAACCAGAAGTACTTTACTGTGGACATGGCTATTCGAATAGATCATTTATAACCCTACAGGGGTGTACTTCTTCACACATGCTCTCGCCACTTACCACGAGGTACACGTCGTGTATCTCGGCAACCTTCAAGCGGAAGCCTGGCGAGGGAGTCGGCCACGACCTGACTAACCAGACAAGTCTCTAGTCCAGGTTTATCGCCTATTCGGGTTCCATCCGCGAGGAGATCTGGCTGGGGTGTCGCTCACGGCCCCAAATGATGAGAGAAGGGTTCTCAAGGCACCAAACGGGCGTCCCGGTACACCGTGCCTCGTGTCTCTACCATAACATAGCCCACCCCTAGGGTCAGCACTACGCACGACCCCCAACACAAATCCTACAAACACCAGAAACTAGTTGCAACTCCTGGACAGAGATCAAGGCGATTAATAAGTTGAGAGGGGCACTTAAGCATTCCAATGCGTGGTAGTAGATGTTCATGGATCACAAACACAGAACTCAATTCCTGAAGACGGCTGCAATGAGACAACCCACCATGTACTCCTACATGGCCTCTCACCGCTACCTTTACCAAATCGGGTTCACACACTTAGCTCTCAACAGTAGGACATGTTCACACACCTCCAATTCATCCCCGATGAATCAGACCTGACTCAACTCTAAGCAGTAGAAGGCATGACAACAAGCATGAATGAGTAGGCACATTAGGGCTCAAACAACTCCTACTCATGCTAGTGGGTTTCATCTATTTACTATGGCAATGACAGGTCATGCAGAGGAAAGGGGTTCAACTACCTCAGCATGTAACAGTTGAATCGTTGTTGTCCTAATGCAGTAAAAAAGAGCAGGAGCGAGAGAGTGGGATTGTATCGGAATGAACAAGGGAGTTTTGCTTGCCAGGCACTTCTGAAGATAGCATTGAGTCTTCATCAGTGTCAATGATCATAGCGTCGGAACAGCGTCTACCGAGGGGGAACAAATACCGGCAACAGAGAAAGAAAACACAATCAATGCAATGCACAATATGATGCATGATCATGACATGTCAATATGTTGTGTTTTGAGCTAATGCAACTAGCAACATGTTAAATGGAGTTGGTTTGAACCCTAGGTTCAAATTCAAACTCCATATGTGAGGGTTTAAATGCCATTTATATGATTTATCCTAACCAGCAGCCATAAGTTGTTCTAACATGTATGAAAATGGTATAGATGGATAGATTGGATTTTTCTGATCATTTTTCATATACAATTTATTTCATTCTGAGTTATAGATTATTTTCTATGATTTTTAGAAGTTTTAACTATTTTCTGAAATAAATAAAACCTTTAGAGTTATTTAAAATCCAGAAAAGGGTTTATTGCATCAGCACGGCGTCATGCTGACCTCAGAGGTCAACAGACCCAGTCCAGGTCAAACCTGACCAGTGGGCTCCACTGGTCAGTGACCCAGGGCTGGTTAGTGTTGCTGACATGTGGGACTGGTCAACGACCACGTCAGCCGGGTCAACACTGACTTGTGGGGTCGGTCAACGTGTGACGTGGCCAGGTCAAGCTGACATGTGGGGCCCATGGGGTAGTTTAATCTAAACAGGAGCTAAACCAGGGTTAGTTCGGTAGCAGGGCCCAGGTGTCAGTGGCGTAGGGGGGGTGGTTAGTGGGGTGTTTAACCGCTAATGACGGCCACGTCGGATTGAACCGGCGGTTAGATGACGGCGACGACCCAGAGCGGCGGTGGCTGGCCGGAGTGGCGCTAGGGGCAGTGGCTGGGTGCGCTGAGGGCACCAGGAGGAAGCCCACGCTCCCGCGCATCCAGCGAAGGCAGCGGCAGGTCACGAGTGCCGAGTCGGCGGACGGCGAAACCGGGCGGCGGCGGAGATCGGGCGTCGGCGAAACTGCGCTTCTGCGCCTGGCGGCGAAACAACAGATGAGTGTTCTAGGCTCTGGCGGCGTTCTCGGCATGTTGCGATGCTCGGTTGCGGTTGAGGAGTCTGGACTAGGGGTGTCCGGATAGCGAACTATCATCACGGCGGACTCCGGACTATGAAGATACAAGATTGAAGACTTCGTCCGTGTCGGATGGGACTTTCCTTAAGCGTGGAAGGCAAGCTTGGTGATCTGAGATATGTAGATCTCCTACCATTGTAACCGACTACGTGTAACCCTAACCTATCCGGTGCCTATATAAACCGGAGGGTTTTAGTCCGTGGGAGGAACAACAATCATACCATAGGCTAGCTTCTAGGGTTTAGCCTCCTTGATCTCGTGGTAGATCTACTCTTGTACTACCCATACCATCAATATTAATCAAGCGGGGTAGGGTATTACCTCCATCGAGAGGGCCCGAACACAGGTAAAACATCGTGTCCCTTGTCTCCTGTTACCATCCGCCTAGACGCACAGTTCAGGACCCCCTACCCGAGATCCGCCGGTGGCCTTCATCTCCTCCCAGTATGTCTTGACACGGGCCAGAGCCATCCGCGGTCCCTCAATACACGCCGACCGCTTAATTGCGTCGATACGCGGTACCGCACCAAGGAACTGCTGCACTAAAACAAAATAACTCTTCGGCTGGGGTCCGCCTCGCCACAAATGAGTCATGACATGCTTCATGGCAAGTCCGGATAATCGATTCAGCTTGGCCCATTCAGCCAACCGATCGGTCAACGGAAGAGGACGCTCCGGACTATGGAATTGCGACCAATATAGCTCTTCCCTACATGCCTTTTGGCCTCGGAAGTGCTCAATCGCGTCCATGGCGCTTCGCCGCTAAGTCGAGATAAGCATCCTCGAACTCCACAACTTGTCCAGCGAGCATACCGGATCCGTATATTTCCTCCATGGCGAAAGCGGTTTTCCGGCCGCAATAGCCCGGCTGACTCAGCTCCTCCTTGGCAGCTCTCAAAGCGGAACGGGCATCCTTGGATTCGGCGGTGGACTTTTTCAGGCCCTCTTGCTCCGCTCGATGTTCTTTTGCAAGAACCTCACAGCGGTCGGTAGTATTCTTCAACTTTATGGCCATATCGGCCATTTCCTCTTTGCTTCGGCAGTGAGCAGCCCGTTCAGCTTTTAGCTCTTCGGCCGCCCTTAAAGCGGACACATTACTACTTCCGGCTTGCTCTTTAGCTCGGGCGAGTTCCGCCCACAGCTCCTCCACAGCAGCGGCACCACCTGCATTAAGCATACAAGTAGTAAGGCATGGGCGTCAACCTCCCTTACCAGGTGTCCGCATAGAAGTCACATACCTTGTGACTCGTCAAACCGTTTATTGACCAGCGCGATGTCCGCATCCGCCTCGTCAAGTTGCCGCTTTAGTTCGGCATATTCATCGATCCGGCTGGCCACGGACGCCCGCCACCTATTTAGGAAGCGGCGATATGTTATAACTGAGATTATGATCCTCGACACGCTATCAATTTTGACAACATACGAGTCTCGGGGCTACTATCAATACTGAGGCGCATTCTATATGCATAAGCGTCGGAAGGTACATCATTTTGCGTACCTCGAACCCGTCGGCAAGCTTACGGCAGCTTCATGCAATCCGCTCTTAGCGGATGCAATTCTTTCAATCACCGTACCCATTAGAACACGGTGATCTTACGAGATAACCGCTTCGCCCGAGCAAATCCTTCACTCCTCCGACCGCCGCCCGGTTGGTGCGGACCTTCCGGCCCGCGGACTTCGGGAAACCCTCATAGCGACACCTCGGGGCTTCCGCCTCACATGAAGGTGCGACCGGGGGAGGCGTTTCGCTCTCCATCATCTCCGGAAGAAGAACTCCCGAAGACGAGCTCTGCTGAGAAGGGCTGAGATCCGAACTACAAGGTACAATTTCGGTTATCTTCATAAATAAATGCAGGGATGTTCCTTATTTACAAGACCCCTTCTTTTTACTTACGGCTAGCTGGAGGGCTGATCCCCTTGGGGAAATAGTGTGGCTGGGTTACTTCCCAGCGCCGGACTCTCTGACGAAGATTTCTTTCCCCTCTTTGAGGCCTTGACCTCTGGATCTTCCAAAGCGGTCCTCTTCTCTCCTTGGAGGGTGGGACTTTTGATCCCTCCTTCCTCAGAAGCCTCCTTCGAGGAGGCAGTTGCTTCCCTGCTCCCCTTTCGCCTTCTTTAAAAGGTGCGGCCTTCAACATCTTGGTCAGCATGGGATCCGGCGTGGTCTCTGGGAGGGGAGCCGGACACCTTATCAACTTTGCCTTCGCTATCCACTCCTGTTCAAGAAACAGCTCCTTTAAAGGGCATACATAAGATAAATGAATGAACAGCATGTCCGGTTACAGGACTACTTACTTGAGTACCTGGGCGATTGCTGCTTAGTCCTGCGTCCTCAGTCAGGTCCGGACACTTCTCTTGTGATCCGAAGAACAGTTTATACATCTCCACGGGTGTCGTACCCATAAAATGTTGGAGAGCTCGTGGTCCCTCCGAATTGAATTCCCACAGACGGAGGAGGCGGCATTTGCAGGGCAGGAGGCGCCGAATCAACCTAACCTACGCCACTGCGACCAGATTGATCTCTCTTTCTTGGAGGTCTCGAATCGGCCACCTGCAGAGAGAGCGTCCTTGGGCGGCCCCAGTCGAGCCTTGTTGACCCATGGCCTTGGCCGCTGTGGTGGACTGGCGGAAGGCGGGTGGCACCACCATTTGGTGCCCACAGGGGCGGTGATATAAAACCACTCCTGTTGCCACAAACCAAGCTCCTCTTGAAAAGAGCCCTCGAGCCCGGAGCATCGGCACGCTTGCTTATGACCGCCCCTCCGCACTCTGCTTGTTGCCCCTCGATCATCTTTGGCTCCACCTTGAAGGTCTTGAGCCACAATCCAAAGTGAGGGTAATATGGAGGAAGGCCTCACATCGACAATGAATGACGAGATATGGAGGATGGACTCAGTTCAAGTCATGGAAATCCAGCCCATAATAAAACATGAGCCCCCTCACAAAGGGATCCGTCGGAAGCCTAAACCCGAAGGAAATGTGACCACGAACACCACGCTCTCGCCGGGCTCGGGAGTAGGAATGACCTGCCACAGGAGCGGGCAGCCTATGTGAAATCTCGCCGGTTAGATACAGGCGTCTCGCAGCTTTAGCACATCTTCTTTGTGTGGAAGAAGCCATCCATCGGCCAAGCTGGTGGAGCGGACATCGTCAAAAGTCGAAGCGCCTAAATCTGAAGCTTTGGGTGTTAGAACTCGAAGCCTTGGCGAACTTCGATGGAGGGTGTAAAGAGGAAGAGGGCCTTGGTCTCATTATAAAGAGGTTGAATACCAAGAGCCCTCCCGTGGTCGATTAGGACTCGCCTTTGATAGAGGCGTGCCAGCGAACGCGGTTGGGTTACCCGTCCGTATTGATGGGAATCCTGAAATAAGGGGCACGATCTATGCTTTGATAAGGCGTGCGGAAACCGCCTCGCTTCGCGCTGAGGTGGAACCGTAAAAATGATTCATATAAAGGCCTGGCCGTGGTGTGATGTCACGCCGCGGAATCGTCGGCAGATCTGTGCAAAATTATTCTCTCTATGATGGTATGTGGAACTTGTTTTGCGAGCGGACACTATCCTTGTGTTCAAAATTCTATGAAGTATTCGGAGGAGGAACCCGCCTTGCAATGCGAAGACAATATCGCGCCGGACTAAATCGTCATTGAAGCCTGGTTAGGAGAGCTCTTGAGGAGTCTGGACTAGGGGTGTCGGATAGCGAACTATCATCACGGCGGACTCCCAGACTATGAAGATACAAGATTGAAGACTTTGTCCCGTGTCGGATGGGACTTTCCTTGGCGTGGAAGGCAAGCTTGGCGATATGGATATGTAGATCTCCTACCATTGTAACCGACTACTGTGTAACCCTAACCTATCCGTTGTCTATATAAACCGGAGGGTTTTAGTCCATAGGACGAACAACAATCATACCATAGGCTAGCTTCTAGGGTTTAGCCTCTCGATCTCGTGGTAGATCCACTCTTGTACTACCCATATCATCAATATTAATCAAGCGGGGTAGGGTATTACCTCCATCGAGAGGGCCCAAACCTCGGTAAAAACATCGTGTCCCTTGTCTCCTGTTACCATCCGCCTAGGCGCACGATTCGGGACCCCCTACCGAGATCCGCGGTTTGACACCGACATTGGTGCTTTCATTGAGAGTTCCTCTGTGTCGTCACCTATAGGCCCGATGGCTCCTTCGATTATCAACAACGACGCGGTCCAGGGTGAGACATTTCTCCCCGGACAGATCTTCGTATTCGGCGGCTTTGCACTGTGGGCCAATTCACTTGGCCATCTGGAGCAGATTGAAAGCTACGCCCCTGGCCATCAGGTCAGATTTGGAAGCTTGGATTATACGGCCGACATCCGCGGAGACTTGATCTTCGGTGGATTCGAGCCATAGCCAAGCGCGCCGCACTGTCTCGATGGGTATGATCTAACTCTGCCGTCGAACAGTGTCCTGGAGGCCGCACTACTGTCCGCTCCGAACATCGATTTGGAGCCGATCTCGCCAATCGAGGACGGTAGGTTGGACACCACCTCGGGGGCTGAAATCTCTACGGGATTGAGCCAAACACAATCCCTGTCTTTTGCGAAGACCGTGACTCCAAGGTGCCGGACTCCTCTCCGGACTCCGAACCCTCCGTGCCCCTGCCAATCGAATCCGATTGGGCGCCGGTCATGGAGTTCACTGCCGCGGACATCTTTCCACACTCGCCCTTTGGCGACATCCTGAATTCACTAAAGTCTCTCTCTTTATCCGGAGAGCCCTAGCCGGACTACGGTCAGGAAGGTTGGGATGCGGACGACAAAGAAATTCAACGCCCACCCACCAACCACTTCGTAGCCTGCCGAAAGCTTACACGGCGTGCTCGATTTCGACTCGAAGACATCGGCGGTATGGGCGGCGATGTAGGAGACAACCATGAACCAGCGCCTATAGGACGCTGGACAACCACCTCATCCCATGATGTATACATGGTGGATACACCTAAAGGAAGTGCGAAGAGGAACAAGGGGCGCTCTGAAGGATAAATCCCTCGGCAGTCAAAGCGGCAGCGTAAATGCCGCACCAAGTCCGCCTCAACAAAGACCCAGCCATAGAGCGAGGCGAACGGTGGGCGGCGAACATGCTACCGAGCAACCGTCCGAACAGGACAACTTGGATAAACAACCCGTCCCGGCGAAGATAACAATCCGGACGATCTCACGCCGGACAAATTGTTGGAGCAGAATAACCTCCACAAAAGGCTAAATCGCCCTTTGCGCGTAGCTGAAAAAGCAAGCGAAAGCTCAAAACAGCGGAAGATGCACTCAGAATCAGATGGAACAAAGTATTCAACACAGCGAGACAAATCGGCGGCGGTCCCGAACAAAGAGCTACCGAAGAAAGCTACTGCCCAAATTTGATGAGGAGGTCGTAGAGCCCCCACAATCAAAAAGTAAGAAGGCCACCGGTCGGATGGGCGACCCACGGCAAAAAAGAGGCGGAAAATGGTGCCGCACACAAGCGATCGTGATCCACATAAGGATTCACATCAAAAGGATGGCCAGTTAGGTCCATCTATGGGCGAAAGCAAGCTCTTCAAAGCAATGCAACACGCCAAATATCCGAACATCACGGCACACCCAAATACAGGGGCGCCGCACATCCCCTATGTTTCACCGATGAGGTGCTAGATCATGAATTTCCAGCAGGATTCAAACCCGTAAAATAGAGGCATACGACGGAACAACAGACCCTGGAGTCTGGATTGAGGATTACATCCTCCACATACACATGGCTAGAGGAGATGATCTCCACGCCATAAAATACTTACCCCTCAAACTCAAAGGGCCAGCTCGGCATTGGCTTAAAAGCCTCCCCGAAAATACCATTGGAAGCTGGGAAGAGCTCGAGGATGCGTCTCGGGCAAATTTTCAGAGGGACCTATGTCCGCCCTCCGGATCTGAGCGATCTAAGTCACATAACTCAACAGCCGGAGAGTCAGCCGGAAATTCTGGAACAGGTTCCTTACTAAAAGAACCAAATAGTCATTGTCCGGACGCTTGAAGCCGTAGCAGCTTCAAACACAACGTCCGAGGCGAGTGGCTCGCCGGACACCTCGGCCAAGAAAAGCCGAGAACAATGGCGCATTAACAATCCTCATGACCGCTTTTTGCGGGAGAGGATAGCTGGCTAGCAAGATGCAGCACCAGCGACCCAAGTACATCGAAGTCAGGGATGGAAATGGGAAACCACGGCGCAATAAGGACCAGCGTCGGATTAAAGGGAACGGTCCAAAAGCGCGGTAGTCAACGCCGGATTCAAAAGCTCACGGCAGAACAATAAAAAACTGCCCCTTAAGGACAATAGCGATGAGCTATCAACAAACAAAATCTTGGACAAGATATGTCAAATCCACAGTACTCTGGGAAGCACGCAAACCATACCCACAGAGATTGTTGGGTCTTCAAACAGTCCGGCAGACTCAACGCCCGAACACAAAGGGCTCGACACACCAAGTGAGGATGATGGCGAACCCCACAAGTAGAGCACCGGAAAACAAAAGAATTTCCCACAAGAGGTTAAAACAGTAAACTCACTTCACGTGATAAAAGGAAAAAACAGGCGGCGCCCACTAAAATCGCGTCACACATACTACCCTAGCGGAGTACCAACTTTGGTTGTCAAAACCAATCACCTTTGACCATCGGGACTACTCGAAAGTATCCGAACACAGGATGGACTGCCTTGATATTGGATCCTATAATCGATGGATTCCAACTTACACAAGTCCTCATGGATGGCGGCGATGACATAAACCAGATATATCGAGGACACAATCCATGAGGATGAGGATAGACCAACCAAAATTAGCCATAGCAACACCTCCTTCAAAGGGGTAATGCCAGGCCCATATGCCCATTATGCGGTCTCCCTACTGCTAGAAGTTGTGTTGGTTCATCCGACAACTTCCGTCGCAAAAGTTAGTCTTCCATGTCTCCCCATTTAAAAGTAGCTATCAAGCACTATTGGGACGTGAAGCTTTCGCCCGCTTTAACATAATACCGCATTATGCATCTCTTACACTTAAAATGCCGGTCCGCGGCATCATCTCATTAAAAGGAGTATTAAGTGTCACTCGAGCACGGAAGAATGCGAGGCTACCTTAACAGCCCCACACCAATCCGGCTCCGCTAACCAAAGCACACTGAATAGGTAATTGAACCCGGACACGGCTAGGCGAGTCGGCGCCTACTAGCGGCATACCCCCATACAAGGGCTGCATGCATGTACAACAAGAGACATTAAAGCTCAATTTTATTCACTTCTTGAATCGTACTCTATTTATTTAATATAAAGTACATCTTTTGCACGATCTTTTTCTTTTAAACTAAGTTCCTCTCTTTTACGGATGAACAAGCGTGCTACACCCGTCGAGGATCGACTGCGCGGAACACGGTAGCGAGCGTGCGATGAGGGACCCGTTGCAAGGATTCTTTTCAGATTAAGACCCAGCGTAAACCTTTTCTGTCTCTTGTTGATATACATCCCCGGTTTCTTACTATAACCGAGGAGGAGGCTGGCGTTTTGGCATTGGCGCACCAAAGTTTTTTGCGGCGTGCACGGACACGAGGGCTTAGGGCATTATTCTGCCCGTTTTATAAAGACCGAATACCTTAGGGAGTATTGGCGTTTGAGATTAGGCCTTATATGCATTAGCTCGAATCATGTCTTTGGTCAAATGTTGGGTTTGCCGGCTCCTGTGTTTTGCTGCCTTACGTTCCATTCTATCGGCTAACAGCGACACTACGAGAACAACTGCGATTGTGCCCGGTTGGCGGCGAGCGAGCACCTCGATGAAAGCCGGCGATTTGTCATGATATAGCGAGAGACTGGTCAACCACTCGATGACTCACCGGAATGTTTAGAATTCCTCCGCATTAACGAAGGACCGGTTTCGGTCGAGGCACATCGCACCCAATTCGGAGAGTGTGGTGCCCCCAGGGGCAATATAGTAGCCCCACCCTCGAACTCCTATGGCTAAGTGAAAGTGATAAAGCATTATAGTTCGATTGCCAAGTTTGCTACGCTACCACCTCCTTAATAGGACCAATACGTTGGATTAAGTCTGAAAAAACGCCTTCTTTGCAAACACCCCCGCACTATGTGCGTGGGGGCTGAAACCAAGGACTGCCATCTTTCAGGTTATATATACATATACATCAGCGGCCGCCTGAGGAGTAGTTTACTACTTGAGCGCACAAGTATAAAAAGGCTCTTATATTATATTGAAACATTGTTTTCACAAATCATACGTCATTTAAACATAATATCCTTGAGCACTGCGTCTCTATTAAGCAGCGCCTGCAGACTTCCTCAAAATAGTGCTCGGCGGTACTCGGTTTCTGTCGAATCTTGGGATGCAACGTCGGTGGCCTTCATCTCCGCCCGGTATGTCTTGACACGGGCGAGCCATCCGCGGTCCCTCAATACACGCCGACCGCTTCATTGCGTCGTCACGCGATACCGCACCAAGGCTGCTGCACTAAACCAAAATAACTCTTGGTGGGTCCGCCTCGCCACAAATGAGTCATGACATGCTTCATGGCAAGTCCGGATAATCGATTCAGCTTGGCCCACTCGGCCAACCGATCGGTCAACGGAAGAGAACGCTCCGGACTATGGAATTGCGACCAATATAGCTCTTCCCTTCTGTGCCCCTTTTGGCCTCGGAAGTGCTCAATCGCGTCGCAGCGCTTCGCGCTATGTCGAGATAAGCATCCTCCGAACTCCACAACTTGTCCAGCGAGCATACCGGATCCGTATATTTCCTCCGCGGCGAAGCGATTTTCCAGCCGCAATAGCCCCGGCCTGACTCAGCTCCTCCTTGGCAGCTCTCAAAGTGGAACGGGCATCCTTGGATTCGGCGGTGGACTTTTTCAGGCCCTCTTGCTCCGCTCGATGTTCTTTTTCAAGAACCTCACAGCGGTCGGTAGTATTCTTCAACTCTATGGCCATATCGGCCATTTCCTCTTCTTGGCGGTGAGCAGCCCGTTAAACTTTTAGATCTTGGCCGCCCTTAAAGCGGCGCATGATACTACTTCGGCTTGCTCTTTAGCTCGGGCGAGTTCCGCCCACAGCTCCTCCACAGCAGCGGCACCACCTGCATTAAGCATACAAGTAGTAAGGCATGGGCGTCAAGCTCCCTTACCGGTGTCGCATAGAAGTCACATACCTTGTGACTCTTCAAACCGTTTATTGACCAGCGCGATGTCCGCATCCGCCTCGTCAAGTTGCCGCTTTAGTTCGGCATATTCATCAGTCCGGCTGGCCACCGGACGCCCCGCTACCTATTTAGGAGAGGCGAATGTTATAACTAAGATTATGATCCTCGGCACGCTGTCAATTTTGACAACATACCGAGTCTCAGGGGCTACTATCTATACAGGGCGCATTCTATATGCATAACTGTCAGAAGGTACATCATTTTTGCGTTCCTCGAACCCCGTCAGCAAGCTTCTGGCAGCTTCATGCAATCCGCTCTCAGCGGATGCAATTCTTTCAATCACCGTACCCATTAGAGCACGGTGATCTTCTGAGATAGCCGCTCGCCCGAGAAAATCGTTCAGCTCCTCTAACCGCTTACGCCCGATTGGCGCGGACCTTCGGCCCCGCGGACTCGGGAAACCCTCATAGCGACACCCGAGGCGTCCGCCTCACATGAAGGTGCGACTGGGGGGCGTTTGCTCTCCATCATCTCGGAAGAAGATCCCCAAAGGCGAGCTCTGCTGAGAAGGGCTGAGATCCGAACTACAAGGTACAATTTGGTTATCTTCATAAATAAATGCAGGATGTTCCTTATTTACAAGACCCTTCTTTTTACTTACGGCTCATTGGAGGCTGATCCCTTGGGGAAATAGTGCGGCTGGGTTACTTCCGGCGCGGACTCTCGACGAAGATTTCTTTCCCTCTTTGAGGCCTTGACCTCTGGATCTTCCAAAGCGGTCCTCTTCTCTCCTTGGAGGGTGGGACTTTGGATCCCTCCTTCCCCAGAAGCCTCCTTCGAGGAGGCAGTTGCTTCCCTGCTCCCCTTTCGCCTTCTTTAAAAGGCGCGGCCTTCGACATCTTGGTCAGCATGGGATCCGGCGTGGTCTCTGGGAGGGGAGCCGGACACCTTATCAACTTTGCCTTCGCTATCCACTCCTGTTCAAGAAACAACTCCTTTAAAGAACATACATATGATAAATGAATGAACAGCCTGTCCGGTTACAGGACTACTTACTTGAGTATCTGGGCGACTGCAGCTTAGTCCAGCGTCCTCAGTCAGGTCCGGACACTTCTCTTGTGATCCAAAGAACAGTTTATACATCTCCACGGGTGTCGTACCCATAAAATGTTGGAGAGCTCGTGGTCCCTCCGGGTTGAATTCCCACAGACGGAGGGGGCGGCGTTTGCAGGGCAGGAGGCGCCGAATCAACGTAACCTACGCCACTGCGACCAGATTGATCTCTCTTTCTTGGATGTCTCGGCGGCGGCCCTGCAGAGAGCGTCCTTGGGCGGCCCCAGTCGAGCCTTGTTGACCCATGGCCTTGCCCGCTGTGGTGGACTGGCGAAAGGCGGGTGGCGCCACCCATTTGGTGCCCCTGGGAGCGGTGATATAAAACCACTCCCGTTGCCACAAACCAAGCTCCTCTTGAAAAGAGCCCTCGGGCCACGGAGCATCAGCACGCTTGCTTATGACCGCCCCTCCGCACTCTGCTTGTTGCCCCTCGATCATCTTTGGCTCCACCTTGAAGGTCTTGAGCCACAATCCAAAGTGAGGGGTAATATGGAGGAAGGCCTCACATACGACAATGAATGACGAGATATGGAGGATGGACTCCGGATTCAAGTCATGGAAATCCAGCCCATAATAAAACATGAGCCCCCGCACAAAGGGATCCGTCGGGAAGCCTAAACCCCGAAGGAAATGTGACACGAACACCACGCTCTCGCCGGGCTCGGGAGTAGGAATGACCTGCCCTAGAGCAGGCAGCCTATGTGAAATCTCGCCGGTTAGATACCTGGCGTCTCGCAGCTTTAGCGCATCTTCTTCTGTGACGGAAGAAGCCATCCATCGGCCAAGCTGGTCGGAGCCGGACATCGTCAAAAGTCCGAAGCGCCTAAATCTGAAGCTTTGGGTGTTAGAACTCGAAGCGCGAGGCGAACTCGATGGAGGGTGTAAAGAGGAAGAGGGCCTTGGTCTCATTATAAAGAGGTTGAATACCAAGAGCCCTCCCCGTGGTCGATTAGGACTCGCCTTTGATAGAGGAGGCGTGCCAACGGGCACGGTTGGGTTACCCACGTCCGTATTGATGGGAATCCTGAAATAAGGGGGCACGATCTATGCTTTGATAAGACGTGCCAGGGAAACCGCCTCGCTAAACGCGCTGAGGTGGAACCGTAAAAAATGATTCATATAAAGGCCTGGCCGTGGTGTGATGTCACGCCGCGGAATACGTCAGCAGATCTGTGCAAAAATTATTCTGTCTATGATGGTATGTGGAACTTGTTTTGCAGAGCCGGACACTATCCTTGTGTTAAAAAATTCTATGAAGTATTGGAGGTGGAACCCGCCTTGCAATGCGAAGACAATATCGCGCGCGGACTCATCGTCATTGAAGCCTGGTTCGAGGGCTCTTGAGGAGTCTGGACTAGGGGTGTCGGATAGCGAACTATCATCACGGCGGACTCCCGGACTATGAAGATACAAGATTGAAGACTTCGTCCGTGTCCGGATGGGACTTTCCTTGTCGTGGAAGGCAAGCTTGGCGTCTGAGATATGTAGATCTCCTACCATTGTAACCGACTCTGTGTAACCCTAACCTATCCGGTGCCTATATAAACCGGAGGGTTTTAGTCCGTAGGAGGAACAACAATCATACCATAGGCTAGCTTCTAGGGTTTAGCCTCCTTGATCTCGTGGTAGATCTACTCTTGTACTACCCATATCATCAATATTAATCAAGCAGGAGTAGGGTATTACCTCCATCGAGAGGGCCCGAACCTGGGTAAAAACATCGTGTCCCTTGTCTCCTGTTACCATCCGCCTAGACGCACAGTTCAGGACCCCCTACCCGAGATCCACCGGTTTTGACACCGACAGCGGTCATAACTAGCTCTCGCCGCGGCGGTGATGAAGCATGACGGCGGCGAGCTTTCGGGTTTGGCGGGGCAGCTAGCTAGGGGACGAAAACGAGCTCAGGGAGCAGGGGAAAGACGGCGGAGCTCACCGTAGGGTCAAGGCGAAGCTCATCTAGATCGAGGAGGCCGCAGAGACAGCGAATCAACAGCAGCGGTCGTCGGATGCCGAGGACAAGGACGACGGCGTAGTCGGTGGTGCAGGGCATCCGGGCTTGCGCTTGTTGAGGGGGAAGCTTCACAGCGTCGAGGCGGACGGCGGGGACAATGCGAAGAGGCGCGGGGTCGGCTATGGCTGCAGCGTTGCTCGTCGGCGGCCTCGGGTGCGTTCGATGAGCTCGGGGAATGGACCAGAGGGCGTGGGAGAGAGCAGAGAGTGAGGGAGAGGAGCGAGGGGCCTGCGGGGCGTCTCCAGACGCGTCGGGGGCGCCTCGGTGGCAAGCAGGAGGTGGAGCTCGGGCGCGCGCGCTGTCGACACGCCTCTGCCTACTAGTAGAGGTTGAAGACAGCCGCTTCAGGCCGGTGGGCTGGGCCGCCAGTGGACCACCAGGTAGGCTTTCTCTCTCTGTTTTCTTTATTTTAGTTTATGCTTTCTATTTTTTGCAGGTTTGTGGCTTTTCTAAAAATAGTAAGCACTTTGAAAAATCATCAAGCTGCTCATGCCCACAGTTTAGGATATAATTCAGTTTAGGATTATTTGGGCATTTAAAATATTTTATAGCATTTAAATGCCCAAATGCAATTAACATATGATTTAATCCAATGACCTTAGGATGACCTAGAAAATTGTGCACCATTTTTGTCAGAGGTTTAAGACCAAGGCAAAGATGATGAACATTTTAGAAGGGCATTTCAGGTCCATTGAAGATAATTTTAGTAAACCCTAGTTGGTTTCAGGGGGGTGCTGGGGGTTCTGCCATCCCCATTTCAACTTTCTATGAAAAGTAAACATGATGCAACACCAGATGCTAGCACTAGGCATTGTCAGAAATAGGGATGTGAAACCTTCGGGAACTTCTGAAACTTGGCCGCCTTCAATGCGGCATCCTTCCGCCTAGTCGCGACGGTCGGGTTCTTGGCCTTCTTCAGCGCGCTGCCGAACAAGGCGTCGCCCTGTTAGCGCTTTCGCGTGCCGCCTCGAGCAGTCGGCTCGGCGGAAGGGCCCGCGTCCGCCTTGCCGGCGCCTCGCGCCGGTCGCGGATCATCTTCCTCATCACCGGCATCGGGCCAAGTCTCGATGCCGCCTCCTTCTTCGGAGCCGCCGGCTCCATAGACGCTGCATGTGGCTTCGTCCTCCAAGGCGGCCGCCCCCAAGTTGGGGTCGTCCACGTCGCTCACAGCTCGGTCCGGTGCGTAGGGCCGCCCGCCGCCATGATGGCGGCTGTCGCCTCAGACATGTAGATCTGTTTCAAAGGGCAAGAGGCCAACTGTTCAAGACCGCAAGACGGAATCAAGACAAAATATTGAAGAAGGGAAAGATTGAAGAGCTTACGGCTGGTGGCGTGTCCGCGCGGGAGTACGGCTGCTTGCCGAACCGCCAGGACCCCTCCAGCTTGAGGTGAGAGATCTCGTTCGCCAAGTTTGCCACCTCGGCATCCGGCATCTCCTTGGTACTTAGCCGGCACGGGTCGCGGTGCCCGTTCATCCGGCTGATCAAGTGAGGCCGGCCTTGGAGCGGGAGAACCTGGTGCACGACGAAGGCGACCATCAAGTCGGACGCCTTGAGGACTTCGGCTTCAGTCAGCACCCGGAGTTGGTTGATGGCGGCGGCTCCGTCTGCTGACACAGGCTTCGGTTGAAGGCACCGCGCTGGGCTGCCACCTCCTGGACGGAGGTGCCCAGCTTGGTATAGAAGAACGCTTCCCACTGCTTGATGGTGGGGAGGATGCCGAGGTAGCCTTGGCACATCGTGACAAAGGCGGACAGCAACATCACAGTGTTGGTCGTGATGTGATGAGGTTGGAGATGGTAGAACTCGAGGAACAAGTGGAGGAAGCCGCGTGCCGGCAGGCCAAAGCCGCGGATGAAGTGCGAGCGGAAGACGACCCGCTCGCCCTCCGCCGGCGCCGGCGAGATCTCCCCCGCAGGAGGCACGGGCGCCTTCATGTAGCCTGCGCCGGGAAGGCGCCGCGTGTTGCGGAGAAAGGCGATGTGGTCTTCATTGGCGTTCGACCCGTCCTAGTCTCCTCCCCGCTCTCGCGCCATGGAAAGCTTGATGAGGTGAATGGCGCGGCAGGGGAGCTGAGGATTGGTGCGGAGCCAAGAGGGCTCGGGGCAGAGGAGCTCGACGAAGACGAGCAGCGGCGGCACTCCGGCGTGGCTCGGGGGCGCTGCGGCGAGAGGAAGAAGAGGGAGCAAGAAAGAGACGAGCGTGGGGTAGGGGGTGCGCGCGTGCTCCGCCGTTCCCCTCCTCCCCTTACTTATAGCCGGCGGGCTATGAAGCCGAGGGGGCTGATACGTCTCTGATAACCCACAAGTATAGGGGATCGCAACAGTTTTCGATAAGTAAGAGTGTCGAACCCAACGAGGAGCTAAAGGTAGAACAAATATTCCCTAAAGTTCTATCGACCACCGATACAACTCTACGCACGATTGACGTTCGCTTTACCTAGAACAAGTATGAAACTAGAAGTACTTTGTAGGTGTTTGTTGGATAGGCTTGCAAGAAAGTAAAGAGAACGTAAATAAAAGCTAGGGGCTGTTTAGATAAAGACACACATAAATTAGTTTTAGTAAAGAGTTTGTTGTCACGAGAAAGTTATTTATCCCTAGGCAATAGATAACTAGACCGGTAATCATTATTGCAATTTTATTTGAGGGAGAGGCATAAGCTAACATACTTTCTCTACTTGGATCATATGCACTTATGATTGAAACTCTAGCAAGCATCCGCAACTACTAAAGATCATTATGGTAAAACCCAACCATAGCATTAAAGCATCAAGTCCCCTTTATCCCATACGCAAACAACCTACTTACTCGGGTATGTGCTTCTGTCACTCGCGCCACCCACCATAAGCAAATCATGAACATATTGCAAACCCTACAGTGGGAATCCCTCACGCTTGCGTGACATGGAGAGCACCATAGGACAACACCAATAATAAAACATGCAACTCAAACCAATCTTGATCATCAAATAGCCCACAGGACAAAACGAATCTACTCAAACATCATAGGATAGCAATACATCATTGGGAAATAATATATAGCATTGAGCACCATGTTAAGTAGAGATTACAGCGGGTAAGAGAGAGGTTACACCGCTGCATAGAGGGGGGAAGAGTTGGTGATGATGGCGGTGAAGTTGTTGGTGAAGATTGCGGTGATGATGATGGCCACGGCGGTGTTCCGGCGCCACCGGAAGAGAAGGGGAGAGGGGGCCCCTTCGTCTTCTTCTTCCTTGACCTCCTCCCTAGATGGGAGAAGGGTTTCCCCTCTGGTCCTTGGCCTCCATGGCTTGGGAGGGGCGAGAGCCCCTCCAAGATTGGATCTATGTCTCTGTCTCTCTCTGTTTCTGCGTTCTGTTCTGCTGCCCTTTCACCGTTTCTTTTATATCCGTAGATTCGTAACTCCGATTGGACTGAAACCTTCGCCGTGATTTTTTTCCAAAAATTATCTTTCTTGCGGCCGAAGAAGGGCATGAACTGCCTTACGGGTGGCCCACGAGGGTCGGGGCGCGCCCTCCTGGTACGGGCGTGGGCCCCTGCCTCGTGGCCACCTCGGACACCGTTTTGCGCTGATCTTTCTCCCAGATTTTCCAAATGTTCCAAAAATAAGCTTCGTCCGTTTTTATCCCGTTTGGACTCCGTTTGATATGGATATTCTGCGAAACCAAAAACACGCAACAGACAGGAAGTGGCACTAGGCACTGGATCAATATGTTAGTCCCAAAAATAGTATAAAAAGTTGCCAAAAAGTATATGGAAGTTGTAGAATATTGGCATGGAACAATAAAAAATTATAGATACGACGGAGACGTATCAGCATCCCCAAGCTTAATTCCTGCTCGTCCTCGAGTAGGTAAATGATAAAAAAGATAATTTTTTATGTGGAATGCTACCTAGCATAATCTTGATCATATGTCTAATCATGGCATGAATATTAAGACACGAGTGATTCAAAGCAATAGTCTATCCTTTGAAATAAAAACAATAATACTTCAAGCATACCAAGCAAGCAATTATGTCTTAAATAACATAGCCAAAGAAAGCTCATCCCTACAAAATCATGTAGTCTGGCTATGCTCCATCTTCACCACACAAAATATTCACATAATGCACAACCCCGATGACAAGCCAAGCAATTGTTTCATACTTTTGACGTTATCAAACCTTTTCAACTTTCACGCAATACATGAGCGTGAGCCATGAACATAGCACTATAGGTGGAATAGAATATGATGATGGGGGTTATGTGGAGAATACAAAAAAGGAGAAAGTCTCACATCGACGCGGCTAATCAACGGGCTATGGAGATGCCCATCAATTGATGTCAATGTGAGGAGTAGGGATTGCCATGCAACGGATGCACTAGAGCTATAAGTATGAAAGCTCAAACTGAAACTAAGTGGGTGTGCATCCAACTTGCTTGCTCATGAAGACCTAGGGCATTTGAGGAAGCCCATCGTTGGAATATACAAGCCAAGTTCTATAATGAAAATTCCCACTAGTATATGAAAGTGAAAGCATAGGATACTCTCTCTATGAAGAACATGGTGCTACTCTGAAGCACAAGTGTGGTAAAAGGATAGTAACATTTCCCCTTCTCTCTTTTTCTCTCTTTTTTCCTCTTTTTTTATTTTTTTGTTGGGCTTCTTTGGCCTCTTTTTTTATTTGGGATTCTTTGGCCTCTTTTATTTTTTTGTAAAGTCCGGAGTCTCATCCCGACTTATGGGGGAATCATAGTCTCCATCATCCTTCCCTCACTGGGGCAATGCTTTGATAATGATGATCATCACACTTCTATTTACTTACAACTCAATATTACAACTCGATATCTAGAACAAAGATATGACCTATATGAATGCCTCCGTGATGTGCGGGATGTGCAATGATCTAGCGTAGCAATGACATCAAAAAACGAACAAGCCATGAAAACATCATGCTAGCTATCTTACGATCATGCAAAGCAATATGACAATAAATGCTCAAGTCATGTATATGATGATGATGGAAGTTGCATGGCAATATATCTCGGAATGGCTATGGAAATGCCATGATAGGTAGGTATGGTGACTGTTTTGAGGAAGATATAATGAGGCTTATGTGTGACAGAGCATATCGTATCACGGGGTTTGGATGCACCGTGAAGTTTGCACCAACTCTCTAGGTGAGAAAGGGCAATGCTGCATGCAGAAGAGGCTAGCAATGATGGAAGGGTGAGTGTGCGTATAATCCATGGACTCAACATTAGTCATAAAGAACTCACATACTTATTGCAAAAATCTATTAGTTATCGAAACAAAGTACTACGCGCATGCTCCTAGGGGGATAGATTGGTAGGAAAAAACCATCGCTCGTCCCCGACCGCCACTCATAAGGAAGACAATCAATAAATAAATCATGCTCTGACTTCATCACATACCGGTTCACCATACGTGCATGCTACGGGAATCACAAACTTCAAAACGAGTATATCTACAATCCACAACTACCCACTAGCATGACTCTAATATCACCACCTTTATATCACAAAACTATTGCAAGGAATCAAACATATCATATTCAGTGATCTACAAGTTTTATGTAGGGTTTTATGACTAACCATGTGAATGACCAGTTCCTGTCATCTCCCTAAATAGATATAAGTGAAGCAAGAGAGTTTAATTCTTTCTACAAAAGATATGCCCACGCTCTAACAAATATAAGTGAAGCAAAAGAACATTGTACAAATGGCGGTTGTCTATGTAAAGAGAAACAGGCAATCCAAACTTCAAATGATATAAGTGAAGCACATGAAGCATTCTATAAAGCCATACTCAAAGAATATAAGTGAAGTGCAAAGACCATTCCATAAATCAACCAAGGACCATCTCATACCAGCATGGTGCATAAAATAAAAATGAAAACTAAATGCACATGACGCTCCAAGATTGCACATATCGCATGAACGAAACGAATCCGAAAACATACCGATACTTGTTGAAGAAAGAGGGGATGCCTTCCGGGGCATACCCAAGCTTAGACGCTTGAGTCTCCTTGAATATTTACTTGGGGTGCCTCAGGCATCCCCAAGCTTGAGCTCTTGGCTCTCTTCCTTCTTCTCACATCGAAACCTTCTCGATCATCGAACACTTCATCCACACAAAACTTCAACAGAAAACTTCGGTAAGATCGGTTAGTATAATAAAGCAAATCACTACTCTAAGTACTGTTGCAAACCAATTCATATTTTGTTTTGCATTGTGTCTAATGTAAATATAACTTTTCATGGCTTAATCCACTGATATAAATTGATAGTTTCATCAAAACAAGCAAACTATGCATCAAAAACAGAATCTGTCTAAAACATAACAGTCTGTAGCAATCTGAACATTCACCATACTTCTGATACTTGAAAAATTCGGCCAAAATTAGGAAAAATAAAACATTTGTATAGAAATACAGTGCAAAAAGAATCAGAACAATTTGAAGTTCCAGTAAAAAATAAAAAAATCACGCACTACAACCAAATTTTCTGTCCTACACCGCAAAAACCAACAAGCATTGTAAACATCCTAAAGGCAAACCTTGGCACATTATTTTTATAATACAATGGAATTGTACAAGGGGATAATTATTTTTATTGAAAAGTTTCTGTAATCAAGATTCACAAAGTCGCCTTGAGCATGAACAAAGTTCAAGGAGCTCTCCCACTTCAACAATGCTTGTCTTTCTCACTTTCACTTTCCTTTTTGAAAAGTTTTGGGTTCCCCTCTTTATTTTTGTTGTTTTTAAACTATATAAAAGCACTCAACAGAAATAAATGACTCTCTAAAACTTCCGGGTTGTCTCCCTGGCAGCGCTTTCTTTAAAGCCATTAAGCTAGGTATATAGTGCTCAAGTAGTGAATCCACTCGGATCCCAAGGTATATGAAAGCCAATTTTAATTAGCAATGATTTGGCATTTAGTAGTGAGCACAAAGCAACATATATCATGTAATGACGAAGTCTAACTCTCTTCCTATGCATCGGCATGTCATAAAGAGAGGTGGAGATATAGTTCCTCTCTCATAATAATTGCAAGTAGGAGCAGCAAGCACATGCATATTATATCTATCAAAATCATCATGTGCAACGATATAAGGCAACCCATCAATATAATCCTTAATAAGTGCAAACTTCTCCGATATAGTATAATCAGGAGAATTCAAAAATATAATAGGACTATCATGCGTGGGTGCGATAGCAACAATTTCATGTTTAACATAAGGAACTATAGCAAGTTCATCTCCATAAGCATAATTCATATTGGCATCTTGGCCACAAGCATAGCAAGCATCATCAAAAAGGGATATTTCAGAAGAATCAATGGGATCATAGCAATTTTCATAGCATTCATCCTTTGGTAAGCATGAAGGGAAATTAAACAATGCATGAGGTGAAGAGTTACTCTCATTACAAGGTGGGAACGGGTAGCTAATCCGCTCATCCTCCTTTTGTTCTTCGCTCTCCTCCTCGTCTTTTTCATCCAATGAGCTCACAGTTTCATCAATTTCTTCTTCCATAGATTCCTGCAAAATATTATTCTCTTCTTGGACAGCGGAGACTTTCTCAATAAGTGCATTAATATAGGCATTATATTCATAATTATCGTAGCAATATTTTAGGATAGCTAAATTTTCAGGCCTATAAACATCATCATCAAAAGCTTCATACTTTTCAAACATAGATTCAATTTCATAAGCACCCTTAAAAGCAACAAATTCTTCTATTTGTTCCACATCATAGTAATCATATATACCTCTAGCATAAGAAGCCAAGGTTTCATTATCATTAAATTTGCATAGAAAGGGGAGGTGTGGAGCATTCATCCTAGAGCAACAAGTATAATCATAATTCAAGCATACTTGCCGAGCATACCACTTCAATATATAAATTTGTTCCCATAATAGTTTCCCTTTTTCTGTCAAGTGATAATCCCTAAAGTATTCACGTTGATCCAACGTTACTCCCATTACCAAATTGAATGAGGTTTTCTCAGGATTATCAAAGTGGTACATAATATTTTGCACATATTGAGCATCGAGGGTTTTAGGAGGTTCCTCATCTCCATGAGTGTCAAGTACACCTAATTTTTTTTGGTATTTTGTGTTCCATATCCATAACTAAAGATAGAGAACAACTAAGAACAGCAAATAAAAATTACTTAGTGATAAAGCAAACAAGCACACGAGAATATTCACCCACGCTATTGCTCCCGCACAGCGGCGCAGAAAAAGGTCTTGATAACCCACAAGTATAGGGGATCATAACAGTTTTCGATAAGTAAGAGTGTCGAACCCAACAAGGAGCTAAAGGTAGAACAAATATTCCCTCAAGTTCTATCGACCACCGATACAACTCTCACATGCGCTTGACGTTCGCTTTACCTAGAACAAGTATGAAACTAGAAGTACTTTGTAGGTGTTTGTTGGATAGGCTTGGAAGAAAGTAAAGAGCACGTAAATAAAACCTAGGGGCTGTTTAGATAAAGACGGAACTAAATTAGTTTTAGTAAATAGTTTGTTGTCACGAGAAAGTTATTTGTCCCTAGGCAATCGATAACTAGACCGGTAATCATTATTGCAATTTTATTTGAGGAGAGGCATAAGCTAACATACTTTCTCTACTTGGATCATATGCACTTATGATTGGAACTCTAGCAAGCATCCATAACTACTAAAGATCATTAAGGTAAAACCAAACCATAGCATTAAAGCATCAAGTCCCCTTTATCCCATACGCAAACAACCTACTTACTTGGGTGCATGCTACATCACTCACGCCACCCACCATAAGCAAATCATGAACATATTGCAAACCCTACAGCGGGAATCCCTCACGCTTGCGTGACACAGAGAGCACCATAGGACAGCACCAATAATAAAACATGCAACTCAAACCAATCTTGATCATCAAATAGCTCATAGGACAAAACGGATCTACTCAAACATCATAGGATAGCAATACATCATTGGGAAATAATATATAGCATTGAGCACCATGTTTAAGTAGAGATTACAGCGGGTAAGAGAGAGGTTACACCGCTGCATAGAGGGGGGAAGAGTTGGTGATGATGGCGGTGAAGTTGTTGGTGAAGATTGTGGTGATGATGATGGCCACGGCGGTGTTCCGGCACCACCGGAAGAGAAGGGGAGAGGGGGCCCCTTGGTCTTCTTCTTCCTTGACCTCCTCCCTAGATGGGAGAAGGGTTTCCCCTCTGGTCCTTGGCATCCATGGCTTGGGAGGGGTGAGAGCCCCTCCGAGATTGGATCTATCTCTCTGTCTCTCTCTGTTTCTGCGTTCTGTTCTACTGCCCTTTCACCGTTTCTTTTATATCCGGAGATCCGTAACTCCGATTGGACTGAAACCTTCGGCGTGATTTTTTTCCAAAAATTAGCTTGCTTGCGACCGAAGAAGGGCATCACCGCCTTACGGGTGGCCCACGAGGGTGGGGGCGCGCCCTGCTGGTACGGGCATGGGCCCCTGCCTCGTGGCCACCTCGGACACCGTTTCGCGCTGATCTTTCTCCCAGATTTTCCAAATATTCCAAAAATAAGCTCCGTCCGTTTTTATCCCGTTTGGACTCCGTTTGATATGGATATTTTGCGAAACCAAAAACATGCAATGAGACAGGAGGCCTTTGGGCCTTTGGATCAATATGTTAGTCCCAAAATAGTATAAAAAGTTGCCAAAAGTTTATGGAAGTTGTAGAATATTGGCATGGAACAATCAAAAATTATAGATCTGACGGAGGCGTATCGGTCTCAACGTATCTATAATTTTTATTGCTCCATGCTATATTATCTACTGTTTTGGACATTATTGGGCTTTATTATCCACTTTTATATTATTTTTGGGACTAACCTATTAACAGGAGGCCTAGCCTGTAATTGCTGTTTTTTCCTATTTGAGTTTCGCAAAAGGAATATCAAACCGAGTCCAAAGCGGAATGAAACCTTCTCGAGCGTGATTTTTAGGAAGATTATGATCTGGTAGACTTGGACCCTCGTCAAGAAACAAAGAGGAAGCCACGAGGTAGGGGGCGCGCCCACCCCCCAAGGCGCGCCCTCCATCCTCGTGGGCCCCTTGTTGCTCCAGCGCGTACTCCTTCCTCCTATATATACCTATGTACCCCCAAGCGATCGAGATCTGGGCCAAAACCTAATTAGACCGCTGCAACCTTACATGCCCATGAGATCCCATCTTGGGGCTGTTAGGAGCTCACGCCGGAGGGCATCCATCACGGAGGTTTCTACATCAACACCACAGCCTCTCCGATGAAGTGTAAGTAGTTTACTTCAGACCTTTGGGTCCATAGTTAGTAGCTAGATGGCTTCTTCTCTCTTTTTGGATCTCAATACAATGTTCTCCCCCTCTCTCGTGGAGATCTATTCGATGTAATCTTCTTTTTGCGGTGTGTTTGTTGAGACCGATGAATTGTGGGTTTATGATCAAGATTATCTATGAACAATATTTGAATCTTCTCTGAATTGTTTTATGTATGATTGGTTCTCTTTGCAAGTCTCTTCAAATTATCAGTTTGGTTTGGCCTTCTAGATTGATCTTTCTTGCAATGGGAGAAGTGCTTAGCTTTGGGTTCAATCTTGCGGTGTCCTTTCCCAGTGACAGTAGGGCAGCAAGGCACGTATTGTATTGTTGCCATCGAGGATAACAAGATGGTTTTTTTTATCATATTGCATGAATTTATCCCTCTACATCATGTCATCTTGCTTAAAGCGTTACTCGTTTTCATGAACTTAATACTCTAGATGCATGCTGGATAGCGGTCGATGAGTGGAGTAATAGTAGTAGATGCAGGCAGGAGTCGGTCTACTTGTCTCGGACGTGATGCCTATATACATGATCATACCTAGATATTCTCATAACTATGCTCAATTCTGTCAATTGCTCAACAGTAATTCATTCACCCACCGTAAAATACTTATGCTCTTGAGAGAAGCCACTAGTGAAACCTATGGCCCCCGGGTCTATCTTCATCATATTAATCTTCCAACACTTAGTTATTTCCTTTGCTTTTATTTCACTTTGCATCTTTATCACAAAAATACCAAAAATATTATCCTATCATATCTATCAGATCTCACTCTCGTAAGTGACCGTGAAGGGATTGACAACCCCTTATCGCGTTGGTTGTGAGGAGTTATTTGTTTTGTGTAGGTACGATGGACTCGTGTGTAGCCTCCTACTGGATTGATACCTTGGTTCTAAAAAACTGAGGGAAATACTTATGCTACTTTGCTGCATCACCCTTTCCTCTTCAAGGAAATCCAACGCAGTGCCCAAGAGGTAGCAGGGGCGAGGCGTGGGATCTTGGGATTAATCGCGCCACGACCCCGTCCCGCGTTTACCGCGTGATTCTGCGTGCGATAACTCTCATGACAAGCTCAACCGCCCGCCTCGGCCGTAGCGGATCCGCTCGCGTGCCGAGGCCCGGTGGTGGCGGGCACAGCCTGTTGTCGCATCCCATCTCGCGTGTGGGATAGAAGGCTGGCCCGGCTGGCTGACGCTACGTGGCATGCCCACGACGGGCGGCGGGCCTGGAAGCTTATCTAGCACGCCACCTAGTTCCCGCCGTTGCGTTCGAAGTTTTTAGACGAATCCGACTGGACGTGGCCGACTCCCACCAAGCGGCGCTTGCCAGGAGGCGGATGAAGCTTCCGTCCAGAGCACCCGGAGAGAGAAACTGTTGAGGCTCCTCGGCACCTCGGTCGCGGCGCCTCACCAGCTTCGGGGACTACTGCCGGAGTAATGGGCCACGGGTAGCATATCCCGAGTCCCAGAACCTTTCAAGACATCGGGGCCGGCTGCGCCCCTCAGGACATCGAGATGAAGTGCCGCCTTCTGATGGCCGGCTGGCCCGAGCGGCCGACTGCTAGAAGGCGGCTCAGCTCCTGAAGGCGGCACCAAGACGGGCCGACTCCTTGCAGGCGGCCTCCAGAGAAGCCGGCTTCTAGCAGATGGCCCACGGCGCCCTCGAAGTCTGCACCCCCATTAAGAAGAGAAGACAGGGTGAGGCTACGGTGTAGCCCATCACCCCCGTATCCAGGGCTGGGCGTGGCCACAGTGCTCCGTACAGGCGGAGATCTCCGCCCCGCGACTGCTGTTGTCCTCCACCCACAGCGTCCTTGCTAGCGCGGAGCCTGTTCCCACAATGGCTTTGTCAGTGCGGCTGCAGGCAGCGGGCCCTACCAGGCAGCGAGAGCTCGGAAGACGGTGGAGGCCTGACCAGCCGAACCTGAGGGAGGTCGGCTTCCAGCATTCGACCCGTTCCTTCCTCGGGGCCCGTGCACCATTAACCATATGAGACACGGTGTGGCTACAGTGATCTCCCACTAGGCGGCGGGACTGTAGCCACGCTCCCCTGACCAAGCGTGCGTCATTAGCGTGGCAGCTACAGTAATCCGCAGCCGACCAGACCCGCAAGCGGCGGAGGCGGCCTGTCGGCTCCGTACCAGACCAGTCAGCGGGGCCCGTCAGGCGGTGGGCCAAAGCCCCAATAAACAAACCCCCCCAAATGCACAATTCCAAAACCACCCCAAAATAAAACCTTTGCCCTCTAAACGCCGGGCCCGGCGAAAAAACCCGGGGTTCCCCCAAAAAAAGCAAACCCACCAAAGGGGTTAAAACAAGGGCTTAAAAGATTAGGGCCCCCGGGTAAAAAGGGCGGCCCTGGACAGGACGCCTCCCAGGGCCCAGGGTCCCTTGGTGGGTTTTCCGGGGGTCGGTCCCGGTCCCCGGGGTCCCATTTCTAAAGGGGAAAAGGGGGAAAGGAAAACTACCAAATCAAAAAAACCCTTAGCTGGTAAGGTTAAAGGGCCGCGGGGCAAGCAAATTAAAAACTTTTAAACGGAAAAACCCCCTAAAAAGAAGGGGAAAGGAAAGCCCCCCAAATTGATACCACCCCCCCTTTCCCCCCAAAACATACCCGGTTTGTTTTAAAAGTTGGTTTAAAAAATTTAAATCAAACCCAAACAAAGAAAATTGGGAAAATTTAACCCCGGGGTGAATTTCCCCCTTTGGGGTTTGGGACCGAAAATCAAACGGCCCCCGGGAAGGAGAGGGCCCCCCAAAAAGCCCAACCAACCCATTTTAAAGAAAGGGGGCGGGCCCCCCCCCTTTTTGGGCCCCCGGAACCCGGTTTCCCGCCCGGGGAACCCAAACCCTCCGGGGTTTCGAAAAAACAGAAAAACAAACCCTTTAACGGAAATAAGGGGGGCGGCCCCTCTAGGGTTAAACCCCCCGCCCCAAGGAAATCAAAATTTTGGGGAGGTTTTTAGGGAAACCCGAGGGAAAAAATTTGAGGTTAAAGAAAAAGGATAACCCATGTTGGGTTTTAAATTTAAAGGGAAAAGGGGAAAATAAGGTATTTAAATTCTAAAAAAGGGATTTTTAAGTTTGGATTTAAAATTCGGGGTTTAAAAGGAAAGTTTTGGCCCTTTGGGGCGGGGGGCCGGGGGGAAAGAGGGGGGGCGTTTGCGACGGAGCCAATTCACTAAAATTTGTGAAGGAAAGGCAGGAGCAGCACACACTACAGGTAAACCGAGCATGCTTAATCGGCGTAGCTAGCAAATGGCAAGGTGCTCCTTCAAGAGGGGTCGGCACGAATGGCAGCCATCGCGACATCATCCGCGCGTGCGGCCGCGATTTACTTCTCCGCTGCCAAATGCTCCTTGAGGTCCTGGCTATACTGCGTGCACCATGGCTTAGGCCGGCGCTTATTTGGTGGAGGGGTCGGGGTGGAAGGTGTCGTGCTCGCGCCGGCGGTAGGGGCATGTGGGATGTGGAAGGAGGAGGAGGATGGGGGTCGGATGTGGATTACCTGCCTGGATAGGCGAGGCCGAGGAGCGTGAAGGAGGGTCGCTGGCGAGGAGGCGGCAGCGCGGCAAGCAAGGAGTGAAGGTTTCAACTTGGAAAGGAAGGCGGAAAGAGGGGAAATGTGGCTTTTGGTAAGGGGGAGGGGTCGGGGAGGTAGATATTTCTGCGGAAGCCGAAAATTTGGAATCGCTTCAGCCAAAAAACTGGCGCACAAAGTGTCATCAGACACTGTCCCTTATTCAAAACTGTGTACAATATGTGAACATCACAAACGATTCAGATAGCTTAACCCGTGTGTGTTGAGTTTGAACGTCAAAAATTTTGGTTCGAATTTCCCTGGTTACAGTGGCCATCCACGTCATTGCATAATTTGGGTACACAAAGGAGACTAACTTCGTAATCAAGCAAGTTCAGCAATTAAACAGAGCTAGCTGACCTAAACATTATTCTAACAAATTAAAGACCGGCGCTCTTAATTAAACAAATCATAGAGTAGTACTACGGCTGGTGCTCGTCGATCTCCGTCGCCACCATGTCCAGCTCGCACCCGACGGTCTCCTGGGGAAGGGGCTCCATGGCATCCATCACACCTTACTAGGCAGGCATCTTGCCATCCGCGTCCGCCATCTCTTTGGAAAAGGCCGCCAACGGCTGGGCGTGGGCGGACGTGATCTGGGCTTGGACGGGCTCCGTCGTCGCAAGGTATGCGGCGGAGGAACGGTCAGCTGCTCGAACGCTCTTGGCGATTGCCAGCTCTTCGGCCGTGGGTTGCCGACCGTTGTCGGAGAAGCTTCATTCAATTTGTGCGGTGACCGACACGACCTGGGTGTGGACGGCCTCGACATGGTAGTGGGCGGCTTCCAGCAGGGCTAAGGCCGCCGCTGCGGAACGGACAGCTGTTGTGCCGCTCTCGCCAGTTGCTATCCATGAGGCAGATGCTGCTACCGCCGCCTGAGAAGCAACAGCGGCCGTTTGGACTGCCTTGGCCGCCTGGACGCAGACTGTGGTCGCCCTCACGAAGCTTGTTAGCACGCGCTTGGAGGCTTCAGCCGCGCTCTCGTCGGAGTGGGCCGCCGAAGTTGCCCTCATGACGTGGGTCCACGTCCCCATCTTTCACCGACGATGAATGAACAGTGAAATGCTATTTGGGGAGTGAGCTAGCTAGTGTGCTTGACACGCCGACTGTGGACTGCAGCCGACACACCTTCTCTCGTAAGGCATGGGCTACTATACACCGACAGTGCTCCAAGATATTTTGTGCTGCATCTCACACGGTTGGTGATAATAAATTGTCTGTGATCTACTTGATTTATCGTCTTGATCATTTGAATTACATAATAGGGTCACAGCTACAAAGGATGGTGTTTGAATTGTTAGAACTTTTATCCGCAGTGAACATACAGACATAGGTGTGTCGTCAAAAGAAAAGGAATTATTCAGGGTTCGTCTGTACATTTTTATACATAACTGGGTTTTCCAGGCATTTTATGCGCATAATTCAAATTTGAACTACATGGACATGCTCCAGTGCATATAAACTTATTGAAAATCAAATATTTGTCCTTGGTTGCACGCTTAGGTCACATGCAAGAAACAGGAATGAATTGCAAACACCCTGCCACCGTCACTCGGCCTCAAACATTGAGATACCTGGTTTTTAAATTCTAGTAAATCCAAAACTCGTCTGAAATTCATGAAACTTGGCATGATATCATGTAGTGGCATCAACATGCCGTGGTAAATTTTTTGTCCCATTTGGGGCAGGTTTGGGTATATGCTTCTCACAAACCGGAACTTCTCACAACAAACATGATGGTTCTCGGTAGGGAACGTCCCACCTTTGGGGACGAAACGATATCCATTGCCTCTTATTGCTTTCAATTTTTTTCTCGTGTCAACATAGATACAGGAGTGTTGTGTGAATTTTTGTGATTTTTCGGGGTTCGTTTGAACATTTTTATGCATTAACTGAGTTTTTAATGCATTTATGTGCATAATTCAAATTTGAACTACATGCACATGCTCCAGTGCATATAAATTGGTTGAAAAATCAAATCTGTGTCCTAGGGTGCATGCTTAGGTCCCATGCAAGAAATGGGAATTAATTTAGAACACCAGAGCATCGTTGATTGCCGGCAAAACATTGAGATGCCTAGTTTTTAAATTCTAGTAAATCCAAAACTCGTCTGAAATTCATGAAACTTGGCATGCTATCATGGAGCGGCATCAACATGCCGTGGTATAAATTTTGTCCCATTTGTGGCAGGTTTGGGTATATGCTTCTCACAAACCGGAGCTTCTCACAACAAGCATGATGGTTTTCGGTAGGGAACAAACCACCTTTGGGGACGAAACGATATCCATTGACTCTTATTGCTTTCAAATTTTTTTCTCGTGTCAACATAGAACAACAGGAGTGCGGTGTGAATTTTTGTGATTTTTTGGGGTTCCTTTGGACATTTTTATGCATTAACTGAGTTTTCCATGCATTTATGTGCATAATTCAAATTTGAACTACATGCACCTGCTCCAGTGCATATAAATTGGTCGAAAAATCAAATCTATGTCCTAGGGTGCATGCTTAGGTCCCATGCAAGAAATGGGGATGAATTTCGAACATCAAGGCACCATTGATTGCCGGCAAAACATTGAGATACCTGGTTTTTAAATTCCAGTAAATCCAAAACTCGTCTGAAATTCATGAAACTTGGCATGCTATCATGGAGTGGCATCAACATGTCGTGGTACAAATTTTGTCCCATTTGCGGTAGGTTTGGGTATATGCTTCTCACAAATCGGAGTTTCTCACAACAAGAATGATGGTTTTCGGTAGGGAACATCCCACCTTTGGGGACGAAACGATATCCATTGCCTCTTATTGCTTTCAATTTTTTTTCTCTTGTTAACATAGAACAACAGGAGTGTTGTGTGAATTTTTGTGATCTTTCGGAGTTCGTTTGGACATTTTTATGCATTAACTGAGTTTTTAATGCATTTATGTGCATAATTTAAATTTGAACTACATGCACATGCTCAAGTGCATATAAATTGGTTGAAAAATCAAATCTGTGTCCTAGGGTGCATGCTTAGGTCCCATGCAAGAAATGGGAATGAATTTAAAACACCAGGGCATCGTTGATTGCCGGCAAAACATTGAGATGCCTGGTTTTTAAATTCTAGTAAATCCAAAACTCGTCTGAAATTCATGAAACTTGGCATGCTATCATGGAGCGGCATCAACAATGTCGTGGTACAAATTTTGTCCCATTTGGGGCAGGTTTGGGTATATGCTCCTCACAAACCGGAGCTTCTCACAACAAGCATGATGGTTTTCGGTAGGGAACGTCCCACCTTTGGGGACAGAATGATATCCATTGCCTCTTATTGCTTTCAAATTTTTTTCTCGTGTCAACATAGAACAACTGGAGTACTGTGTGAATTTTTGTGATTTTTCACGGTTCTTTTGGACATTTTTATGCATTAACTGAGTTTTCCATGCATTTATGTGAGTAATTCAAATTTGAACTACATGCACATGCTCCGGTGCATATAAATTGGTTGACAAATCAAATCTGTGTCCTTGGGTGCATGCTTAGGTCCCATGCAAGAAATGGGAATGAATTTCAAACACCAGGGCACCGTTGATTGTCGGCAAAACATTGAGATGCCTGGTTTTTAAATTCTAGTAAATCAAAAATTCTGTTAATCATTCACGTGACCCCGCGTGTCTTGGTTTTAATGGCTGTAGGAGGTGTCGTGCGGACAGCTGCTTGACCTTGACTGCAATGTGCCGAGCAGGATTTCTGCAGCTCTTGATCGCAAACGATTTAGATAGAACACCCGTATGCAAAGTGAGAGCAGCGCAGGATTTGTGCATCCCTTCAACGCAAATGGTTGTTCTGGATGACCCATGTGCAACCACGTACAAACAATTTGGTAAGATTCGCATCTGTCATATTTGGTGTGTTGCCACTTGTCAAACTAGAAAGATTTACATTTGTTGATCTAGTAACGTTGCCATTCGTCAATCCTTGTAACACGGCGATTTGTCAAAATATGCAGCTAGAAATCATTAGCACTATGTAATTTTTGCAACTAAAATTAAGTAATTAAGCATAGATTTCATTCATAGATTAAGCAGTCGTTCTTAATTTATACAAACAATTCAACTCGACAGCTGAACCGACCAAACTTCTCCCCAATTGTTGCCAACCACGTACTGAAATAGCTAGTTCAAGTATATATACTAGCTAATTTAAGTACGTTGTACAGTTTGACCACACATCTATAGTCAGATGAACTGAACAAAATAGCCCCTAAATACTACTACTACTACGGAGGGGCTTTGTGCTACTTCCGGCAGCCTCTCCTCTGCCGAGGGCGCTCAGTGAGAGGCAGAGGAGGAGGTGGATCCTACTGACGAGCCAGAGAAATGCAATACGGTGCCTGCCGCTTTTGCACGTTCAGCAAAGGTCTCCAGCTCGAACGTCCACTGCCGCTCCAGACGATCCCTCTCAAAGCGGCTAGACTGCTCGTAGATCTCCTGATTCCTCACCTCCACGTCAGCGTCTGCTGCTGCCACGGCTCCGGTAAGGCTCTTTGCATGCTCGACGAGGCGCTCCTCCTCCTCCCGCAGGAACTCGATGTAGCGTGCAAGGTTGCTGACGCACGCGCGGTCCTCCACCTCCGCCTCCCTCCTACGGGCGGCGGTGGCGGAGCGGGTGATGATCCCGGCGGTCGACGGTGGGATGGCAGCCACGGTGGCCAATGATGGGGTGGCAGCCACGACCACCACCTCCCGCCTTCGGGCCGCGCTGGCGGAGCGGGTGATGGCCATGGTGGCCGGCAGTGGGGTGGCGGCCACGACGGCCACCTCCCGCTTTCGGGCCGCGGCGGCGGAGTGGGAGACAGCCTTGGCTTTCGACGATGGTGTGGCGACAATGGCTGCCGGCAACAGCTGCCGACGGGCAGCGGCGGCGGAGCGTGTGGTGGGTGTTCCGCGCACACCCAACAGGGACGCCACACGCACTACACTATGTTGGGGACTGCACCGCCGCCGCGGTATAGCCTCCCAGCTGGAGCTGTCCTCTGATGACGGCGGAGTGGCTGAGCGACGACGAAGGACCGGTGCCACTGGCGATTGTGGGAGAAGCAGACGAGATAAGCTACAGGGAGGGAGGGGAAATGCGACGCAGGACTCGCTGGCCGTGAGGGTTTTTATAGCAGGCCGGTAAGCATTGTGATTTTGGGGGATTTCACCGAGTCGGGCGGGAAGCTTGCACGGGAACGGGCTCACCGACGATTCATTGGCGCCACCGTTTGGCCAAAAGAACGCCCCCGCGCGCTGCGCAAGCTTGCATTGTAAGCCGTCTGCGGTACCGGGGTGGCAAGACGTGCGAGAGGAGGACGAGAGGACACGTACACATAAAGTTAATAAAAAAACGTTTGCGATTTAATTACCTACTATACCCCGTCCTGGTTTATAAGTAGGATTTAACTAATAAAATACGAATGCATGTCGCCATAGATTACATCGTTGGAGTTGTATTTGAACATAGTTTCCAGCTATACAATTTTTGTAACATGCAGTAACACTTTTTTGGTTAAATTTAAGGTTATACACCAGCAGGCGTTTGCCCGCAACACACACGGCTTATTCCATCACAAACAACTATGATGGATCAATTGTCTGCCACGTATCGCACACGCAACTCTAATATGATTCATGCTTGATGTCTCCGACATCGCTCACACAGTTCGTCTTATTTTCCACGTACCACTATGCCGTCCTCTGCTCGCGTCCCTCGGCAAGCTCTGCTCGCCGTTAGGCGCCACACCACGCTGGGCTCACCGTTAGGCGCCGCGGCGCGCTCTGCTCGCGTACGTCGGCGCGCTCAGCTTGTGGACAACTTTTCCTTGAGGCGACCGTGCAGCGCTCTGCTCGCGTCCGTTCGCGCGTGCTCTGCCAGCGGTTGGGCATGCGCACGATCACGTTGGGGGCCCCATATGCATGCGGTTGCGCCGCGCGCATTGCCACGCGATGCATTTACGTGATGCAAATTAGAACTGCCATCAGGGCCTGCCGATATTCTTGATCGTCCGTCTTCCCCTTTAATTCCCGCGGCCATTATAACCTTAGTCTCTTCAACCTTTCGATCGCGCCCCACAACACAACAAGCACACCCACGACGACACATAGAGAGGGGATGTCCGGCGGTGCTCCAATGGAGTTCAGCGAGCATACAGTGGAGACCCAGGCGAGGGAGACGGATCTCTCGGTGGTGTAGACCGTCGACCCAGCCGTGGTGGATGACTACATCAACAACGTTGAGCAGTTGCTTGCTGGAGACAAGTACAAGGTGGTCGGCATCGACCTCCAGTACACCACCGGTCGTCCCGGCATAGATCAAAAGGTTGTCGTCGCCCAGTTGTGTGTGCTCCATTATGTCCTCATATACCACTACTGCATGGCCACAGAGCCTTGCGGCCATTTCAACAGGTTTGTCAACATCACCGACTACAAGTTCGCCATGGTGGATACCAAAGACGATGTAAAAGCGCTCAGTGTTACGGGCTTGGTGTAACACCCACGATGCGGCTATATCTCCCGCGTGTCGAGGCACGACTTAGAGGCATAATCGCATAGTGGTTTTGTCGCAAGAAGGGTCATCTTCACACAATCCCATGTAATGAACAAGAATGGGATAAAGAGTTGGCTTACAATCTCCACTTCACACAATATATAAATTAAACATACATCATTCAGAGTACAATCAAGGTCCGACTACGGAACCAAAATAAAAGAAAACAACCCACAATGCTAGATCCCCGATCGTCCCAACTGGGCACCACTACTGATCATCAGGAAACGAAACATAGTAACGGCCAAGTCCTCGTCGAACTCCCACTTGAGCTCGGTTGCGTCACCTGTACTGGTATCAACGGCACCTGCAACTGTTTTGGTAGAATATGTGAGTTATGAGGACTCAGCAATCTCACACCCGCGAGATCAAGACTATTTAAGCTTATGGGTAGGAAAGGGGTAATGAGGTGGAGCTGCAGCAAGCACTAAGCATATATGGTGGCTAACATACTCAAATAAGAGCGAGAAGAGAAGCAACGCAACGGTCGTGAAGCTAGAAGTGATCAAGAAGTGATCCTGAAACTACTTACGCACAACCATAACACAAGAACCGTGTTCACTTCCCGGACTCCACCGAGAAGAGACCATCACGACTACACACTTGGTTGATGTATTTTAATTAAGTCAAGTGTCAAGTTCTCTACAACCGGACATTAACAAATTCCCATCTGCCACATAACATGGCACGGCTCTCGAAAGTTTATATCCTGCAGGGTGTCCCAACAGCCCATCACAAGCTCTCACGGTCAGCGAAGGATATTCCTTCTCCGGGAAGACCCGATCGATCTCGGAATCCCGGTTACAAGACATTTCGACAATGGTAAAACAAGACCAGCAAAGCCGCCCGATGTGCCGACAAATCCCGATAGGAGTCGCACGTATCTCGTTCTCAGGGCACACCGGATGAGTCAAGCTACGAGTAAAACCAGGCCTCGAGTTTCCCCGAGGTGGCCCCGCAGGCTGCTCGGTTCGGACCAACACTTAGAAAAGCACTAGCCCAGGGGGGTTAAAATAAAGATGACCCTCGGGTTAATTACTTCCAAGGGAAAGGTAATAGGTTATTAGGCAAATGTAAAACCAAGGTTGGGCCTTGCTGGAGGAGTTTTATTCAAAGCGAACTGTCAAGGGGTTCCCATAACACCCAACTGCGTAAGGAACGAAAATCAAGAAACATAACACCGGTATGACGGAAACTAGGGCGGCAAGAGTGGAACAAAACACCAGGCATAAGGCCGAGCCTTCCACCCTTTACCAAGTTTATAGATGCATTAATTAAAATAAGAGATATTGTGATATCCCAAAATATCCATGTTTCAACATTGAATAATCTTCATCTTCGCCTGCAACTAGCAACGCTATAAGAGGGGCTGAGCAAAAGCTGTAACATAGCCAAACAACGGTTTGCTAGAAGGGTGGGTTAGAGGCTTGACATGGCAATATGGGAGGCATGATAAACAAGTGCTAGGTAGCGCGACATAGCGATAGAGCGAACAACTAGTAAGCAAAGAGAGAAGTGATTTCGAGGGTATGGTCATCTTGCCTGAGATCCCGCAAGGAAGAAGAACGAGTCCATGAAGAAGACAAACGGACGTAGTTGAACGAATCCTCACAACTCCAGAATGAAACCGAAGCTAACGACAAAAGCAAGCCGGAAAGAAGCAAACAATATGGTAAACAACCATCACATAAACATGGCATGATGCATAATCAAGTATGATGCATGTCCGATTTAATGAGGCATGGGATGGCAAAGTGCAACAAACAACACTGCAAATTAAGTGGAGCTCGAGTTGCATATTGACGAGACACCACATGACTTATTTAGTTCTCTCTCGTTTATGTACCCAACAATATTAAATGTTGATTAACATGGCAAGAGGTGAAGCATAAGTAAACTAACTATTTAGGCAAGTTTAAATGAGTCCAAAAATAACAAACAACAATTTCGGAAAGTCCTGAGATGCATATTTTGAATTAGCTACTGTTATGCCCTAAATCATATTTCAATGTAGTTAAATAGTAAAACAAAGTGCACCATGTTAATCTAGGCATTTTTCTACCCCATTTACATATAAAGTTTATTAAATTACGAGTTACGGTTATTTAGTTATGAATTAAAGCATTTTAACATGGCATTTAAGCAAATTTAATCAAACAGGAAGTTTAAACATTTTAAACATGGATGAAAGTTGCATATTATGAAACTAGATGAAATTCTAAGAATTTTACATATTTAAACCATTTTAATCCGATGCACGGTTCAAGAGTTATTAATGCATGAACATGGAGGGGTAATCTATAAATATGCAGTTTTCTGGATAATTACCCAAATTCGTAGACATGGAAAAAACTACACTGGGCTGAAACTGACTGGTCCAACCGAAGGGGAAAAACGAGACGCTGGGGGTGGCCTCACCATGGGCCTCGGCCCGGTCGAGGCAGAGGCTGGAGGAGGCCGATCAACGCGCTCGAAGACAGGAGCGAAGCAGGCAGGGGCTTGGTGCAGCGGCTTCAGACGAAGCAGGGTGCGGCAGTGGTCGCTCAAACCGGACGAAGCAGAGGTGAGGTCGGGCATGGCGGCGTGGGACTTGGCAAGGCGGCGGAGCCGAGGGCCTTGGGCGACGGCGGCGGACTTGGCGGGGCGATGGAGCTGGTAGGACTTGAAGGAGCAGGCGGGGCGGCGTGGGACTTGGCGATCAACGCGGCAGGGGCGGCTTCCTCTATCTGCTCCCGACAGAAGGAGGCAGTGCGTCTCGGGGCAGCGCTTGGGCTGCAGCACGAAGACGACGGCAGCGACGCGAGGCTTGGTGCGGTGCTGCTGTGGGAGGAGTCCGGCGTGACGAGTCGCCGGCGCGACCAGGTGGAGAGGTCGAGGCAGGAGCTCCGGCTCGGGAAGGAGTTCGGGCACGAGGCGAGGCAGAGGCTCGCAGCAGGGGAGGAGCACGGTGCAGGAGCTTGAGTCCGCGGGGGTCCTGGTGGCGCGGTTCCGTTGGAGCTCGAGGGAGAGGGTGCCGCAAGGCGGCTGGCTGCGGGTGGAATTTGGGCGGCGATGAGTGGTTGGTCCGGTACTCCGGTTGGAAAATCGAGGGAGGATTTTTGGATCGGAAGGAGATTCCGAGGTGGAAGAGGAGCGGCGGCGGGGAGGGACAAACCTCCTAGGTTTTAGGGTTTTGGTCAGATTTGGTTAGGGGATGGTCTATATATATGAAAAAGGGAATAGTTTGGATCATCCGATTAAAATCGGACGCTCTGAGGTAAAAAGATAAGAGAGATCAAATAATAAACCGGAGATATTAGAGAGATGTTTGGAGATGATCCGAATCCAACGGTGATGATTGAGCGGGTCGGGTTCGGGTAAGTTTTCGGACGCGCGCGAGGGTTCGACAAAAGGCCATGGAGGCAAGGGGTTTGATGGGCTCAAAGAAGAGAGAGAAGAGCGGCAACTACGAGCGGATGTAAGTTTATGAAAACATGCAGATGCAATGCTCATGATGTGATGATCAAATGCAACAAACAAACAAAAACACACGGCGACAACGAAAAACATGAAAGGCGTCTGGAGCGTCGGTCTCGGGTCGTTACAACACTCCACCACTACAAGAGGATCTCGTCCCGAGATCTAAGGATGGCACCGGAGAGAAACAGAAGAGGAAGAGAAGAGGTAAAACTAATTGCTTCTTTGACAAATGAGTGAAACCAAAGAACCTTCGAGGTTGAACAAATTTAAAGAAGGAATACAACGAAGATGAACAAAGTTGAAAACACGTTAGGAAAAAGGAACAAGGAACATTACGGGAACCTTGTAGGTTGAAAGACATAAGAAAAAGGGTTGCAATGGCCAAGAAGTGCATGCAAGCACTCCGGTAGAAACGAGATAAACAAGGAACAAGGAACAAGGAAGAACAAATTCGGACAGCACTCTGGTTGAAAAGAGATGCAAGACTTGACAAAATGGGAGGAGCTTGAAAGGAGGACACGACACTCCGGTTAAATGGATAAGCACGAAGGAACATGATCCTCACAACTCGAGATGATGAGAGAAGAGAGCAACATCACCATGCCTCCGGAAGAAAGAATAGAAGATAGATCATTGGAATAAAGGAATGAAGAAGAAAATGCCAACTTCTATCACAAATGAGCTTGGAAAGCACCTTGTAAAGAAGGATTGAACCGAGTTGTTGGTAAATCAACAACGAAAAGCACAAGCTTGTTGTGGGCTTATGGAAAACATCTCAAAATTTGAGGTGAAATTCTGCCACTAATGGAATCAATTAATTTGATTGAGAACACCAAAGAGATGAAAAACTTCTTCCACCAAGATGATAAAGGGATAACTTGGATCATTGATAAGCACCACAATTGGCAACATTCCTTAGGAAGGCTTTAGGTGAAATCTGACACAAGATAACTTCAACGAAGAGATCGATGGGTTGCAAAGGATCTCATGAACGGATTGAAAATGATGGGTTTAAAATATGTCATTCCGGACAACTTGTGAATCATGAAACATGAAGAAAATTGTCAAGAATGACATAACACCATCTCAAAAGATAAGGTAGAAAGAATTACACTTTGGAATGCAAGATGAAGAATGCTTGAACTCCAAAAAATAAGACATGTGTTGAACAGCATGTTTATTTTTGAGTATAACTTGGCGGATCATAACTTCGAGAGAAATCTTAAAGAACAATTGAAGAATGGAATGAATCCTTGACGAACCACCATGTAGAGCCTCCATGAAGAACTGCGGTAATAAAAAGGATGATAAAACGAAAGAGAAGTTGAGAACACAAGGTGAAGCCTTGCGATGATTTAAATGGAACTTTGCGATGAGATAATTGAGAGCTTGGAACTCCGGAAAAAAAAGCTGAAGCATCTCGAACCGAGAATGTGATATGATGAACAACTCCGGAAAGAAGAAATTAGATCACTTGGATGAAACAATAATAAGAATTACGTTATGCGTATCCTTCACCTATATAAATTGATGACAAGCAACGGATTTGGCATACTACTTATTCTCGTAGAAAGGATTAAGAGATATATAGGGCAAACTTGAGAAGGTTTTCAACGAACCACCGGTAGGATTTGGAAAGAGCGAATGAATTGGTCTGTTAACAACAGAAGAGGAATGTTGGACGAATCACCGTAAGGATTAAAAGAACGAACGGGAAAAAATGAACGCATCACCAGGAAGAATTGGAAAATAAACGAAGATGCTTGAGATAATTTAGATACAAGTGAATGAAGAGATCTCGAGCTGATTAGAGAATACTTGAATGATGCCTCAGTAAGATTTGGAGAACGAGAGCTGAAAGCTGGAATGAATAAATCTGAGATGTGTGACGCCCCCGATTCAATAATACACTAATCATACACGCAAGCATGTACGATCAAGATTAGGGACTCACGGGAAGATATCACAACACAACTCTAAAAATAAAATAAGTCGTACAAGCATCATAATACAAGCCAGGGGCCTCGAGGGCTCGAATACAAGTGCTCGATCATAGGCGAGTCAGCGGAAGCAACAATATCTGAGTACAGACATAAGTTAAACAAGTTTGCCTTAAGAAGGCTAGCACAAACTGGGATACAGATTGAAAGAGGCGCAGGCCTTTTGCTTGGGATCCTCCTAAACTACTCCTGGTTGTCGTCAGCGGGCTGCATGTAGTAGTAGGCACCTCCGGTGTAGTAAAAGTCGTCGTCGACGGTGGCGTCTGGCTCCTGGGCTCCTGCATCTGGTTGCGACAACCAGGTAGAAGGGAAAGGGGGAAAAGATGGAGAAAAGCAACCGTGAGTACTCATCCAAAGTACTCGCAAGCAAGGAGCTACACTAAATATGCATGGGTATATGTGTAAAGGGCCATATCGGTGGACTGAACTGCAGAATGCCAGAATAAGAGGGGGATAGCTAATCTTGTCGAAGACTATGCTTCTGGCAGCCTCCATGTTGCAGCATGTAGAAGAGAGTAGATGGTAAGTTCACCAAGTAGCATCGCATAGCATAATCCTACCCGGCGATCCCCTCCTCGTCGCCCTGTGAGAGAGTGATCACCGGGTTGTATCTGGCACCTGAAAGGGTGTGTTTTATTAAGTATCCGGTTCTAGTTGTCATAAGGTCAAGGTACAACTCCGGGTCGCCCTTTACCGAGGGACACGGCTATTGAATAGATAAACTTCCTGCAGGGTGCACCACATAACCCAACACGCTCGATCCCATTTGGCGGGCACACTTTCTGGGTCATGCTCGCCTCGGAAGATCAACACGCCGCAGCCCTACCTAGACACACAGAGAGGTCAAGACGCCGATCTAAATCCTATGGCGCAGGGTGCAGGCCCATCGCCCATTGCACACCAAGACGCGTTGCAGGGCGGCGGAAGCAGACCTAGCCCCATTAATACAAGAGCAGGCTTCTTGTGGCGCTCGATTCAATCGTACACTAATCATGCACGCAAATGTATACGATCAAGATCAAGAGACTCACGGAAGATATCACAACACAACTCTACAAATAAAATAAGTCATACAAGCATCATAATACAAGCCGGGGGCCTTGAGGGCTCGAATACAAGTGCTCGATCATAGGCGAAGTCAGCGGAAGCAACAATATCTGAGTACGACATAAGTTAAACAAGGTGCCATAAGATGGCTAGCACAAACCGGGATCTGATCGAAGAGGAGCAGGCCTCCCGCTCAGGATCCGCCTAGGTCACTCCCGGTCGTCGTCGCCGGGCTGCACGCAGTAGTAGGCGCCTCCAGTAGTAGTCGTCATAGGCGGCGCGCGCTCGCTCTGGGCTCCATCGTCGATTGCAGCAATCGAGTAGAGATAGGGAAAAGGGGAACAAGGCAACCGTGAGTACTCATCCAAAGTACTCGCAAGCAAGGAACTACACTAAATATGCATGGATATATGTGTAAAGGGCCATATCAGTGGGCTGAACTGCAGAATGCCAGAATAAGAGGGGGATAGCTAGTCTTAACGAAGACTACGCTTCTGGACACCGGTCATGCAACAGACAGAAGAGGACAATGGAAGTCCTCCAAGTAACTTCATATAGCAATAATCCTACCCGGCAATCCCCTGCTCATATCCCTGAGCGAGAGCGACCACCGGTTGTATCTGGCACTTGGAAGGGTGTGTTTTAACAAGTATCCGGTTCTAGTTGTCATAAGCTCAAGGTACAACTCCAAGTCGTCCTGTTACCGAAGATCACGGCTATCCGAATAGATTAACTTCTCTGCAGGGGTGCACCATCTTACCCAAGACGCTGATCCCATTTGGCGGACACACTTTCCGGGTCATGCCCGCAGCGTAAGATCAACACGCCGCAGCCCACCTAGGCTGTGAGAGAGGCCAACACGCCGGTCTAAACCTAAGCGCCGCAGGGTGCAGGCCCATCGCCTACGAGCACACACTGCACGTCTGTGACGCTGCCGAAGCAGACCTAGCCCATCAGCGTTCCAGTCCAATCCGGTAGCGCGCTCCGTCCGACGTCTGAAGTGCCGGTGATACCACGACGCGGGATACCCATAACTACTCCAGCGTAGATGGTTAGTGCGTATAAGCTCGTAGCCAACCCGGATCAAATACCAAGACCTCGTTAAGCGTGTTAAGTAACATGAGCGCCGAACAGGCCAGGCCCACCTCTCTCTAGGCGGTCTCAACCTGCCTGTCGCTCCGCCACAAAGTAATGATTGGGGGCATTGGAACCCGTGCCCACCTCTACGGGATGGAGCCACCCGTCCTTTCAGCCCCCATCTCCGAGCAGTACCACGGTAATGTAAATAGTGTAAGGTATATAGTATATACCGTGATCAACTCCCGATTGATCACGGCCCGATAATATAGCACGCAGACGGACAAGTATGAAGGGCCACAGATGAATGTACTAGCATCCTATACTAAGCATATAGGATTGCGGTAAGGTAACAATGAAGTTACAAGGACAGGCTATGCAGCAAAGATAGGAGTAATGGCGAAAACAAGTAACATGCTACACTACTCTAATGCAAGCAGTATATAGAGAAGAGTAGGCGATATCCGTGATCAAGGGGGGGCTTGCCTGGCTGCTCTGGCAAGAGAGAGGGGTCGTCGGTGACGTAGTCGATCACGAGGACATCGATCGGTCTCGGGGTCTACCGGAGAGAAGAGGGGAAGAAACAGTAAATACATAGCGAGCAAGTGCATAACAGGACAATGACGAGCTAGGCGTGTTCTAACGTAGTACTAGGCGTCTTGGCGAAGGGGAAACATCAGGAAAGTTTTCCGGTTCGGACGTCTGTCGACGTGATGAACCGGAGAGGAAAGTTTGCAGGTTCGATAGGTTAGGAGTGTGTGGTGGACGAACGGGCTGCGTATCCGGATTCGTCTCGTCGTTCTGAGCAACTTTCATGTACAAAGTTTTCCCATCCGAGTTACGGTTTATTTAATACTAATTTATAAAGATTTAATCATTTTCTAGTTTTTCTGAATTTAATTTAATTCGAAATTAAATAGCTAAATGCTAGGTGCACCCAGCTCTGCGTACACAGAAGTGTACCGAGAGGTCGACAGTGGGTCGGGGTCCTCATTGACGATCAACGTTTGGTAGTCAGCAGAGGTGGGCCCTGTCATTGGCTGTTACATTAACTAACTAGTTAATTTGGTCTAATTAGGCATTTAAGCTAATTACTTTAATTAGTTTAATTAACCAAATTAATTAAGTATTTAATTAATTATATTGATTAATTATTTATATATATTTTTTAATTCTTTTTTTATTCTCTAAATGTTTCAGGGGCGTGGGGCCCCTTTGTGATGGCCTGTGGGGGCTAGCGGTCGTCTTGGCGCCAGATTCTGGACGAACCAGTTGGCCCGAACGCCGCCAGTCTTGGCTAAGGGCCGGCAAGGGCCACGGGAGAGGGGAGAGCAGCGCAGCCTTGGCGGGCGCCAAAGACGCTGGCGTTGAGCCCGGCCGGCTGCGACCGGGCGGACATGGGGAGGCCAGCAGCTAGAGGGGCGGAGGTTGTGGTGATGCCGACGGCGCGGTGGCGTGTGCGAGGGGAAAACGCGTGGTGGCAGCGGTGGCGCTGGGCAGTCTTGGTGTGTGCTGGGAAGAGAGGAGGAGGGGGCCTCGAGTTGGGTTGTAGGGATTGGGCAGCGGGGGACGAGGAGGTGGTCGAGGTGGCGTCCGACGCAGGGCAGGCGTGGCGGCGCCGGTGAAGACGGTGGGGCGGCCCGCGAGGTGGCGTCGTGGGGAGGACGGAGGCCAAGGGGATGAGGCGAGGCGACGGCAAAGTGTCGACGGCAGGAGTCGGGGCGACGGGAGGAGATGAGGAGGCGGCCGGCGGGGTAGATCGACGAGGTGGAGGCGGCGGCGCCCCAGCGAGGTGGCGGGGAAAGCGGTCGCCGGGAGAGGCAGCGGGGACGGGCACCCAGCGGGCGCTTGTCGGTTCAGCGAGGAGCGGGAGGAGGGATCGGGCGGCGGCGGGTCGGGCCTCGCCGATCCAGATCCCGAATCGGAGGGGGGGAAAGAGGAGCGAGGGATAGGGTTTGATCGGTGGGGGGGTTGGTAATGGGGAGTGTGGGGTGGCCGGCTGGGCCGGTGGGCCGGCCTGGTAGGCCGCTGGCTGGGCCGGGTGGCCCAAAGGGGGGTGTCCTTTTACATTTATCGCTTTTGTTTTACTTTATTTCTTTTCCTTTTTCATTTTCTCTAATTTCCAATATACCTTAGTTTTTGTAAAATATCAAAGTTGTACCTAATTTAGTATATGTACATATGCCACAACCACATTTAACTTGGCACATAAAGTAAAATAGTTTTGCGATGCTTTATTATTTAAAAAAAGCTTTTAAATAATTCCTTTGCTCTGTTTTGTTCATTTTAGAGTATTTAAATATTTTATAAAAGTGTGATCTCTCCATCACAATTACCTATGCATTATTTGGTTCAGTCCGAACATTTAAATTTTAATATTTGAAAACTTTTATTGTTTGCTCGACTTTGAATTTGAAATTGAACGGTTTTGAACTAACCGAGATTAACTACCGTGACAAAGGTGGCGTGGCATCATTAGTGGGGATTACTGTAGCTTAATTACCCGGGCGTCACAATTCTCCTCCACTACAAGAAATCTCGTCCCGAGATTTAAGAGGGGAGTAAGGGGGGGAATGTCTGGTTACGAAATTCTAACGGATCTCCTCGAAGAAGTTAATCCCTTTCGTTGATGTCTTCAATCCTTTATTCCGATGCATCATGATAACTGGTCATCATTTCTTCGGGAACTCCATCGTACTTACGAAAGATAAGGGGCAGCTCACTACGACATAATGCTTTTAAGGGAAACAATCTGGGGCTAACCCATGAATTAGTATAAGATTATCTCTCGAGTTGAACATATGAAATACCTCGAGAGTAAGGTACGAAGGTACCATAATAGGCTCCAAGCGGGTAGGTAGCGGCTCAAGCCTGAACAGAGTGAGAAAGGGGTTCGAGTAGCGAGAGTAAGTATCGCGTCGATACCGAATAGATCACTATGACGGTGGCCCGTGAATTACATACGAGGCCACACGGCGAGGAATAACTTTGGAAATCGGGGTGTACAGGGACAGTCGGGTTTCGATCCTGTGACTGTGGGTTATGGCCCCACCATGTGGTTAAAAGTAGAAGGTTGTTGACATCCTGCACGATCATGTAAGCAAGGCAAGTCAAAGGAGAGTCGAGGGTCATGTCGGCAACAACATAGGTACCAAGGGCGAGGGACGAAGAGAACCATTTTCACCTTTCGTTGAGCGAGGCGGACCAATAGGCAAGGTTCTCGTCCATCGGTGGTTACGGAATGTCATCATCAATAGTAATAGGGTCTTACTTACAGAGTGGTACGACGAGGTGCTTACTTAAGCAGGGGATTATCACTGCTTAGATTATATATATCCCAAGGATGGTCAAACAGACCCATGGAAAGGAAAATGTGATCATTAGGTTAAACAGAACAATGGAAAGGAAAAATGTGTTTAAACACATATTTTCAGGGGTATATCCTTCCCAAGGATAAGCAGAGCATGATATCCATGACAGGATATAATGTAGAAAACCCTTTAGGTAAGGGGAGAGAAATTTCATGACATTACCCATACAACGGTGTTCGGATAATTGAGCAAGAAACATTTAGCATTGGGCTTCGAATGTTCTTGTTGAAAATCAGAGTATCACAGACATGCTTCGAGATAGCATTGACATGGCCTTCAGGTGAAGATCAGACTTTGGAATCACGAAGGATCCATCAGGAATAACTTGTAGAATCAGTATTACAATTCCCTCATGGATGAACGGATAACCTTGCTGAAAAGGAAACTATAATGATAGGTCCTCCAGCCGGGGGGGGGGGGTGCTAGGCAGGACATCATGCTACCGGGTCATCAAAGTATCAACATCATAACTCTTGGAAAGTTGTCCCAACCATCATATCTGACCGAGATTCAGATCCGATTGGTGTCAGGATACCTCAGACTTAGGATACCTGAGAATAGAAGGTGCAACACAAGTTGACGAGATGACATTGTAAGATTCTCGGGGAAACGAACTATGAAGTGATTTCCGTTAACAAGAGTCCATCATTAACCCAAGGAGAGGGCAAGGAGGTGTCTGGTGAACTCAACGGCAATTCACCGAGATTCGCAAAGATAGACTCCACATTTAAGTGAACAAGGAGATAACATTTGTCGGATCAAATGATATGAGGAAGTATGCTCGAGGAAAACATACACAAGTAAACATTGGTTGAAAGGTGCGCCGATGGGTTGGGTTGCACGACCAATGTCAGAATGGTGATTCAATAATCGATAGTCTAAGAATTTCACATCAAAGCAAGAGGCTTGCTAAAAGGGTAGAATTCAAACAGCACCGTTCACTTGTTGGTACACCGGTTGGAAGCAACACGGGGACCAAGAAAGAATGGTGATGGTGAGAAGCATCTCAATACCAAGAATTTCTTAAGAGGTGGAGCAGTCCTCACAACATCCTTGATATTAACAGATGGTAATACTCCAAGGTAAAGAAGAACAAATGCTGGATAGCAGGGATCTCAAGGTTTACACAAAACACGAACAACTTGTGTTGAACGGAAGGCAATAAAGTGGTCGATGAGAACAGGAATCATCGAGGGGGAAGGATGGTATTACCCATCATGAATTCAATTGAATTCCTGGAAGAGCTCATAAGGTTGATGATCATCACGACACAATTGTCGAGAGATTTCATGCAGATGTAATCAATCAGTGACGACATCAAGTCAAAGGAATGATGAAGCAAGAGGTTATTGGAACCCGATTACGACACAAACTCGAGATCAAGTTTGTTGTTCAAGATGGAACGATAAGACAAGGAAATCGACGTAAGCTTAGCTCAATCGTCGAAAGTTGTGCTCCGGATAAGGACCAGGTAGCGCTTAAAACTCGCACGACAAGGATATAGTCAAACAGGCTAGGAATGGCGTGATCGGTTACAAATTCATACTTAAAGAAGATTATCAAGTGTCGTTGAACCGTAATGCAGACTCGGTTCAGTTATCGGTGTCTTTGAGTGTCTAAAAACTCAGAGCCCGTGAAAAATTGGAATCAGTGGGAAGGTAGCACTTGATGAAGAACTCATAAGAAGTTATGCTGTTCCATGATAATCTCAAGATACCAGGGGGTAATACTCGATGACATATCAAAGTAGAGGTTGGACGGGGGTATTGCTCTACAGAAGACAAGTGCTAAAACTTGCACGAGAAATGGTATTTAAAAGAGAACATGGTCGGAACCACGATTGCAAAAGACCAGATCCCTGATATAAGATGAACTTATACCAAAGGAATAATTAATTTAAGAGAAGCTTTAGTGACAAGATCTCGTCGTGTCCATGGGCATGAACACAAGTTCAAGGTCGACTCCACTTCTCCAATGCATAACCTTTCATTCACTTCTCACTTTGATAAAGGCATTAGGGTTGAAAGTTTTACCTGGTGAAATACCAGATGAGTATGACTCGTGAAAACTTCCGAGTTCACACATATAAAGGAAGTCATGGGTTCAACCCATCATGGCACCTTAGGAACGTATACCATCAACTTCAGGGGTAAATAACTCAAGCTCGGAGGTAGAGCATGGTTGACAAAGCAGAGGATACAATTTACCAAAGGCATTATGTATCAGAGGAAAGGCTCACAAGGTTATTGAATATGAAGGGCGCTGACGGATAAAATCCAACAATGGACCTGATGGCCCACAAGGGGTCTGACGTGAGCATCAGTACTTAACTAGAGGAAGAAGAATGCAAGGAGATCAGATTATAGAAACAACTGACTAACTCAATTGTCAAATGCAAAGGAATTATGATTCCCAAAACAAGGGATCAGAAGCAATGCTCTGATTAGGGGTGGATAAGTTGAATAGCCTTAGGGTACAATCAAAGACAATGGGATTGGTCGAGAACCAATTCCAGTTAAAAGAACGGCAGCTCAGCCGGAAAAGTAATTTATAAGGATCAATGATGATTATGGTATTCAGAAATATATTGAGTCAACAGACTCAAAATGATAATGACAAGGAATGTCAATATGTCTACGAGACTTATGGGATTAACCATAATGCAATCAAGCAAGAATTTCAAGAGCCAAAGGCTCCAGAGGATTTTCGGAAGATCGAATAGTATTTTGAAGACTTTTGTGAAACACATGAACAACTAGGGATGAGCGGATACTCGACAAGTGGGAGGATTTATTTGAAGGGGTATTCATGTGGCAAAGAACTGCTAGGCAGTAGGCACAAAGTATTCTCGGAAAAATAGAGAAAACTTCGGGGTATCTTGTAATAACAAGATCAATGGGGGATGATCGTATGAATGGCAAGTGTAAGTAGTTATCCATACGGATTTATCGGTGGCCAGGAATAGCAAAAGTGATGGGCACAAAGTCTCGAGAGATCATCAGAGAGTATCTCGGAATCTTCCGATTAGCGATCGATCATCTGAAGTGAGGGCTCTCCGGAGAAAGTACTTGCGAGAACCTAAAGTTAGTTTTGTTTTTAGCAAATTCATTTAACCCGAATAGAAGAGAGTTCGAATCCCGAGTAAAGATCGAGGAGTAAAAGATCCTAATACCACCCAATGGCGGCGTGGGCCGTGGGCGCACAGCCATGTTAGTAAAAGTTTTGTAAAGTCTAGACTCGACTTCGCCAAGGAGTGTGGAAGGGGATTCTACAGCAATGGCTCGATACCAATCTCAGACGCTCGATTCAATCGTACACTAATCATGCACGCAAATGTGTACGATCAAGATCAAGGACTCACGGAAGATATCACAACACAACTCTACAAATAAAATAAGTCATACAAGCATCATAATACAAGCCAGGGCCTCGAGGGCTCGAATACAAGTGCTCGATCATAGACGAGTCAGCGGAAGCAACAATATCTGAGTACGGACATAAGTTAAACAAGGTGCCATAAGATGGCTAGCACAAACGGGATACAGATCGAAGAGGAGCAGGCCTCCCGCACAGGATCCGCCTAGGTCACTCCAGTCCCGGTCGTCGTGGGCTGCACGCAGTAGTAGGCGCCTCGCAGTAGTAGTCGCCATAGGCGGCGCGCTCGCCCCGGCTCCATCGTCGATTGCAGCAATCGAGTAGAGATAGGGAAAAGGGGAACAAGGCAACCGTGAGTACTCATCCAAAGTACTGCAAGCAAGGAACTACACTACATATGCATGGATATATGTGTAAAGGGCCATATCGTGGGCTGAACTGCAGAATGCCGAATAAGAGGGGATAGCTAGTCTTAACGAAGACTACGCTCGACACCGGTCTTGCAATGCATGAAGAGGACAACGGAAGTCCTCCAAGTAACTTCATATAGCAATAATCCTACCCGCAATCCCTGCTCATATCCTCGAGCGAGAGCGACCACCGTTGTATCCGCACTTGGAAGGGTGTGTTTTAACAAGTATCCGGTTCTAGTTGTCATAAGCTCAAGGTACAACTCCAAGTCGCCCTGTTATCAAGATCACGGCTATCCGAATAGATTAACTTCACCGCAGGGTGCACCATCTTACCCAAAGACGCTTGATCCCATTTGGCGGACACACTTTCCGGGGTCATGCCCGCCGCAGAAGATCAACACGCCGCAGCCCCACCTAGGCACAACAGAGAGGCCAACATGCCGTCTAAACCTAAGCGCAGGGTGCGGGCCCATCGCCTCGAAAGCACACCGCACGCTATGCGACGTGGCCGAAGCACCTAGCCCATCAGCGCTCCGGTCCAATCCGCGCGTGCCGCCCATCGCCGACGTCTGAAGTACTTGGTGATACCACGACGCGGGATACCCATAACTACTCCAGCGTAGATGGTTAGTGCGATAAGCTCGAGCCAACCCGGATCAAATACCAAGACCTCGTTAAGCGTGTTAAGTAACATGAACGCCGAACAGGCCAGGCCCACCTCTCTCCTAGGCGGTCTCAACCTGCCTGCCGCCCGCCACAAAGTAACAATCGGGGCCGTCGGGAACCTATGCCCACCTCTACCGGGATGGAGCCACCCGTCCTTTCAGCCCCCATCTCCTAACAGTACCACTACGTAATGTAAATAGTGTAAGGTATATAGTATATACCCGTGATCAACTCCGAGTGATCACGGCCCGATAGTATAGCACGCGCAGACGGACAAGTATGAAGGGCCACAGATGAATGTACTAGCATCCTATACTAAGCATATAGGATTGCGTAAGGTAACAAATGGTTACAAGGACAAAGCTATGCAGCAAAGATAGGAGTAATCGAAAAAAAGAATATGCTACACTACTCTAATGCAAGCAAGATAGAGAAGAGTAGGCGATATCCGTGATCAAGGGGGGGGCTTGCTGGCTGCTCGGCAAGAGAGAGGGTCGTCGGTGACGTAGTCGATCACAGGACATCAAAGATCGGTCTCGGGGTCTACCGGAGAGAAGAGGGGAAGAAACAGTAAATACATAGCGAGCAAGTGCATAACAGACAATGACATGAGCTAGACGTGTTCTAACGTAGTACTAGGCGATCTTGGCGAGGGGGAAACATCCGGAAAGTTTTCCTGCCCGGACGTCTGTCGATGATGAACCGGAGAGGAAAGTTTGCAGGTTCGATAGGTTAGGAGTGTGTGGTGGACGAACGGGCTGCGATCCGGATTCGCCTCGCTGCTCGAGCAACTTTCATGTACAAAGTTTTCCCATCCGAGTTACGGTTTATTTAATACTAATTTATAAAGATTTAATCATTTTCTAGTTTTTCTGAATTTAATTTAATTCGAAATTAAATAGCTAAATGCTAGGTGCACCCAGCTCTGCATACGTAGTGTACAGAGGTCGACAGTGGGTCGGGGGTCTCGTTGACCACCAACGTTTGATCGTCAACAGGTGGGGCCTCTGTCATTGGTCGTTACATTAACTAACTAGTTAATTTGGTCTAATTAGGCATTTAAGCTAATTACTTTAATTAGTTTAATTAACCAAATTAATTAAGTATTTAATTAATTATATTGATTAATTATTTATATATATTTTTAATTCTTTTTTATTCTCTAAATGTTTCAGGGCGTGGGGCCCTTTGTGAGGGCCTGTGGGGGGCTAGCGGTCGTCTTGGGGCGCGGGTTACGGACTTAACCTGTTGGTCTCAACGCCAGTGCGGCTAAGGGCGCAGGCGCAGCCACGGGAGCGAGGGAGAGCAGCGCCAGCATGGCGCTTGGCCAAAGACGCTGGCGTTGAGCCCGGCCAGGCTGCGACTGGCTGAGCATGGGGAGGCCAGCAGGCGGGCGGAGGTTGTGGTGATGCCGACGCGGCGCCCGGCGAAGGCAGGCGAGGGGAAGCGCGTGGTAGCAGCAGTGTGAGCGCTGGGCTGGCAAGGGCGGTGTGAGGGAAGAGAGGAGGAGGGGCCTCTGGGGGGTTGTAGGGATTCGGGCAGCGGGGGACGAGGAGGTGGTCGAGGTGGCGCCCGACGCGGGCAGGGCGTGGCGACGCCGGTGAAGACAGTGGGGCGGCTCCGCGAGGTGGCGTCGTGGGGAGGACGGAGGCCTTGGGGATGAGGCGAGGCGACTGCAAAGGCCGACGGCGAGGAGTCGGGGCGACGGGAGGAGATGAGGAGGCGGCCGTGGGTAGATCGACGAGGTGGAGGCGGCGGCCCCGGCGAGGTGGCGGGAAAGCGCGGTCGCCGGGAGAGGCAGCGGGGACGGGCACCCTGGCTGGCTGGCAAGGCTGGCCGAGCGAGGAGCGGGAGGAGGGGATCGGGCGAGCGGCGGGTCGGGCCTCGCCCGATCCAGATCCCGAATCGGGAGGGGGAAAGAGGAGCGAGGGATAGGGTTTGATCGGGGGGGGTTTGGTAATGGGGGTGTGGGGTGGCCGGTGGGCGGTGGGCGGCCAGGTCACTGGCTGGGCGGGTGGCCAGTGGGGGTGTCCCTTTTTCTATTTACTTCTGCTTTTGTTTTACTTTATTTCTTTTCCCTTTTTCTGTTTTCTCTAATTTCCAATATACCTTAGTTTTTGTAAAATATCAAAGTTGTACCTAATTTAGTATATGTACATATGCCACAACCACATTTAACTTGGCACATAAATTAAAATAGTTTGCGATGCTTTATTATTTAAAAAAAAGCTTTTAAATAATTCCTTTGCTACTGTTTTGTTCATTTTAGAGTATTTAAATATTTTATAAAAGTGTGATCTCTCCATCACAATTACCTATGCATTATTTGGTTCAGTCCGAACATTTAAATTTTAATATTTGAAAACTTTTATTGTTTGCTCGACTTTGAATTTGAAATTCGAACCGGTTTTTGAACTAACCCGAGATTAACTACCGTGACAAAGGTGACGTGGCATCATTAGTGGGGATTATCTGTAGCTTAATTACCCAAGGCCACACTTACGGTCCAGTCCCGGGCTGGCGATCGCCACAACGACGCCACGAAGGCTTCGGTGATACCACGACGCCGAGTGCCCATATCTTTCCCACGTAGTTGGTTAGTGCGTATAGACCAAATGGCCAGACTCAGATCAAATACCAAGAACTCGTTAAGCGTGTTATTATGAAGTAACCACAGACGCCGACCAGGGCCAGGCCCACCTCTCTCCTAGGTGGTCTCAACCTGCCCTGTCGCTCCACCACAAAGTAACAGTCGGGGGTCGTCGGGAACCCAGGCCCACCTCTACCGGGATGGAGCCACCTGCCCCTTCAGCCCCCATCTCCGAACAGTATCATAAGTAATGTAACAGTATAAAGTATATAGCATATGCCCGTGATCACCTTGTGAAGTGATCACGGCCCAGTAGTATAGCATGGCAGACGGACAAGAGTGTAGGGCCACTAATGGAACACTAGCATCCTATACTAAGCATTAGGACATCAGGTAAGGGTAACAACTGTAGCAACAATGACAAGCTATGCAGCAGAATAGGATTAACCGAAAGCAGTAACATGCTGCACTACTCTAATGCAAGCAGTAGAGAGAAGAATAGGCGATATCTGGTCATCAGGGGGGGGGGGGCTTGCCTGGTTGCTCTGGCAAGAAGGGGTCATCAACACCGTAGTCGTACTGGGTGGCAGCGGCGTCGGTCTCGGTGTCTAACGAGAGAAGAGGGGGAAGAAACAGTAAATATAATGCAATCATAAGCATGACGATGGAAGACATGACAATGCGCGGTGCTAGGTGTGCCCTAACGCGGTAGAAGGTGGTACCGGCGAAGGGGAAAAACATCTGGGAACGTATTCCCGGTGTTTCGCGTTTTCGGACAGATGAACCAGAGGGGGAAAGTTGCGTGTTTGCTATGCTAGGGATGGGTGGCGGACACACAAGCTGCGTATCCGGATTCGTCTCATCGTTCTGAGGAACTTTCATGTACAAAGTATTTTCATCCGAGTTATGGATTATTTTATATTAATTTTTAAAGATTTAATTCATTTTCTGGAATTAACAAATTGATTTAATTAAAAAACATCTATTACGTCAGCATGATGTCAGCGGTGAGCTTTGACCATTTGACCAATCAAACTGACTGTTGGGTCCCACATGTCATAGGCTGATCTCTAAATAACATTTATCTTATAATTAGTAGGTTAATTAGAGTTAATGAGTTAACTAACCAGAGTTAATTGATTAATTAATTAATATATTTTTATTTTTAATTTTTTTACGTTCACAGGGGCGTGGGGCCCGTCGTCCAGTGGCATAGAGGCCATAGTGGGCTATTGGTGCGGGCGGTTACGGGCACCCGACGGGGCGGACCCGGGCGCCGACGACGGGGCAACGTGGTCGGGGGCGCGGGGCGCGTGCGGAGGCGCGGCCGGATCCGGTGATGGGAGAGAGAGGGGGAGGGGTAGAGGGCGCGACCGGCACGGCAGCTCACCGCGTAGCTATAGGGGGGTGGCAGTGGGGGTCGAGGAGGAGGACGGGGACGCGTCGCCGGCGAGGAGGAGAGGTCGAGGCGGCGGTGTTCGGTGACGACGTCGGCGAGGCAGAGGCCACGAGCGGGCGATGTGCGAGGGAGGAGGGACGAGGAGGAGGTTCGGTGACGGGGCGGGGCGGCGAGCGTTGGGCGCTCCCGATCCAGATCCGGAACGAGAGGAGGGGGAGAGGCAAGCGAGTGGGGGAAGTGAGGTGCTGGGTGTCGGTTAGGGTTTGGGTGCCCAGGGGAATAAGGGAGTACGTGGGGGGCTGGGCTCTGTTCGCCGGGCAAGCCCGGGGTTGTTTTCTATATATATTTTTTGTTCTTTTGTTTTCTGTTTTTTGTGTTTTCTTTTCTTTACTTATTTTCTTTTCTGTTTTAATTCATTTCAAAACAAAACTAGTTTTAAAATACAATAATTGCATCTAAAAATCCTATTATAATTTAGGCTACTATCACCTTTAGTTTGATAGGCAAATAAGTTAGTCTGTATTTGTTTGAAACTTAAAGGGCATTTAATTATTTGTTGTAATGATGTGTTAGTTAATTTAGTCCATCTAACTATTTTATAAAAAGATGATTTCTCCACCACAATTACCTATGATTTATATGCCGCATTTCAAACATTTTTGTTTTAATATTTGAAAACTTTTGTGGTTTGCCTTTAACTTAAATTTGAATTTGAATCATTTTGAACTAACGCGAGACTAACAACAGTAACCGTGGTGACGTGGCATCATTAACATGGGATTATTGTAGCCTAATTATCCGGGCGTCACAAGATGATGGGCTCCGGAGAATCAAACTAAAAAGACTTCTGAATAGATCCGGATGGGTGAAAAGAATTCTCACAATCGAAAACAATGATGAGAGGATGGCATAAAGCGAGCACCATGAATCTTGAAGAGAATGGAGCAAGATTTAAGAGAAACTCTTATTCGGTCTTCAAATGTTGAGAATGACGATGAGAAACACCACCATGAATTGTTGAGGCACTCCGGAATGAAAATTGGAAAGGTTGAACAAACGATGAAAAGAATTTGAAAGATCTTGGAGAAAGACATTTGACTGATGATAATTCATTCTTACGTCAAACTTTTAAATGAATTTGAGAATAGCTCCAGGAAAAATTAGAAGAGTCAGGTAAGATCCTGGAAAAATACCTATGGGTTAAGGCCCACTCAAAAGATACGCCGTTGAGCGATTCAAAACAGAGATTGTGCCAGTTGAATTAAATGGCTTGAATGAGGTAACAACCTCAGAATAGCTTGAATGGATTAAGAATGGAAATGCGAATCTTCTAAAATATCTTCAACACTCCGGATACAAGTATTGCAATGTTAATGGTCAAGAGATACTTGGATAAGAACTTCCAACATGAGAAAGAATTTGAAATGAGGAAAGGGGATATGATCAACACCAAAACTTGAATTGGATCCACCGGAGAAGAAAAAAAAGAACGAAGAATGATGAACTTGAAACTTCTGACCATATTCATCACAATCACCGGATAAGAACATTGAAAGACAAGAATGAAGAGTCTTCCCATCAATAAAATGGATACTTGATTAAGATGTATGAGTCCTTAAAGAAAAAGGGTGGGAGGGCAGGAAAAACAAAGGCAACTTGGGACGGATGAAACAAATAACGTTCAGAAGACTTTGAATTGATCTTGCGGATGGGAAAAATGATAGGATCCTCTTGAAGAGAATCACACCAGTTGGAAAGAATTGACATGACAACCTCGATGATCAAGAAGGATTGGTATTCACATAGAAGTGTGAGAACACCACTTCGGGAAGGTATGGAATCAACACTTGGCATTGAAGCAACTCGAATACCATAAAACAAAAGAAAAACAAAGGATTTGGCTTGTAGAATAGGCCGGAAGAAATACATATGATAGAGATTTACCCAATCCCATATCGTGCATCTGTCGGAAAGATATTCTAGGAGCTACTTGAATTCCCACCTATAAACTCCCGAAACTTTCTAGTTATGCAATATGGTGTTGGGGATACAGGGGACGCAATATATCTCACCCAAACTAATAATCCCTAGATCCAGCTGTATCCATCCTTCAACACATAACCAAGAAATCTTCGGAAATCATGTACCTCAACCTTCGAAAAGCATCCGTTATACGAGTTATGGCAATACTCCCGAACTCCCCCCCCCCTCCCAGTACTGGGTGGCATCAAGGTGATCTCACCAACAAACTGCATAAAAGAGATTTTCGATGTCGGCGAAACTCAGGTATTCCAGAACTGCAACGATAAAATTGCGACGACAACACCTCGGAGCTCAACTCCCCGGGACACTGCCACAACCCCTAAATGTCAGGAGGCACCAAGAACAATGTTCTCGTCACAATAATATCGGAACGATCCCAAGATACCCGCGTGAAAGATCGAGGATGTCGCCTAGAGGGGGGGTGAATAGGCGCTTTAAGATAATTACGGTTTAGGCTTGAACAAATGCAGAATAAACCTAGCGGTTAATTTGTCAAGCACAAAACCTACAACAACTAGGCTCATCTATGTGCACCAACAACTTAAGATAAGCAAGATAAACTACTAGGTGATATCAAGATATATGACAAGAAACAATATGGCTATCACAAAGTAAGGTGCATAAGTAAAGGGCTCGGGTAAGAGATAACCGAGGCACGCGGAGACGACAATGTATCCCGAAGTTCACACCCTTGCGGATGCTAATCTCCGTTTGGAGCGGTGTGGAGGCACAATGCTCCCCAAGAAGCCACTAGGGCCACCGTAATCTCCTCACACCCTCGCACAATGCAAGATGCCGTGATTCCACTAAGGGACCCTTGAGGGCGGTCACCGAACCCGTACAAATGGCAACCCTTGGGGGCGGTCACCGAACCCGTACACTTTGGCAACCCTTGGGGGCGGTCACCGAAACCCGTCAGAATGCTCGGGGCGATCTCCACAACCTAATTGGAGACCCCGACGCTAGCCCGGAGCTTTACACCACAATGATTGAGCTCCGAACACCACAAAGGTTGGGGCTATCTCCCCAACGACACAACGAACCTTCACCACAATGGAATATGGCTCCGAGGTGACCTCAACCGTCTAGGGTGCCCAAGCACCCAAGAGGAACACGCTCAAGGGTACCAAGCACCCAAGAGTAATAAGCTTCTCAACTTGTAACTTCCACGTATCACCATGGAGAACTCAAACTGATGCACCAAATGCAATGGCAAGGGCTCACGGAGTGCCCAAGTCCTTCTCTCCCAAATCCCACCAAAGCAACAAATGCTAGGGAGGAAAATGAGAGGAAGAACGAAAAGGAGAATACTAAGAACTCCAAGATCTAGATCCAAGAGGTTCCCCTCACATAGAGGAGAAACTGATTGGTGGAAATGTGGATCTAGATCTCCTCTCTCTTTTCCCTCAAAAACTAGCAAGAATCCATGGAGGGATTGAGAGTTAGCAAGCTTGAAGAAGGTCAACAATGGGGGAAGAACATGAGCTAAATAGATTGGGTTCAATGGGGAAGAAGACCCCCTTTTATATGTGGGGAAAAATCCAACCGTTATGCTCACAGCCCGCACAGAGCGGTACTACAGCTCCAAGGAGCGGTACTACCACTAGGGAGGTAGAACCCCTTCGAAAAACAACAGTGAGGAGGCAAAAGGCCAGTAGAACCGCCGGAGCGGTACTACCGCTCGTCCTCACGGTACTACCGCTAGGGATAGCGGTACTACCGCAAATGGTAGCGGTACTACTGCTTGCGAGCGGTACTAAAAAAATACTTCCGTGCCTACTTCCGCTGAGCAAAGCATGAGATTTTGGTCTGGAGAGGTACTACCGCTCAGTAGCCGCGGTTGTACAGCTCTGGAGCGGTAGTAAAAATTTACATCCACTCTAGCCGCGGTAGTACCGCTGCAGCCTTTACCAAAACAGCCACAACTTCTGCAAACGGACTTTGAATTCAACGAAACCAAGTTTGTTGGAAAGCTAACGACATGGGCTAACACAATCTTGATATAAATATCAATAAGAAGAAAATGAGAAAAGGCCCGTAATAAAATGGTGAGAACCCTTCCTCGGATAAGACCAGTAAAACCTCCAACACCGAAAACATCATAGAAGACGCATGCGAACTCCGTTTTCGATGAACTCAAGGTTGTCATCAAGATGACCATAAGCTCTAAGACTCACAAAGAGAACCAAACAAGAACCAAGAAACATGATGCAAGGATGCAATGGTTTGAGCTCTCTACTAACGATACGATCAAGCGACCAACTTGAGAGCCCCCCTTGATAGTACGGCAAAAGATCCTATAACCCGGTCTCCCAACTACCACCATGAGACCGGTAAAATAGAAAACCTATCAAGGGAAAACCTTTGCCTTGTACATGGTCCACCTGAGCTAGATGATGACGATCTTGACTCCCTCAAGTTGGACCACCTTTCTTGATTGTGTTGGCTCGATGAAGATTAGATGATTGCTCCCCCATAGTTCACTATGGGTGAGCCACTCTTTGGCACATCTTCACAAGTCCATTGACACCACAATGGATTGAAAGCTTCAAGCACTTCATTTCTTCGTGATGCTACACTTGAACTTGCACACGACAATCTTGATGACGATCACCACTTGATGTCATCCTTTCCATGGGTTGTATGATATATCTTCCTCTTGACGCAAGCCCATGGACACGTACCTAACCCCACATAGAACTCTCACATAGACCATGGGTTAGTACACAAAGTGCAATGGACAATGCTTACCATACCATGGGATCACTTGATCCCTCTCGGTACATCTTCTACGCTTTGTGAGCTAATCAACTTGATTCACTCTTGACTTAGTCTTGATCAACCTTGAAACTTTCCAACTCTCTTCATTTGGATGATGCCTTGAAGGTAAGCATGAATGATCACACAATCTTCTTCTTCAAGACATGCTTGCAATAAGCTCAACTCTCACATGACCAATCTTTGGATAATTCCTTAATAGCACCTTGGTCAACACATAAACTCCTTGAAACCAACACATGGACTTCAAGAAAAGCCTATGGACAAATCCTTCAAATATAACTCAATGCAACCATTAGTCCATAGAGAATGTCATCAATTACCTAAACCACACATGGGGGCACTGCATGTCCTTTCACCACGTGATCCTAATTTTTTTAGTGAAATTAGAAGAGAGAAAGACAAAACATCTACGTCAGGAGGCCTCACCAGAGCGACGAAGGGACTGAGGAGTAAAAAGAATCCTACATTCCGATATATATAATCCTAAGACTCAAAACATTTTGTTCTAGACTCAACAACGTCAGCGGTTCAATCAAGCAGGGGGCTCCTAAGTTGGGGATGGCTCTAATTACCAACTTGTAACACCCACGATGCGGCTATATCTCCCGGGTGTCGAGGCACGACTTAGAGGCATAACCCCATGGTGGTTTTGTCGCAAGAAGAGTCATCTTCACACAATCCCATGTAATGAACAAGAATGGGATAAAGAGTTGGCTTACAATCGCCACTTCACACAATATATAAATTAAACATACATCATTCAGAGTACAATCAAGGTCCGACTAAGGAACCAAAATAGAAGAAAACAACCCCAAATGCTAGATCCCCGATCGTCCCAACTAGGCGCCACTACTGATCATCAGGAAACAAAACGTAGTAACGGCCAAGTCCTCGTCGAACTCCAACTTGAGCTCGGTTGCGTCACCTGTACTGGTATCAACGGCACCTGCAACTGTTTTGGTAGAATCTGTGAGTCACGAGGACTCAGCAATCTCACACCCACGAAATCAAGACTATTTAAGCTTATGGGTAGGAAAGGGGTAATGAGGTGGAGCTGCAGCACTAAGCATATATGGTGGCTAACATATGCAAATAAGAGCGAGAAGAGAAGCAACTCAATGGACGTGAAGCTAGAAGTGATCAAGAAGTGATCCTGAAACTACTTACGCACAACTATAACACAAGAACCGTGTTCACTTCCCGGAATCTGCCGAGAAGAGACCATCACGGCTACACACGCGGTTGATATATTTTAATTAAGTCAAGTGTCAAGTTCTTTACAACCAGACATTAACAAATTCGCATCTGCCACATAACCGCGGGCATGACTCTCGAAAGTTTATACCCTGCAGGGGTTTCCCAACTTAGACCATCACAAGCTCTCAGGGTCAACAAAGGATATTCCTTCTCCCGGGAAGACCCGATCAGTCTCGGAATCCCGGTTACAAGACATTTCGACAACGGTAAAACAAGACCAGCAAAGCCGCCCGATGTGCCGACAAATCCCGATAGGAGTCGCACATATCTCGTTCTCAGGGCACACCGGATGAGTAAAGCTACGAGTAAAAATAGGCCTCGAGTTTCCCCGAGGTGGCCCCGCAGGCTGCTTGGTTCGGACCAACACATAGAGAAGCACTGGCCCAAGGGGGTTAAAATAAAGATGACCCTCGGGTTAATTACTCCCAAGGGAAAGGTAACAGGTTGTTAGGCAAATGTAAAACCAAGGTTGGGCCTTGCTGGAGGAGTTTCATTCAAAGCGAACTGTCAAGGGGTTCCCATAACACCCAACCGCATAAGGAACGCAAAATCAAGGAACATAACACCGGTATGACGGAAACTAGGGCGGCAAGAGTGGAACAAAACACCAGGCATAAGGCCGAGCCTTCCACCCTTTACCAAGTATATAGATGCATTAATTAAAATAAGAGATATTGTGATATCCCAACATATCCATGTTCCAACATGGAACAATCTTCATCTTCGCCTGCAACTAGCAACGCTATAAGAGGGGCTGAGCAAAAGCGGTAACATAGCCAAACAACGGTTTGCTAGGAGGGTGGGTTAGAGGCTTGACATGGCAACATGGGAGGCATGATAAACAAGTGCTAGGTAGCGTGACATAGCGATAGAGCGAACAACTAGCAAGCAAAGATAGAAGTGATTTTGAGGGTATGGTCATCTTGCCTGAGATCCCGCAAGGAAGAAGAACGAGTCCATGAAGAAGACAAACGGACGTAGTCGAACGAATCCTCACAACTCCAAAATGAAACCAAAGCTAACGGGAGAAGCAAACCGGAATGAAGCAAACAATATGGTAAACAACCATCACATAAACATGGCATGATGCACAATCAAGTATGATGCATGTCCGGTTTAATGAGGCATGGGATGGCAAAGTGCAACAAACAACACTACAAATTAAGTGGAGCTCAATATGCAGCGAGTTGCATATTGACGAGACACCACATGACTTATTTAGTTCTCTCTCGTTTATGTACCCAACAATATTAAATGTTGATTAACATGGCAAGAGGTGAAGCATAAGTAAACTAACTATTTAGGCAAGTTTAAATGAGGCCGAAAATAACAAACAACAATTCCGGAAAGTCCTGAGATGCATATTTTGAATTAGCTACTGTTCTGCCTTAAATCATATTTAAATGTTGTTAAACAGTAAAACAAAGTGCACCAAGTTAATCTAGGAATTTTTCTACCCCATTTACATATTAAGTTTATTAAATTACGAGTTACAGTTATTTAGTTATGAATTAAAGCATTTTAACATGGCATTTAAGCAAATTTAATCAAACAGCAAGTTTAAACATTTTAAACATGGACTAAAGTTGCATATTATGAAACTAGATGAAATTCTATGCATTTTACATATTTAAACCATTTTAATCCGATGCACGGTTCAAGAGTTATTAATGCATGAACATGGAGGGGTAATCTGTAAATATGCAGTTTTCTAGATAATTACGCAAATTCGCAGACAGGGAAAAAAACTACACGGGGCTGAAACTGACTGGTCCAACCAAAGGGAAAAAACGAGGCGCTGGGGGTGGCCTCACCATGGGCCTCGGCCCGATCAATGTAGAGGCTGGAGGAGGCCGGTTAACTCGCTCGAAGACATGAGCGAAGCAGGCAGGGGCTTGGTGCAGCGGCTTCAGACGAAGCAGGGTGCAGCAGCGGTCGCTCAAACCGGACGAAGCAGAGGCGAGGTCGGGCATGGCGGCGCGTGACTTGGCGAGGCGGCGGAGCCGAGGTGAAACGCCCTCGATGCGGCTATATCTCCCACGTGTCGAAGCACGACTTAGAGGCATAACCGCATTGAAAGCAATATTGCAAGTGAGGTAATCTTCACACAACCCATGTAATACATAAGGGAAAGAGATACATAGCTGGCTTACAATCGCCACTTCACACATTACATGAGTAAAACATTACATCATACAGATACAATCAAGGTCCGACTACGGAACCAAAATAAAAGAAGACTACCCCAAATGCTACACAGATCCCCGATCGTCCCAACTGGCTCCACTCTCGATCACTGAAACGAAACAACACAATGCACAAAGATCTTCATCGAGCTCCTCCTTGAGCTCGGGTCCATCACCGCACGGTTTCATCGGCACCGCAAACTGGTTTTGAAGTATCCGTGAGTCACGGGACTCAAAGCAATCTCACACCCGCGAGATCAAGACTATTTAAGCTTAAAGGTAGGACAGGTAGTGAGGTGGAGCTGCAGCAAGCGACTAGCATATATGGTGGCTATCATACGCAAATGAGAGCGAGAAGAGGAGGCAAAGCACGGTCGAACAACTATGATCAAGAAGTGATCCTGAAACTACTTACGCCAAACATAACTCCAACATCGTGTTCACTTCCCGGACTACCGAGAAGAGACCATCACGGTTACACACGCCGTTGGTGTATTTTAATTAAGATCAACTTCGGGTTTTCTACAACCGACATTAACAAATTCCCATCTGCCACATAACCGCTGGCACGGCCGAAAGTTCAAAACCCTGCAGGGTGTCCCAACTTAGCCCATGATAAGCTCTCGCGATCAACGAAGGATATTCCTTCTCCCGGAAGACCCGATCAGTCTCGAATCCGGCTACAAGACATTTCACAGCAATAAAACAAGACCAGCAAAGCCGCCCGGATGTGCCGACAAATCCTGATAGGAGTCGACGTACCTCGGTCTCGGGCACACCGGATAAGTCAGCCTCGAGTAAAACCAGCCCTCGAGTTGCCCCGAGGTGGCCCATGATCTGCTCGGTTCGGACCAACACTGAAGGAGCACCGCCCGGGGGCTAAAATAAAGATGACCCTCGGGCTCCGGAAACCCAAGGGAAAAGGGGTATAGGTGAGGCAAATGGTAAAACCGATGTTGGGCCTTGCTGGAAAAGTCTTATTCAAAGCGAACTGTCAAGGGGGTCCCATAAATCACCCGACCGCGTTAGGGACGCAAAATCCGGGAACATAACACCGATATGACGGAAACTAGGGCGGCAAGAGTGGAACAAAACACCAGGCATAAGGCCGAGCCTTCCACCCTTTACCAAGTATATAGATGCATTAATTAAATAAGATATATTGTGATAACCCAACAAATGAACATGTTCCAACAAGGAACAACATCTCCATGTTCCAACAAGGAACAAACTTCATCTTCACCGCAACTAACAACGCTATAAGAGGGCTGAGCAAAGCGGTAACATAGCCAAACAACGGTTTGCTAGGAAAGGATGGTTAGAGGCTGACATGGCAATGTGGGAAGGCATGATAAGCAAGTGGTAGGCATCGTAGCATAGGCATAGCAAAAGAGCGAGCAACTAGCAAGCAAAGATAGTAGTGATTTCGAGGGTATGGTCATCTTGCACGAAATCCGCAAGGAAGAAGAACGAATCCATGAAGAAGACAAACGGACGAAGTCGAATGAATCCTCACAACTCCGGAACGAAAACCGAAGCTAACGAGAGAAGCAAACCGGAAAGAAGCAAACAACATAGTAAACAACCAGCACATAAACATGGCATGATGCACAATCAAGTATGATGCATGTCCGGTTTAAAAAGCATGGCATGGCAATATGCACAAACAATCCTACAAATTAAGTGGAGCTCAATATGCAACGAGTTGCATATTGACGGAACACCACATCAATTATTTAGTTCTCTCTCGGTTAGGTACTCAACAATATTAAATGTTGTTAAACATGGCAAGAGGTGAAGCATAATGAAACTACCTATTTAGGCAAGTTTAAATGAGGCCGGAAACAACGAACAACAATTCCGGAAAATCCCCATATGCAAATTATGGATTAGGTACAGATCTGACCTAAAGCATATTTTAGAGTTGTTAAACAGCAACATAAAGTGGACCATGTTAATCTAGGCATTTTTCTACCCCATTTACATATATAATTTATTTAAATCCGAGTTACGGTTAATTAGTTATGAAATAAATCATTTTAACATGGCAATTATGCAAATTAATGCAAACAACAATTTTAAACATTTAAATGTTGTTATCATGATGCGGATGACAAGTGCAAGTTTTATGCAATTTTTATGAAAATGTTAACAAAAGCATGGCATGAAGCATTATGTCACCGTGGTGGAAGAAAGGGGTGCCACGGCAACGAATCCGAAAATGGTGCCACGCAACATATCGGTTCCGATAACTCGATTGAGATATCGGTGCAAAGGAAAGGGGGACGTGAGCGAGTCATGCAAGATGGTGGGGTGATCCCGGTTACCGGGTTCCCACGGAACGGTGGCATGGCAACGAGGAGGAACAAGCGAGTGACAAATCGGACACGGTCGGTCATCACGGGTTATACCTTCGAACGAAACCGGACGGGTCGAGTTGTCGAGGGAAGTAGATGGAAGTAGACGTTCTCGGCGAGAGGGAAGTAGTGGTTCACGCGACGGTAGTCGCTCATGTACACGCTTCACGGGTTTTCGGCACGGCCGCCGTACATGGTTCGGAGTGGTACTTGCAGCTACGGACTTGACGAATCCGAGGGCTTCGGGGTTCACCGTTGAACTTGACGTAATCCACAAACGGGTCTTCGGTGACGGTAGATGTACAAGGCAAACGTAGAGGTACTATGCTTCGGTCGTCGTGGTACTTGTCGCATCATCATGGAAGTAGTCGTTCGAGCGTCCGTGTGATCTTGCCGGTGGGGTACTTGGCGCTTGCGGTCCAACTCCGAGGTCATAATCGTGTAGACGAACTTGACGGAAAACAGGTCTCCGGCGATTCGTGTAGTTGAACTTGACGAAAACGAATGTCCTCGAAGTAGTCGTGGTACTTGACGATTCCACGCCGGTGACCGCTGTACTTGGCGAAAATCCTGCAACTGGCCTGGGCCCTGGTTCGGAGGTAGCGGAGGCAGCTCGGATGCATCACCTCAGAAAGTCGCCGGACGGCGGCGGGTGGCGATGGGCAGGACCTCCCGAGGCAGGGGCGCCGGAGTTGAAGTTGCTCGGAGGCCGGAGAGGAGCACCGTGGCGCGGGCGCTGCTCGGGACGGAAGTGGAGGCGCGAGGAGCTCTGGTGGTGTGGCAACACCGCAGCAGGAGGACCTGCGGGAGGGAGAAGGCGGAGGACGGAGGTCCGCCACGCTGGAGAAGGAGCTAGGCGCGGCGAGAGCTACGGCCGGCCGGTGAGAGAGTGGAGCCGCAAGGCGGGACGAGGCGGCAGGAAGGAGGAAGACGAGGGGAGATGGGAGAGAGCGAGGAGATCGGGAAGGAGGCGACGAGGAGATGGATGGCGCGGGCGGCCATGGAGGAGAGGAAGGAGTACGAGGGGAGGAAGAGAGATGCGGCGAGGGAGATGGGATCGAGGGGAAGGACGAGGGGAGATGGGGAATCGGGCAGGGAGGCGACGGCGCTGCGGGAGGACGAGAGGAGATGAGGGGGGATCGGGAGAGATGGGCTAGGGTTAGGTCGGTGGGGCGGCTGGGCCTAGGCCTTGGGCCTTGGGAGGCCGGCTGGGCTGGTGGAAGAGAATGGCCAGGGGCCGGCTGGGCTCTCTCTCTCTCTAATATATATCTAGCAGAAAAATAATAAAGAGAGACAAAAGAACGAGAGGGTTATGGAGAGAATTTGGGAACGAGGACAATTTTCCCGGACTCATAAAAATATGAGGAATTTAACAAAAATGATCCAAGGATTTTTGGTGAAACTCCGGAAAATGATGAAAGAAATATTGGCAAGGTGTGGAGACCAAACTTGAAGTAGAAAGGGCATGGGATTTTTATGCAAGTGTGTTAGGATGATTCCAAAACGAGGAATATTTTATATAGCTCCCTCATATTGGGAGGATATGTTATAAAGAGAAAACACCATGTGAATTCCCTCGATTTAAATGGATCAAAAAATCCATACAATTTATTTAGAAGAGTTTTTAAAATTAAATGTCATGATGGCATGATGCAATGCAAGAGATGACATGATGAAATGCAAAAACAAAACAAACCACACGACAAAACACGGAAACCCTGGAAGGCAACTGAAGCTCCGGTCTTGGGGCGTCACAACACTCCACCACTACGAGAGGATCTCGTCCCGAGATCTAGGATGGCACCGGAGAAAAGCTGAAGAGGAAGAGGTAAAACAAAGTTGCTTCTCCGAGAAATGAATGAAACCAATGATTCTCAAGAGGTTGAAAACTTGAAAGAAAGAAAACAACGAAGATGAACAAAGTTGAAAACACTCTGTTAGAAACGAGGAACAAGGGATACGACGAGGACCAAGAGGTTAAGTGGTAAGATAAATACTGAAACCACTCCGGTTAAAACTAGATAGACAAGGAATAAGATTGATAAAATTTGGGCAGCACTCCGACTGAAAGAAGAAGGAAAACTTGATAAGATGAAAAGAACTTGAAGAGAAGACACAACACTCCGGTTAAATGGATAATGCAAGAAAAAAAACTTGATCTTGGCAAAACGAGATGATGGGTGAAAATAGCAACATCACAATGCCTCCGGAAACAATGCATGATCGATAGAAAGTTGGAATGAATAGAACGAAGAATGAAACCAACATCTTCCACCATAAATGAATTTGAAAGAGCATCCTTACGAAGTAGGATTGAACGGAGTTGTTTGCAAAACAACAACGATAAGGATAAGCTTGTAGTGGGCTTATGAAAACATCTCAAAATTATGAGGTGAGCTTCTGCCACCAACGGAAACAAACGATTGAATTGATATCAACAAGGAGACGAGAAACTTATATCACCGGGAGGACAAATGAAGAACTTAGGTCATTTATAAGCACCATAAATAGCAACAATCCTTAGGGAAAGCTTTAGGTGAAATATAGCCCAAGATAACTCCAATGAAGAGATTGATGGATTTAAAATACATCATTCTTGGCAACATGTGAATCATGAAACACGAACTCAAATTGTCGAGAATGACATAACACCACCTCAAATGATAAGGTAGAACGAATTGCACTTCGAAATGCAAGAAGAAGAATACTTGAACTCCTCAAAACAAAACATGTGTTGAGCACCATGCTTATTCTAGAGTATAGCTTGACGGATCATAACTCCGAGAGAAACTTGAAGAACAATTGAAGAAATGAAAAGAATCCTTGAGGAAGCACCATGTAGAGCCTCCATGAAGAACTCCGGTAAACAAAAGGATGATAGAAAGAAAGAGAAGTTGAAAACACAAGGTGAAACCTTGAAGTGATAAGATGAAGCTTTGAAATGATATAGCCGAGAAAACTTGGAACTCCGGAAAGAAAGATGAACAAATGAAACCAAGAATTTTGATGATCCTCCGGAATAAGGAATTGAATTACTCGATGGAACAAGAATAAGAATTACATTATGCTGATCCTTCACCAATTAAATTGATGACAAGCAATGGATTTGGCATACTAATTATACTCGTAGAAAGGATTAAGATAGATATGGCGCAAACTTGGGTAGGTCTTAAACGATCCGCCGGTAGGATTGAAACAACGAATAAATTGATATGATAACAACGGAAGTGAAATCTTGAACGAACCACTGTAAGAATTAAAAATGAACATAGCAAAGGCACGAATCACCGGGAAGAATTGGAAAACGAATAAAGATGCTTGACAAAATTTAGATACATTAGAACGAAGAGATCATGAACTGATTAGAGGATATTTCGACGATGCACCGGTGGGATTTGGAAAACCAGAGTTGAACGCTTGAATGAATAATTCTGAGATGATTGGCTCCGAAGAATCAAACTGAAAAGACTCCTGAAATGCTCCGGGTGGGTGAAAAGAATTCTCACAATGAAAACAATTATGAGAATGGCACGAAGCTAGAACCATGAATCTTGAAGAGAATGGAGCAAGATTAAAGAGAAACTCATCTTCGGTCTTCAAATGTTGAGAATGACGACGAGAAACACCACCATGAATTGTTGAAGCACTCCGGAATGAAAATTAGAAAGGTTGAACCAACAATGAAAATAATTTGAAAGATCTTGGAGAAAGACATTTGACTGATGATAATTCATCCTTACGTCAAACTTTGCAATGAATTTGGGAATAGCTCCGGGAAAATAAAAGAGTCAGGTAAGATCCTGGGAAAAGACCTGTGGGTTAGGGCCCACTCAAAAGAAACATCGTTGAACAATTGCTTGAAACAGATATTGCACCGGTAGAATTAAATGGCTTGAATGAGATAGCATCCTCAAAAGAACTTGAGTGAATTGAGAATGGAAACTAGAATCTTCTGAGATATCTTGAACACTCCGGAACAAATGAATAGCGAGAAATGGATGATTAAGAGATACACTGACATGAGAAAGCATTTGAAACGATGAAAAGAATACGATCAACACTGAAAACTTGACTTAAATCCACCGGAGAAGAAAATTAGAATGGAACAATGATAAGGTTGAAGATTCCTTAGCGTCTTCATGAGAAATCACCGGATAAAACATTAAAGGAAAAGAATGAAGAAACTTCACTCAATAAAATGGATACTTGATTAAGAAATCTGAGTCCTTGAAGAAAAAGGGTGGAGGGCGGGAAACAAAACAACTTGGGTCGGATGAAACGAACATCGCTGAGAAAAAGCTTAGAATTGATCTTGCGAATGTTGGAATGATCGGATCCACTTGAAGAGAAGCACGCCGGTTGAGAAAAGAATTGACATGACAAGCTCAGTGATCAAGAAGGATTAGTATTCACATAGCAATATGAGAACACCATTTAGGAAGGTATGGAATCAACACTTGACTTCGAAGCAACTCGAATACCACAAAACAAAACAAAACAAAGGATTGGCTTCAAGAATGAGCCGAACAAACACATGATAGAGATTTCGCCCAAAGTGTTCGTGGTGGGCCCACACGGACACGACGTATAGCGGACGCCACGAATGACAAACAAGACGCCCCGAATCAGCATAGCCAAGGATTCTTTAAGACGCCTCGCGACCATCAGAATCGACCGTGAATGGGCGGACCACTAGACGCTGAACCCCAATCTCAAATCATACATCCGCCGGAAAGAATATCCTGTAAGCTACTAGAATTCCCACCTATAAACTCCCAAACTTTCTGGTTATGCAATCTGGTGTTGGGGATACAGGGACACAAAATATATCACCCAAACTAACAATACCTAGATCCAATTGTATCCATCCGTCAACACATAACCAAGAAATCCTCGAAATCGTGTACCTCGACCTTGAAAAACATCCGTTATACAAGTCATGGCAATACTCCAAGACTCGCCACGAAGATCGGGCTATCAGGTTATCTCACCAACAACTGCACAAAAGAGATTTCGATGTCGGTAAAACTCAGGTATTCCAGAGCTGCAACGATAAAATTGTGACGACAACACCTCGGAGCTCAACTCCCGGGACACCGCCACAACCCCTAAATGTCGAGGCACCAAGAACAATGTTCTCATCACAAAACCATCGGAACGATTCCAAGATACCAGCGTGATCCTAAAAAAATTTAGTGAAATTTGAGGAGAGAAAAGTCAAAACTCTACGTCAGATACCTCACCAGAGCGATTTAAGGACCGAGGAGTAAAAGAATCCTACTCCGATATATATAATCCTAAGACTCAAAACATTTTCCGTTCTAGACTCAACAACGCCAAAGAAACAATCAAGTAGGGGCTCCTAAGTCGGGAAGGCTCGATTACCAACTTGAACGCCTCGATGCGGCTATATCTCCCACGTGTCGAAGCACGACTTAGAGGCATAACCGCATTGAAAGCAATATTGCAAGTGAGGTAATCTTCACACAACCCATGTAATACATAAGGGAAAGAGATACATAGCTGGCTTAGAATCGCCACTTCACACATTACATGAGTAAAACATTACATCATACAGATACAATCAAGGTCCGACTACGGAACCAAAATAAAAGAAGACTACCCCAAATGCTACACAGATCCCGATCGTCCCAACTGGCTCCACTCTGATCAGCTGAAACGAAACAACACAATGCACAAAGATCTTCATCGAGCTCCTCCTTGAGCTCGGGTCCATCACCCGCACGGTTTCATCGGCACCGCAAACTGGTTTTGAAGTATCCGTGAGTCACGGGACTCAGCAATCTCACACCCGCGAGATCAAGACTATTTAAGCTTAAAGGTAGGACAGGGTAGTGAGGTGGAGCTGCAGCAAGCGACTAGCATATATGGTGGCTATCATACGCAAATGAGAGCGAGAAGAGGAGGCAAAGCACGGTCGAACAAATATGATCAAGAAGTGATCCTGAAACTACTTACGCCAAACATAACTCCAACATCGTGTTCACTTCCCGGACTCCGAGAAGAGACCATCACGGTTACACACGCGTTGGTGTATTTTAATTAAGATCAACTTCGGGTTTTCTACAACCGACATTAACAAATTCCCATCTGCCACATAACGCGGGCACGGCTTTGAAAGTTCAAAACCCTGCAGGGTGTCCCAACTTAGCCCATGATAAGCTCTCGCGATCAACGAAGGATATTCCTTCTCCCGGAAGACCCGATCAGTCTCGAATCCGGCTACAAGACATTTCACAGCAATAAAACAAGACCAGCAAAGCCGCCCGGATGTGCCGACAAACCTGATAGGAGTCGCACGTATCTCGGTCTCGTGGCACACCGGATAAGTCAGCCCACGAGTAAAACCAGCCCTCGAGTTGCCCCGAGGTGGCCCCATGATCTGCTCGGTTCGGACCAACACTCGAAGGAGCACCGCCCGGGGGCTAAAATAAAGATGACCCTCGGCTCCTAAACCCAAGGAAAAGGGGTATAGGTGAGGCAAATGGTAAAACCGATGTTGGGCCTTCTTTGGAAAAGTCTTATTCAAAGCGAATCGTCAAGGGGTCCCATAAATCACCCAACCGCGTTAGGGACGCAAAATCCGGGAACATAACACCGATATGACGGAAACTAGGCGGCAAGAGTGGAACAAAACACTGCATAAGGCCGAGCCTTCCACCCTTTACCAAGTATATAGATGCATTAATTAAATAAGATATATTGTGATAACCCAACAAATGAACATGTTCCAACAAGGAACAACATCTCCATGTTCCAACAAGGAACAAACTTCATCTTCACCTGCAACTAACAACGCTATAAGAGGGGCTGAGCAAAGCGGTAACATAGCCAAACAACGGTTTGCTAGGAAAGGATGGTTAGAGGCTGACATGGCAATGTGGGAAGGCATGATAAGCAAGTGGTAGGCATCGTAGCATAGGCATAGCAAAAGAGCGAGCAACTAGCAAGCAAAGATAGTAGTGATTTCGAGGGTATGGTCATCTTGCCTGAAATCCCGCAAGGAAGAAGAACGAATCCATGAAGAAGACAAACGGACGAAGTCGAATGAATCCTCACAACTCCGGAACGAAAACCGAAGCTAACGAGAGAAGCAAACCGGAAAGAAGCAAACAACATAGTAAACAACCAGCACATAAACATGGCATGATGCACAATCAAGTATGATGCATGTCCGGTTTAAAAAGCATGGCATGGCAATATGCACAAACAATCCTACAAATTAGTGGAGCTCAATATGCAACGAAGTTGCATATTGACGAACACCACATCAATTATTTAGTTCTCTCTCGGTTAGGTACTCAACAATATTAAATGTTGTTAAACATGGCAAGAGGTGAAGCATAATGAAACTACCTATTTAGGCAAGTTTAAATGAGGCCGGAAACAACGAACAACAATTCCGGAAAATCCCCATATGCAAATTATGGATTAGGTACAGATCTGACCTAAAGCATATTTTAGAGTTGTTAAACAGCAACATAAAGTGGACCATGTTAATCTAGGCATTTTTCTACCCCATTTACATATATAATTTATTTAAATCCGAGTTACGGTTAATTAGTTATGAAATAAATCATTTTAACATGGCAATTATGCAAATTAATGCAAACAACAATTTTAAACATTTAAATGTTGTTATCATGATGCGGATGACAAGTGCAAGTTTTATGCAATTTTTATGAAAATGTTAACAAAAGCATGGCATGAAGCATTATGTCACCGTGGTGGAAGAAAGGGGTGCCACGGCAACGAATCCGAAAATGGTGCCACGCAACATATCGGTTCCGATAACTCGATTGAGATATCGGTGCAAAGGAAAGGGGGGACGTGAGTGAGTCATGCAAGATGGTGGGGTGATCCCGGTTACCGGGTTCCCACGGAACGGTGGCATGGCAACGAGGAGGAACAAGCGAGTGACAAATCGGACACGGTCGGTCATCACGGGTTATACCTTCGGAACGAGAAACCGGGACGGGTCGAGTTGTCGAGGGAAGTAGATGGAAGTAGACGTTCTCGGGCGTAGAGGGAAGTAGTGGTTCACGCGACGGTAGTCGTTCATGTACACGTTTCACGGGTTTTCGGCGACGGTCGTCGTACATGGTTCGGAGTGGTACTTGCAGCTACGGACTTGACGAATCCGAGGGCTTCGGGGTTCACCGTTGAACTTGACGTAATCCACAAACGGGTCTTCGGTGACGGTAGATGTACAAGGCAAACGTAGAGGTACTATGCTTCGGTCGTCGTGGTACTTGTCGCATCATCATGGAAGTAGTCGTTCGAGCGTCCGTGTGATCTTGCCGGTGGGGTACTTGGCGCTTGCGGTCCAACTCCGAGGTCATAATCGTGTAGACGAACTTGACGGAAAACAGGTCTCCGGCGATTCGTGTAGTTGAACTTGACGAAAACGAATGTCCTCGAAGTAGTCGTGGTACTTGACGATTCCACGCTCGGTGACCGTTGTACTTGGCGAAAATCCTGCAATCGGCCTGGCGCCCTGGTTCGGAGGTAGCGGAGGCAGCTCGGATGCATCACCTCTCAAGTCGCATGACGGGCGGGTGGCGGCGGGCAGGACCTCCCGAGGCAGGGGCGCCGGAGTTGAAGTTGCTCGGAGGCGGAGAGGAGCACCGGTGGCGCGGGCGCTGGCTCGGGACGGAAGCAGGAGGCGCGAGGAGCTCTGGTGGTGTGGCAACACCGCAGCAGGAGGACCTGCGGGAGGGAGAAGGCGGAGGACGGAGGTCCGGCACGCTGGAGAAGGAGCTAGGCGCGGCGAGCTACGGCCGGCCGGTGAGAGAGTGGAGCCTGCAAGGCGGACGAGGCGGCAGGAAGGAGGAAGACGAGGGAGATGGGAGAGAGCGAGGAGATCGGGAAGGAGGCGACGAGGAGATGGATGGCAAGGTGGCCATGGAGGAGAGGAAGGAGTACGAGGGGAGGAAGAGAGATGCGCGAGGGAGATGGGATCGAGGGAAGGACGAGGGGAGATGGGGAATCGGGCAGGGAGGCGACGGCGCTGCGGGAGGACGAGAGGAGATGAGGGGGGATCGGGAGAGATGGGCTAGGGTTAGGTCGGTGGGGCGGCTGGGCCTAGGCCTTGGGCCTTGGGAGGCCGGCTGGGCTGGTGGAAGAGAATGGCCAGGGGCCGGCTGGGCTCTCTCTCTCTCTAATATATATCTAGCAGAAAAATAATAAAGAGAGACAAAAGAACGAGAGGGTTATGGAGAGAATTTGGGAACGAGGACAATTTTCCCGGACTCATAAAAATATGAGGAATTTAACAAAAATGATCCAAGGATTTTTGGTGAAACTCCGGAAAATGATGAAAGAAATATTGGCAAGGTGTGGAGACCAAACTTGAAGTAGAAAGGGCATGGGATTTTTATGCAAGTGTGTTAGGATGATTCCAAAACGAGGAATATTTTATATAGCTCCCTCATATTGGGAGGATATGTTATAAAGAGAAAACACCATGTGAATTCCCTCGATTTAAATGGATCAAAAAATCCATACAATTTATTTAGAAGAGTTTTTAAAATTAAATGGCATGATGGCATGATGCAATGCAAGAGATGACATGATGAAATGCAAAAACAAAACAAACCACACGACAAAACACGGAAACCCTGGAAGGCAACTGAAGCTCCGGTCTTGGGGCGTCACACGAGGGCCTTGGGCGACGGCGGCGGACTTGGCGGGGCGATGGAGCTGGCAGGACTTGAAGGAGCAGGCGGGGCGGCATGGGACTTGGCTATCAACACGGCAGGGGCGGCTTCCTCTGTTTGCTCCCGACAGAAGGAGGCAGTGCGTCTCGGGGCAGCGCTTGGGCTGCGGCACGAAGACGATGGCAGCGACGCGAGGCTTGGTGCGGTGCTGCTGTGGGAGGAGTCCGGCGTGACGAGTCGCCGGCGCGACCAGGTGGAGAGGTCGAGGCAGGAGCTCCGGCTCGGGAAGGATTTCGGGCACGAGGCGAGGCAGAGGCTCGCAGCAGGGGAGGAGCACGGCGCAGGGGCTTGAGCCCGCAGGGGTCCTGGTGGCGCGGTTCCGTTGGAGCTCGAGGGAGAGGGAGCCGCAAGGCGGCTGGCTGCGGGTGGAATTTGGGCGGCGACGAGTGGTTGGTCCGGTACTCCGGTTGGAAAATCGGGGGAGGATTTTTGGATCGGAAGGGGATCCCGAGGTGGAAGAGGAGCGGCGGCGGGGAGGGACAAACCTCCTCGGTTATAGGGTTATTGTCAGATTTGGTTAGGGGATGGTCTATATATATGAAAAAGGGGATAGTTTCGATCATCCGATTAAAATTGGACGGTCCGAGGTAAAAAGTTAAGAGAGATCATATAATAAACCGGAGATATTAGAGAGATGTTTGGAGATGATCCGAATCCAACGGTGATGATTGAGCGGGTCGGTTTCGGGTAAGTTTTCGGACGCCCGCGAGGGTTCGACAAAAGGCCATGGAGGCAAGGGGTTTGATGGGCTCAAAGAAGAGAGAGAAGAGAGCGGCAACTACGAGCGGATGCAAGTTTATGAAAACGTGCGGATGCAATGCTCATGATGCGATGATGAAATGCAACAAACAAACAAAAACACACGGCGACAACGAAAAACATGAAACGCGTCTGGAGCGTCGGTCTCGGGTCGTTGCACTTGGCCTGCAAGAACCTTGTCAAAATCCGTGACCACTACAGGGTCTGGGACAGCACGAAGCAGGACTCCCTGGTCGAACTCGCCTCGGCCATCATCGACCCCTACTACGAAAAGATGAAGCGGGATGCCCAGAGAACAAGTCCCGTATCCTGGCACAAAGCTTAGATGCGGCACCTGGATGAACCTCACATCAGGTTCGCGGCCAAGAGCGTGTACACATGCTATGAGATGCACAGACGGATCATTGACATAAGGAAGTGCCTTGTTACCCACATCGACGAGCCCGGATCGAGCCACAAGAAGAGCAAGTGTCACAAGAAGTAGATGATGATCAGATGATCGTTTATGCTAGTTAATCATGCATGTAATATATAGTTTACTTTATTGGTGTGTGTGGAAATGTCATGTGTGTAGTAGCCACCTATGTAATTATGCATGTAATAGTTTATTTTGGTGTGTGCAAATGCCATGGTTGTAGTTGCCACCTATGTAAGTGGATGTTTATTTTGGTTATGCAAGCATGTCCTTATAAGTGTGTGTGTGTGTGTGCGTGTGTGTGTGTGTGTGTGTGTGTGTGTGTGTGTGTGTGTTGTTGTTGTTGTTCTGTATGCAATCCCATCACACAACACACACGTCTTATTAGCAGCAACCGCCTGTGGTCTTATCGGTCTTCGACACATTTACGATCACATACCGCTTGCCGCAGATCACACACATCTTGTTAAGTTGAACCGCTTCGTTCTCATGTCTCAACTCAAACAGTTCATCTGAGTGAACCGCATGTCGTATATCGCACACACCTTTGATCTGGCTGACCGTTTCTTTTGTGTTGCCTAATCACAAACAGTTCATCCGAGTGAACCGTATGCTGTGTATCACACACGCCTCCATCTGGCTGCCCATTTCTTTTGTTCCTCCTCATCGCAAGCAGTTCATTGAACTAAACCGTATGCCCTTCATCGCACACACAACTAAAACCTGAATCGTGTTTGATGCATCCCTCATCGCAAACGTTTTACACATTTCTGACGGTTTTCATACATCACCGTTTGAGATTATGGCATCGCACACAGTTTCTCGAAGGGTCTCTGATTGTAGTGTCGCGCTAGCAGCATCCTGCAGTAGTGCCCGTCTATGCAGCGGTGTAACACCTCTTCTCCCCGTTGTAATCTCTACTTAAACATGGTTCTCAACTCCATATATTGTTTCCCAATGATATTTAGCTATCCTATGATGTTTGAGTAGATCCATTTTGTCCTGTGGGTTAATCGTTATCTTGGATGGTATGATTGTATATTTTATTTATGGTGTTGTCCTACGGTGCCCTCCGTCTCACACGAACGTGAGGGGCCCCGCTATAGTGTGTTGCAATATGTTCATGGTTTGCTTATTGTTAGTTTTGTGGGGGTGACAGCAGTCTAAACGCGGATAAGAGGGTTATGGCGCATGGGAGTAAAGAGTACTTGATACTTAATTCTATGGTTGGGTTTCACGACCTTAATGATCTTTAGTAGTTGCGGATGCTTGCTAGAGTTCCAATCATAAGTGCATATGATCCAAGTAGAGAAAGTATGTTAGCTCATGCCTCTCCCTCATATAAAATTACAAGAATGATTACCGGTACTTGTTACCGATTGCCTAGGGACAAATGACTTTCTTGTTGACAAAAACTATGCACTTTTAATATCTTGCAATTTATTCGTAGTTTTATTCTCACGAAGTACTCGTAGTTTTATTCTTGCAAAATAGTTTCATAGTTGTTTTAGGTAAAGCAAACGTCAAATGTGAGTAGAGTTGTATTGGTGGTCGGTAGAACTTGAGGGAATATTTGTTCTGCCTTTAGCTCCTCGTTGGGTTCGACACTCTTATTTATCAAAGAAGGCTACAAACGATCGCCTATACTTGTGGGTTATCAGGAGGAAACCGCCATCTTTGTGGGAGCAGTTTTGAGTGTGATTGGAGACATGTTGGGTGACGCATGTATTCATATGAGGGTTGCCAAAAACTTATGGGATGCGCTCAAAGTTAAGTTCGATGCAACCAATACTGGAAGCAAACTGTATGCTATGGAGCAGTTCCATGATTACAGGATGGTTGATAACCGTTCTGTATTGGACCAGGCTCATGAGATATAGTGCATCGCTAAGGGCTAGAACTCCTAAAGTGTGAGTTACCGGACAAGTTTGTCGCGGGTTACATTATTGCAAATCTCCCTCGTGGATGGAGGAACTTTACTACTTATCTCAAGCACTTGAGACGTGAATTCTTTGTTGAGGATGTCATCGGTCATCTAAGTGTTGAGCAGAACTCGAGAGCAAAGGACTCACACATAAAGGGGGAAGAGGGTTCTTCTAGTGCCAATGTGGTGCGGAAGAATTTCCACAAGTTCAAGGGAAAAACACTGTCCAACAGAATACTACCTTCAAGATGAAGGGTACGAAGAAAGTAAAAAGAGAGATGGCTACTTTACTTCTGGTTCGGAGGAACATTGGGCGAACAAGTGCCAACACAAGTACAAGAAGCTAGGACAGTACTCCAAGTCTGTCAATGTGACTATGAGAACAGTGATGGGGCAACTGGGTATGGTAATTTGTTTACCTTACTTTTAGTTTGTCAGTCCACCGATTGTGGGTTGACATAGGGGACAATATGCATGTGTGTGTGTGTGTTGACATGTCCTTGTTCTCTTCTTACCATGTCGCACGAGATTGCTTTGCCCTGATGGTGTCGTGGTGATCTCACGACCGATGCCATGGGATGGCTAAAAGTGGGGGGCTACGTGAGGACGCCGGTGGGTTCTAGAGGCGAGGTTTGCAGGGGCGGGTGCGTGACACGAGGCGTACCCAGGTTCGAGGCCCTCCGTGGGAGGTAATACACCTAGTTCTGCTGAATGGATGATATGCACTAGGTTAGAGGGTTGCTGCTGGAGCTATTTGGGTGGAGGAGAAAGAAGGTCTAGGCCTCCGTCTTGCCTCTCCGGTGAGTGCGTGGGAGTGTGTGTGTGGGTGTGTTCTACAGATCGGGCGACCGGGGGAAGACCCTCTGCTTGGAGGGGCACCGGGGGTCTTATAGGCCGCCCCCTGGGTTACAATGGTAAGATTACAGGGGCACGGGGCCCTCGTGTCATCCTCTGGGAGACGGCGCTGGGGGCCACTGATACGTCCATTTTGCATCATGTTTTCCTACTGTTATTTATGATGTTCTTATGCATAATAATGCTTTTTGGAGTAATTCTAATGCCTTTTCTCTCCTAATATGCAAGGTACACACAAAGAGGGAGAATTTCGGCAGCTCGAAATCTGGACCTGGAAAAGCTACGTCAGGCTACCTATTCTGCACAACTCCAAACAAGCTGAAACTTTGTGGAGATTTTTTACGGAATATTTGAGGAATATTGGAGCCAATAAGTACCAGAGGGGGCCCACCAGGTGGGCACAACCCAAATGGGCATGCCAGGGAGCCCAGGCGCGCCCTGGTGGGTTGTGCTCACCCAGGCCCACCTCCGGTGCCCATCTTCTGGTATATAAGTCATTTTGACCTAGAAAAGAATAAGGGGAGGACTTTCGGGATGGAGCGCCGCCGTCTCGAGGTGGAACTTGGGCATGGGCACTTTTGCCCTCCGGCGGAGCGATTCTGCCAGGGAACTTCCCTCCCGGAGGGGGAAATCATCATCATCATCATCATCACCAACAACTCTCCCATCTTGGGGAGAGAAATCTCCATCAACATCTTCAACAACACCACCTCATCTCAAACCCTAGTTCATCTCTTGTGTTCAATCTTTGTACCGGAACTATAGATTGGTGCTTGTGGGTGACTAGTAGTGTTGATTACATCTTGTATTTGATTACTATATGGTTTATTTGGTGGAAGATTATAAGTTCAGATCCAATATGCTATTTAATACCCCTCTGATATTGAGCATGATTATCATTTGTGAGTAGTTACTTTTGTTCTGGAGTTCACGGGAGAAATCATGTTGCAAGTAATCATGTGAACTTGATATGTGTTCGATATTTTGATAATATGTATGTTGTGATTCCCTTAGTGGTGTCATGTGAACATCGACTACATGACACTTCACCATATTTGGGCCTAAGGGAATGCATTGTGGAGTAGTTATTAGATGATGGGTTGCGAGAGTGACAGAAGCTTAAACCCTAGTTTATGCGCTATTCCGTAAGGGACCGATTGGATCCAAAAGTTTAATGCTATGCTTAGAATTTATTCTTAATACTTTTCTCGTAGTTGCGGATGCTCGCGAGGGGGTTAATCATAAGTAGGAGGTTTTTTCAAGTAAGAACAACACCTAAGCACTCTTCCACCCACATATAAAAGTATCAAAGTAGCGAACAAAAATCGAATCAACATGGTGAAAGTGACTAGTTGAAATTCCCATGTACCCTCAAGAACGCTTTGCTTACTAGAAGAGGCCGTTTTGGCCTGTCCTTTGCCTCAAAAAGATTGGGCTACCTTGCTGCACTTTTGCTACTATTATCGTTACTTGATCGTTACAAATTATCTTGCTATCAAACTACTCTGTTACTTACAATTTCAGCACTTGCAGACATTACCTTGCCGAAAACCATTTGTCATTTCCTTCTACTCCTCGTTGGGTTCGACACTCTTACTTATCGAAAAGAGCTACAATTGATCCCCTATACTTGTGGGTCATCAAGGCTATTTTCTGGCACCGTTGCCGGGGAGTGAAGCGCCTTTGGTAACTGGAACTTGGTAAGGAAACATTTATAGTGTACTGAAATTTATTGTCACTTGTTACTATGGAAAACAATCCTTTGAGGGGTTTGTTCGGGGTATCTTCACCACGACCGGAACCACAATTAGCTATCCCTCAACCTACTGCACCTACTGAAAATATTGAATATGAAATTACTTCGGGTATGATAGAACAACTGCTAGCTAATGCTTATGCAAGAGATGGAACCAAACATCCTGATATGCCTTGATGTATGTGGAACTAATTTGTGGATTGTTTAAGCTTGCAGGTTTACCCAGAGATGAAGTTAAGAAGAAGGTTTTCCCTTTATCTTTGAAGGGAAAAGCATTGGCATGGTATAGGCTATGCGATGATATTGGAGCTTGGAATTGGAATCGATTGAAATTGGAGTTCCACCAAAAAATTTATCCTATGCATCTAGTTCATCGTGATCGGAATTACATATATAATTTTTGGCCTCGTGAAGGAGAAAGTATCGCTCTAGCTTGGGGGAGGCTTAAGTCAATGTTATATTCATGCCCCAATCATGAGCTCTCAAGAGAAATTATTATCCAGAATTTTAATGCTCGGCTTTCTCATAATGATCGATCCATGCTTGATAATTCTTGTGATGGTTCTTTTATGAAGAAGACTATTGAATTCTGATGGGATCTTTTGGAAAGAATTAAATGCAACTCTGAAGATTGGGAACTCGACGAAGGTAAAGAGTCGGGTATTAAGCTTAAGTATGATTGTGTTAAATATTTTATGAATACCGATGCTTTTCAAAAGTTTAGCACTGAATATGGACTTGACTCTGAGATAGTAGCCTCCTTTTGTGAATCATTTGCTACCCATGTTGATCTCCCTAAAGATAAGTGGTTTAAATATCACCCACCTACTAAAGAACAATATTAAAGAACCGGTATCCGTCAAAGAGGAAACTATACTTTATAATGTTAATCCAGTTGTTCCTACTGTTTATATTGAGAAACCACATTTCCCTGTTAGGATAAAGGAACATGCACTACAAAAAAAAGACACATCCGTGACATTTTGGGCCGAACGAAATTTTTTCTATCATACATATGACACTTGTATGACGATAATTGTGACAAAACCCAGTATCATCATAGATGTGGTGGGCTCCTATTTCTATGACAAAAAATCATGACAAAAATGGGCTTTTCGTCCTGGGCGGGCCGGAGACGCAAGTGCATGACATTCTTTGGGCTGTCCATGACGGAAAAAACCGTGGTAGAAGCGAGGGCGAGGAAAATTTCGGGGAGTTGCCGATTATGATGGGAGGTCGGGGCGGCGATGCGCATTTCTCGTACATGTACGCTGCGTGTGTAGGCGTTGGCTCTAATGAACCCGAAGCGGCGTTGGGCTCTAATGAACCCGAGCGATTGCACCGCAGCTATGCGTTATCGAACCCGAGCGATCGATCGATGGCTGTTAATCGAACCCGATCGGCGATTCTTCGCCATCGCTGCTAATCTGAAGCCGATCGATGCTGCCTCGGGATGATAAATGAGCGTTGCGGGGGGTTGGATGATAAAGTGAGCGGTGCCGTTGCCTCGGATGAACAGGACCCTGTGGTGTGCTGGAGGGCTGGATGAATAGTAGATGGTGGAGGGGTGCCTGTTGAGGGGTGGTTGAATAGCACCCCGTGGTGTGGAGGGCTGGATGAACAGTAGACGGTGGAGGGGTGGTTGAACAGTAGCCGGTGGAGTAGCGGGCGGTGGAGGCTGGATGAACAGGAGCCCGTGGAGGCTGGAGGAGGTTGACGGTAGCCCGTGGAGGCTGGAGGAGGTCGACGGTGGAGATGAACAGTATCCCGTGGAGTCCCATTCTGCGGTACGCCACACCCTTCCCGATGAACAGGACCCCCGTTTCGACCGTAGGAGGTCCGTTTCGTCCGTTTCGTGGTACGCCACACCCCTCCCGATCAACAGGATCCCCGTTTCGACCGTAGGAGGTCCGTTTCCTCCATTTTGTGGTACGCCACACCCCTCCCGATCAACAAGACCCCGTTCCGAACGTAGGAGGTCCGTTTCCTCCGTTGTGCGGTACGCCAGGCCTCGTTTCCATCGCGTGTTCCGTCCAAGCCCTCCCGATGAACATGACCACGCATTCCGTTCCGACCCAGCCGGTTGGCTCCCACGCGTTATGTTGCCTCCCGAAGAACACAACGCATTTCGTTGCCACCCCATGAACACGACGACGACGCTATTTCTCTGTTCCGACCCAGCCATGTACACGAGCCCTGGCTGTACGTACACATACGTGGCCGTATTTTCTTTCTTGCACCCTGGCCGCTGTACGTACGTGTACATGCTACGTGCGCGCCTATACTATGACACGTGCGCGCCTCTACTACGACACGTACACGCCTCTACATCGACCAGTATGTACGTACACGTTCGCGACCAGAATGACAATGCTACGTACGCTTCGACCAGGTGCGTCCCGACTGTCAGGCACTTCCTTGTGTGCGAAGATGTAGCTGGTGGGTCCTAGCAGTCAGGGGGCGAATCATTTTTTTGCCCGGACGCACTTCCTTGCGTGTGCAGATGTAACTGGTGGGTCCCAGCAGTTAGGGGGCTGAGGGAGTCCTGGATTAGGGGGTGTCCGGATAGCTGAACTATCACCGTTGGCCAGACTCCTGGACTATGAAGATACAAGATTGAAGACTTCGTCCCGTGTCCGGATGGGACTTTCCTTGGCGTGTAAGGCAAGCTTGGCGATACGGATATGTAGATCTCCTACCATTGTAACCGACTCTGTGTAACCCTAACCCTATCCGGTGTCTATATAAACCGGAGGGTTTTAGTCCGTAGGATGAACAACAATCATACCATAGGCTAGCTTCTAGGGTTTAGCCTCTCTAATCTCGTGGTAGATCCTCTCTTGTACTACCCATATCATCAATATTAATCAAGCAGGAGTAGGGTTTTACCTCCATCGAGAGGGCCCGAACCTAGGTAAAAACATCGTGTCCCTTGTCTCCTGTTACCATCCGCCTAGACGCACAGTTCGGGACTCCCAACCCGAGATCCGCCGGTTTTGACACCGGCATTGGTGCTTTCATTGAGAGTTCCTCGGTGTCGTCATCCTTAGGCCCGATGGCTCCTTCGATCATCAACAACGACGCGGTCCAGGGTGAGACTTTTCTCCCCGGACAGATCTTCGTATTCGGCGGCTTTGCACTGCGGGCCAATTCACTTGGCCATCCGAACAGATCGAAGCTACGCCCGCCATCAGGTCAGATTTGGGAGTTTGAACTACACGGCCGACATCCGCGGAAACTTGATCTTCGACGGATTCGAGCCACAATAGCGTGCCGCCTTGTCTCGATCGCGACGATCTAGCTCTGCCGCCGAACAGTGCCCTGGAGGCCGCACCAGCGTCCGCTCCGACCCTTAGCTCGGAGCCGACTCCGCCGATCGAGGACGAGTGGCTGGACACCACCTCGGGGGCTACGATCTCTACGGCGATTAAGCCGAACTCCATCCCTGTACTTTGCGAAGACCGTGACTCGAAGGTGCTGGACTCCTCTCCGGACTGCGAACCCTCCGCGCCCCCGCCAATCGAATCCAATTGGGCGCCGGTTATGGAGTTCACAGCCGCGGGCATCTTTTAGCACTCGCCCTTTGGCGACATCCTGAATTCACTAAAGTCTCTCTCTTTATCAGGAGAGCCCTGGTCGGACTACGGTCAGGAAGGTTGGGATGCGGACGACGAAGAAATTCAACGCCCACCCACCACCCAATTTGTAGCCACTGTCGATGATTTAACCGACATGCTCGACTTCGACTCCGAAGACATTGACGGTATGGACGACGATGCTGGAGACGACCAAGAACCAGCGCCTACAGGGCACTGGAAGGCCACCTCGTCATACGACACATACATGCACTACAGGAAACTGCTAGTTTGCCGTCAGTGATCGGCTTTGCCGTCAGCATTTCGTCGGGGTAGACAGCAAAGAAAGTTTTGTCGTCAGGAGCTTACGGCAAAGTATGACTAACGGCAAGTCTGCGCTTTGCCGTCTGTGAGCGCGCTGGCTGACGGCAAACCTCGCGAAAGGTTGACGGAAAAGAAACCAAGATGGCAAACTGGCTCTTCGCCGTCTGTTGTTTCACTGAGTGACGGCAAAGGATGGACACGTGTCTAGTCTGACGGTAGGTAACGGTGCCCCAGTTTTGCCGTCTGTGTTTGTCATCCACTGACGGCAAAGTCAGTTGCTTTGCCGTCGCCTTACATCCCTCGACGGCGAACTAATAGAAAAAAACCTGGCACCGAGCCTTTCTTTGCCGTCTCCTTTTGGTCCCACTAACGGCAAACTAATGGAAATTAAGAAAAAAAAACCCCCACCCGACCGCATCATCCCGATTCCCTCTGTCTCTACCGCGCTTAGCTATAGGGTATCCCGCCGTCCCGGCAGCAGCAGCGCGCCGCCCATGCCGTCCCGGCTCCACCGCGCCGCGCGTCCGTCTCCACCGCCACCGCGCGCCAAGAGCTGGTCCTCGCCTCCACCGCGCGCCCGCCGGGACCGTTGTCCATCGCGCCCCACCGTCCTCCTCCAATGGCGCGACCGCCACCGGGCCGTCCTCCCTGCCCTAGCTGTCCCCACCGGGCCGTCCTCCTCAGACGGCTGCCGTGGCAGCACCGCCGCCGCTTCCCTCCTGCGCCCCACCGTCCTCCCTCGCGCCCCACCGTCATGCACCGGGCCGTCCTCCCAAAGCCACGGCTGCCATGGGCAGCACGCCGCCGGTTCCTCCTCACAGATCCGCCGCTGGTCACCACCAGGCGGGCACCACCTCCCCTCTGCCCCAAGCCCCCTCTGCCCCACCCCACGGTGAGTACCGCTCTTCATCTCTGTTCGTATTCTTTTAGATGGATAGATGTATGGATTGCAGTATGTGGATGGATTTATAGATGTATGTAAGGATGGATGCATAGATGGATGTATGTATAAGGTTGTTCTGCCTAATTTTTTTAGTATAAGGTTGTTCTGCAAGGCAAAATTTCAACTTTTGATTAATGCTCGTAGGAAATTAAATGCTCAGTTTTTTGCAACATGCTTAGATTGGAGAAGACAAGCCAGAGAGTCTAGTCTTGCTACACACACACACATATATATATATATATATATATAGTTGTCAATTGTGAGATGATGTTGATAATGTTTTTATCAGATTGTTTCACGAGTGCTTATGTTGGTTGTGCCGGTGCTTTTCATGTGCAGGGATTTTCTCTTCACCTCGAGGAGCATTGTCCGTCCCGTTGCCATTGCCATCGTTGTTCAACTACCGCCTCTACGGTCTCGGGGTGAGCTTGACTGTCATCTCCTCCCTCCCTATTTGCTTCGTTCCGTTCGTCGTGCGATGCCACTAGATTTTATTTTCATGTCAAGTCTCGTAACCTAGGCGTCTCCCGCTCGAAGGGTGGCATCTATAAATATGCATGTCTTTGCATATTTATAACCGTCGTCCTTCGAATTGTCCACGTTATCCATGGACAGCCAGATGCGTGTAGATTGGGTTTCGTTTCCGTGCTCTACTTGGTCCTCGGCAAAATTTCGTCGGCGCCACCTCGTTGTTCTCCGGTGCACATTCTCTTGGCTTGTTGTTGAGACGTGTATCTGGAGAACAGCGGGAGGTGCTGCCAAATTTTGCCGAGGACCGAGTAGAGCACGGAAACGAACCCAATCTACACGCACTGGGTGGGATTAGGACCCATCTTTACCTATTAGAGATAGGATTCAATCCATGGATGCACGTTTCCCTTTTGTATGGTAAAAAATTAAAATCATGGGGTAAATAATATGACAATGGTAATTAGGTGTGTATCTAGTCTTAATTACATTATACATATCTTGATGAATATGAATTTGGTGCCCCTCTTGTTAGTGCAAGTACCAAGATGGATGATCGTGAGTGGATGTACTTTGGACACCCTAGTCAGGCTGGCTTGACCACTGAATAGGTAACGAAGACCAACGAATTTGTGGAGGCAACATTTGCTAGAGGCCAAAGAAAAAGTTGGTGCCCCTGCTTGAAGTGTCGCAACGGCATAGAACAGTCAAAGAAGACGATGTGTGTGCACCTGCAGAAGCATGGGTTTAAGCGTGGGTATACCCGGTGGACCCTTCATGGCGAGCCTGAACGTAGCAGAGAGGAGGTGGTGCGTCGGCGAACCGACAACAATGGTACCGGGATAGTTGACATCGTAGCTGACTTCAACAATGCACGTGAAGAGGGATCAGAGGAAGAACCGGAGGAGTCTGCGAGGGCATTCTTAGAAATGCTGAATTCCTCACAACAACCTCTTCACGACCACACAAACCAATGTCAGCTGGATGCCATTGCACAAGCAATGTCAATAAAGACCTAGTTCAACATTTGCAGAGATTGCTTTAATTCGATGGTGACATCTTGGGGTCGCTCTCTCCCCGAAGGTCACAAACTGGCTACAAGTTGGTATGAAGCGAAGAAAATCCTTCGTGCAATTAAGATGCCCTATGAGCAGATACATGCTTGTCCAAACGGATGTGTCTTATTTACGAAAGAGTATGCCGATGACACGTATTGCGCCAAGTGCAAAGCCTCTAGGTATGTCGAGAGAGACCTCAGTGATGGCACGAAGAAGGAGAGCAAAGTCCCCGCAAATGTTCTTCGATATTTTCCAATCTTGCCAAGAATTCAACGCCTTTACTTGAACGAAGATACAGCCAAACAGATGACATGGCACAAATATGGGATAAGACACAACAAAGATGATCATGGGAGACCGATGCTGATACATCTGTCTTGTGCCCAAGCTTGGAAGAGTTTCGATCGCATACATCATGAGAAAGCAAAAGAGGCAAAGAATGCACGAGTTGCAATCGGACTCGATGGGTTCAATCCGTTTGGTATGGTGTCAAAGACATATAGTTGTTGGCCCGTGTTTGTTGTTCCCCTCAACCTCCCCCCCTCCCCCGCGCCATAATGCAACGCAAGCACATGTTCTTGTCGTTGATAATTCCAGGACCCAAGTATCCAGGGAAGAATATAAGTGTGTACATGCACCCACTGGTAGATGAGTTGAAAGAAGCTTGGGTGAACGGGATACGGACATACGACGCTGCTAGCAAAAAGAACTTCACAATGCATGTTTGGTACCAAGTACTCATTTCATGACTTACCGCGATTCACTTTTCATGGGGTGGTCTGCATGGAGGTTCCCATGCCCAAGGTGCAAGGCAAGCATGAAGTGTCGTTGGTTGCAGCATGGTCGCAAGTATTCTTGCTTCGATTTTCATAGACAACATTTGCGTCTTGACCATCCATTCAGAAAAGACAAGAAGAACTTCATGAAAGGTGAAGTCGTTGAACACTCGGCACCACCTGAGATGACGGGTGAACAAATTCGTGATCAAGTAAATGCTCTCCAGCCTGATCCCAAACGTCCAGGGTATTTCTTGGGATATAACGAAGAACACACGTGGACTCATAAGCCATGCTTATGGGATCTCCCCTACTTCCACCAGCTCGAGCTTCCACATAATATTGATGTAATGCACACTGAAAAGAATATCGCCGAGGCCATTTTTGGCACATTGTTCAACATTGTTGAGAAGACGAAGGATAATACTAAGGCTAGACTTGATGTAATGAAGCTATGTCATAGACCCGAACAAAACTTGCGACAACCCGAGGGCAAGAAAAACTGGAGGACGCCAAAGGCGAGGTTTGTTCTTACTAGGGAACAAAAGAAGGAGATACTCATGTGGTTCAAAACTTTGTTGTTCCCTGATGGGTATGCAGCGAACCTTATGAGGGCAGTGAATCTTGATAAATTGAAGCTCAACGGGATGAAGAGTCATGATTGGCACATATGGCTTGAGCGGTTAATGCCGGTGATGATTCGAGGCTATATCCCTGAGGATGATTGGGAAGTATTGGCAGAGCTTAGCTATTTCTTCCGTGTTCTTTGTGCTAAAGAAGTATCTCCTACTGTGATAGATGAGATGGAAGAACGGGGCCCCGAGTTGCTCTGCAAGATAGAGAAGATCTTTCCACCAGGATTCTTTAATCCGATGGAACATATGATTTTACACCTCCCTTCCGAGGCAAGAATGGGTGGCCCTGTGCAGAATCGTTGGTGCTATGGACTTCAGAGAATGCAGAAGACTCTTCGAGCTAAATGTAGAAATAAATGTAGAATTGAAGCCTCCATAGCCGAGGCATTCTTGGCAGAGGAGATTACAAACTTCACGACATCACGCTATGCGGCCAATATTCCAAGCTTGCATAATGCAAAGTCTCAATACAATACTGGCGACCCTAAACATGAATCCAAGCTCAGCCTCTTCAAAGGGCAACTCGGACCTGTGGGTGCTTCTGGTTCAAAGCATTTGGATCCAAAAGAGTGGAAATCGCTTACGTTGTATATCCTCACCAACCTTCAAGAAGTGCGGCCGTACATTGAGTAAGTGTTGGTACATTATGTAGCATTTACTCACATGTTTCTCTCTTAACTCCGCTCATTTCTCATTGGGCAGTGAATTCATTGCCCAATTCTCGAATGGAGGGGTCGAACGTGATTCACTTGAAGAGTATGAGCTTCTTGCTGGTGAAGGAGACGGCAATTATGGTTTCATTTCTTGGTTCAGAGAAAAGGTAAGGTATACTTCTTGGAACACTTGAAGTTGGTATTACGTGCGACTAATACACCTATCCTTCTCTCTTAAACTTGTAGGGTACGTCGATATTGGACAAAGAGTTGAAACAAGTTGCTAATGGGTTTGACTATAAGGTCGGTACATTTGATAAATACGACATCAATGGGTATCGCTTCCGCACACATGGGAACGAGGAACGTCGGGACGTTCTAAAATCAAGGAACACGGGAGTGTCGGCTATTTGCAATGGAGTTGAGTATTATGGAAGACTTGATGAAATATATGAACTGCATTATTTTGGGGCAAATCCTCCGAAAGTCGTTGTCTTCAAATGCCATTGGTTTGATCCGGAGAAGGTTAGGCGGAGGGATGATATTGGGCAAGTCAAAATTCGACAAGACAACAAATTAGAATGTGAAGATGTCTATATTGTGGCTCAACAGGCGACACAAGTTTTTTATCTCAAGTATGCATGCCAAAAGAAGTACCTTAAGGGTTGGGATGTCGTGTACGATGTGCCGCCACATCGTAAACATCCTTCCCCCAGTGAAGAGGATTATCAACCTCACATCGACCCTGACACATATGATGGAGAATTCTTCCAAGAAGAACATGGGCCTAGAGGCCGTCTCAACATCCATCCACGCATGGAAGTACACATTGACAGTGAAGAAGAAGAAGTCGAAGAGGAAGAAGAAGAGGTTACAAACATGGAAGACCTCTCAATGCTTGAATGGTTACGTCTAGGAATTGCCGATGAAGGTGACGATGACGGTCAACATGAGGACAACATCCTTGACGACACGTATGATACCGATGATGAGGCTAGAACTGACCTTGAAGAAGAGACGGATTGTGATCCAGATGATCCCGACTATTTTTAGTCGTAGTGTTGAACTGTAATGTTGATTTTGTACTAGTTGCTTTACCATGACCCGGATGATCTCAAACATGTTGTATTGTTGAATTTGTAATATTTTTGAACTTATGCTTATCTATTTGAAGTATAATGTAGTTTTTGTACTATAATTGCCTGGTAATTCTCATTGCGTATGTTTTTTGAACTTATGCTTATTTGTTTGAACTATAATGTATTTGTACTACAATTGCATTGGTAATTCTCATTGCGACAATTGTTTGAACTTATGCTTATTTGTTTGAACTATAATGTATTTGTACTACAATTGCATTGGTAATTCTCATTGCGACAATTGTTTGAACTTATGCTTATTTATTTAAACTATAATCTTGTATTGTACTAATTGCTTTACTTTTTGTCATAGCAGGTGAGTGAAGCATGGTGGGCCCGCAAAGGAAAAAGCCCGGGCTCCCCATAGCGAGATCTTTGCTTAGCACTTTTATCGCCGATCCTCCGCCTTCCTCTCATCCTCGTGCTCATCGAGGGAGAGAAAAGGCCGGGAAGAGGTGCACGTGGAGCAAATGCTAAGAGAAACCCGGTTCGGCCAGTGTCTCACGCCCCCGTGTCTAAGAGGGTGGAGGACGAGCCGGTGTCTCACTCCCCCGTGTCTGAGAGGGTGGAGGACGAGCTGGTGTCTCACTCCCCTGTGTGTGAGAGGATGGAGGACGAGCCGGTGTCTCACCCCTGTGTCCGAGAGGGTGGAGGACGAGCCGTGTCTCACTCCCCGTGTCTAAGAGGGTGGAGGAAGAGCGGTTGTCGCCGGAGGCCTCGACGAGGAGGCCCCGACCTCTGACAAGGAGGCCTCGACCTCTGACGAGGAGCATGCTAGTTTCATCCAAGTTGAGGAGGGTCGGTCCGTGTACCTACGTGGTTCCTCAAGTCTCCCGGAACGAGGGCTTTCTGTGGAGCAGAGGCCATGTATTGCTCCATGTGGAGAAATGTAACTAACTTTGGCTTCCCATTTTCTACCTTCAATGTATGCAAAAATTGCTAATAACTTTGGCTTCTCATTATGTAGCGGTTGGAAGAAAGCTGGAGCTAGCACGGGAAAGTACCGACACGTGAACGGCGTCCTTGGGAGACTCATTAAGGAGCATTATCCTGGCATGGTTACTTTGCCTGGGGAGGGCAAAGTTCCGGAGCCAGCATGTACCTGGGACCACTACAAAGCCTATGAGGATCTTGGTGTAGCCAACAACATCGAGTTTCACAACAAAGCCGAGCGGGTCTTTGCCGAACTTTGGGTAACCATTAAGTTTCCTTCACACACTGCAGTAGCAAAACTATCTAGGAAACTCAGATTTAGATTTTACTTTATTTTTCTTAATAGAATGCTAGAACACTATAATATTGCAGTAGCAAAACTATCTAGTAAACTTAGATTTAATATTCCTGTGGCCACAAAGGCGAGGAGGCGCTCACCATGGACGGACGGATAGCCTAGTTTATTTATAAATGTGTGTGTATACCACATGAGGCATTCTTTGAGCTCTGCTGATTAACCTGCAAATATCTAACTTGAATAAATATCTATGACGTGGATACTTTGCTGTATTGTATTTCTTAATTGTGTGTACTGTATAAACCTGATTGTGTTATTGAATAAAAATCACAAACTGCAGTAGCAAACCTGATTGTGTTATTGTGTTATTGAATAAACCTGACTGTATAAACCTGGGTGCATATATATAAACCTGAATGTGTTATTGAATAAAAATCACACACTGCAGTAGCAAACCTGATTGTGTTATTGTGTTATTGAATAAACCTGACTGTATAAACCTGGGTGCATATATATAAACCTGATTGTGTTATTGAATAAAAATCACACACTACAGTAGCAAACCTGATTGTGTTATTGTGTTATTGAATAAACCTGACTGTATAAACCTGGGTGCATATATATAAACCTGATTGTGTTATTGAATAAAAATCACACACTGCAGTAGCAAACCTGATTGTGTTATTGTGTTATTGAATAAACCTGACTGTATAAACCTGGGTGCATATATATAAACCTGATTTGACTACAAATAAACTAGCAGATTTTACCTGTTTCTATAAATAAACCTGGGTGCATATATATAAACCTGATTTGACTATAAATAAACCTGTCTCTATATTTGCCTGTTTTGACTATAAATAAACTAGCAGATTTTACTTTATTTAGATTTTATAAGAAACCTCAGACTTGAAGGTTTGAAAATTACTGCACCAAATCTATATTTGCAGGATTTCTATAGATGCGACGATGGAAAGTTGGAGGAGGCACGAGCAGTTGTCAACAAACATTGCCCGAAGCTTGTGCATAATCTGATGCATGAGGCGCGCCCTTTAGCCGTCCGCAAATATATGGCAACTCAAGGCTATAAGAGTCTTGATAAGAAAGCTGGTAGGAGACTCCGTCTTGAGAAGGACAAGTACATGCAGGTAAAGCATATTCATGCTTGTTATTTCCTCAACAGCTGGCACTCAATTTCTTTTGACATATATAAGATGCAATTGATCAATTAGGTTACTCCGAGATGGTGCGCCGATAAGGGGAGTGTTGGGAGCGGATCGTGGACTATTGGTGTTCCAAAGAGTACAGGGCGAAAAACAAAGATTATAGAAATCGGCGAGCGGAATGCTGGATCCACCACATCATCAAGGCAACTTGAACGTTATGGAGTACGGTGAACGTTGGGTATATCTTATGGAGTTCTTCATAAGCTTTTTCTTGTCATACATGTTGCCAATCCTTGTGATGAAATCTTAATCATGTTGCTTTGGTTGCAGGCGCCTCACCATAATGCTCCAAAGGCCCAACCTTTTCGTCTCGTATGCTTTGGCCCATAAGGCACCGTCATGAACAGCCACGCCTTATGATGAGAATGACACAGCGTCACAGACTCGTAAAGACCGCCTATGATCGGATGGAGAAATTTAAAGGTGGCAAAAGAGTTGAAAGGGCCCGAGTATGATGTGACAACAGAGCCTCTTGACCATGCTTTGGTCATGATCTCTGGAAAAGGCAGGAAACATGGCAGGGAAGCAATTGCAGGAGGCATGTTCCCTAGCTCCTCCCGTAGCTCTCTCCCTGAATGCAAAGCTCGGTTACGTATCTCAAAATCTTCTACCTATAAACGCTCGACTCCAGCTATGGTTGAGATGGAGGTATTCTATACAAGTCCTTCTATATATGTTTGTTTCTTACTTACTGTTGGATTGAAGATGCAATTGCCATGCCATATTTTGCAGGCCCGACTGGCGGAGGAGAGGCGAGTGGCGGAAGAGGAGAGGGAGGAGGAGAGGCGAGTGGCGGCGGAGGAGAGGGCGGAGGAGAGGCGACTGGCTGATGAGAGGATGCAGCAAGGGGTGCAGCAGGCGGTGTTGGCACAAACTAGTCAATGCTTTGCAATGTTTGCGGTTAGTTCCTTAATTGCCAAACACATACATAATCTTCACTCAATCGTAATCTTCTACTACCAGTACTTAATCTTCACTCAAACATAATTTGCAGGCTTATTGTACCCAGAATGGTATGCCCGCTATGCAAATGCCTCAATCAGGCCATGGATCTAATGCTGATGGATCTTCACATGCACGAGGCGCAAGCGACAACAACCTTGGTGGTTCTCCGAATGTTTGAGATCGAGTATGGTTAGTGCGTACATATCTCATTTACGTAGGTCTCAAATTTGTCAACATAGAAACAAGTAGCTATCTTGATTCTTGAAGATCAAACTTATAAGTAGAGACAAGTAGATACCATTTGAACCGTTTCAAACTATAATCCATTTGAACAATTTCAACCATGATCTTAATTAACTATATGCATTCTTGAAGCTATTTATTTTCATGATTTAGAGAACACTTGAATATATTCATGATTTAGAGACAAGTAGCTACTTATTTTCATGATTTAGAGACCATTTGAAGATCTCCATGATTTAGAAACTTGTAAGATAGAGACCGTTTGAACCATTTAAAGATCAAACTTATAAGTAGAGACAAGTAGAGACCATTTGAACCGTTTCAAACTATAATCCATTTGTACAATTTCAACCATGATCTTAATTAAATATATGCATTCTTGAAGCTATTTATTTTCATGATTTAGAGAACACTTGAAGATATTCATGATTTAGAGACAAGTAGCTACTTATTTTCATGATTTAGAGACCATTTGAAGATCTCCATGATTTAGAAACTTGTAAGATAGAGACCGTTTGAACCATTTAAAGATCAAACTTATAAGTAGAGACAAGCAGAGACCATTTGAACCGTTTCAAACTATAATCCATTTGAACAATTTCAACCATGATCTTAATTAATTATATGCATTCTTGAAGCTATTTATTTTCATGATTTAGAGAACACTTGAATATATTCATGATTTAGAGACAAGTAGCGACTTATTTTCATGATTTAGAGACCATTTGAAGATCTCCATGATGTAGAAACTTGTAAGATAGAGACCGTTTGAACCATTTAAAGATCAAACTTATAAGTAGAGACAAGTAGAGACCATTTGAACCGTTTCAAACTATAATCCATTTGAACAATTTAAACCATGATCTTAATTAAATATATGCATTCTTGACGCTATTTATTTTCATGATTTAGAGAACACTTGAAGATATTCATGATTTAGAGACAAGTAGCTACTTATTTTCATGATTTAGAGACCATTTGAAGATCTCCATGATTTAGAAACTTGTAAGTAGAGACCGTTTGAACCATTTAAAGATCAAACTTATAAGTAGAGACAAGTAGAGACCATTTGAACCATTTCAAACTATAATCCATTTGAACAATTTCACCCATGATCTTAATTAAATATATGCATTCTTGAAGCTATTTATTTTCATGATTTAGAGAACACTTGAAGATATTCATGATTTAGAGACAAGTAGCTACTTATTTTCATGATTTAAAGACCATTTGAAGATCTCCATGATTTAGAAACTTGTAAGATGGAGACCGTTTGAACCATTTAAAGATCAAACTTATAAGTAGAGACAAGTAGAGACCATTTGAACCGTTTCAAACTATAATCCATTTGAACAATTTCAACCATGATCTTAATTAAATATATGCATTCTTGAAGCTATTTATTTTCATGATTTAGAGAACACTTGAAGATATTCATGATTTAGAGACAAGTAGCTACTTATTATCATGATTTAGAGACCATTAGAAGATCTCCATGATTTAGAAACTTGTAAGTAGAGACCGTTTGAACCATTTAAAGATCAAACTTATAAGTAGAGACAAGTAGAGACCATTTGAACCATTTCAAACTATAATCCATTTGAACAATTTCAACCATGATCTTAATTAAATATATGCATTCTTGAAGCTATTTATTTTCATGATTTAGAGAACACTTGAAGATATTCATGATTTAGAGACAAGTAGCTACTTATTTTCATGATTTAGAGACCATTTGAAGATCTCCATGATTTAGAAACTTGTAAGATGGAGACAAGTAGAGACCATTTGAATCATTTCAAACTATAATCCATTTGAACAATTTCAACCATGATCTTAATTAAATATATGCATTCTTGAAGCTATTTATTTTCATGATTTAGAGAACACTTGAAGATATTCATGATTTAGAGACAAGTAGCTACTTATTTTCATGATTTAGAGACCATTTGAAGATCTCCATGATTTAGAAACTTGTAAGATAGAGACCGTTTGAACCATTTAAAGATCAAACTTATAAGTAGAGACAAGTAGAGACCATTTGAACCGTTTCAAACTATAATCCATTTGAACAATTTCAACCATGATCTTAATTAATTATATGCATTCTTGAAGCTATTTATTTTCATGATTTAGAGAACACTTGAATATATTCATGATTTAGAGACAAGTAGCGACTTATTTTCATGATTTAGAGACCATTTGAAGATCTCCATGATGTAGAAACTTGTAAGATAGAGACCGTTTGAACCATTTAAAGATCAAACTTATAAGTAGAGACAAGTAGAGACCATTTGAACCGTTTCACACTATAATCCATTTGAACAATTTAAACCATGATCTTAATTAAATATATGCATTCTTGAAGCTATTTATTTTCATGATTTAGAGAACACTTGAAGATATTCATGATTTAGAGACAAGTAGCTACTTATTTTCATGATTTAGAGACCATTTGAAGATCTCCATGATTTAGAAACTTGTAAGTAGAGACCGTTTGAACCATTTAAAGATCAAACTTATAAGTAGAGACAAGTAGAGACCATTTGAACCATTTCAAACTATAATCCATTTGAACAATTTCACCCATGATCTTAATTAAATATATGCATTCTTGAAGCTATTTATTTTCATGATTTAGAGAACACTTGAAGATATTCATGATTTAGAGACAAGTAGCTACTTATTTTCATGATTTAGAGACCATTTGAAGATCTCCATGATTTAGAAACTTGTAAGATGGAGACAAGTAGAGACCATTTGAACCATTTCAAACTATAATCCATTTGAACAATTTCAACCATGATCTTAATTAAATATATGCATTCTTGAAGCTATTTATTTTCATGATTTAGAGAACACTTGAAGATATTCATGATTTAGAGACAAGTAGCTACTTATTTTCATGATTTAGAGACCATTTGAAGATCTCCATGATTTAGAAACTTGTAAGATAGAGACCGTTTGAACCATTTAAAGATCAAACTTATAAGTAGAGACAAGTAGAGACCATTTGAACCGTTTCAAACTATAATCCATTTGAACAATTTCAACCATGATCTTAATTAATTATATGCATTCTTGAAGCTATTTATTTTCATGATTTAGAGAACACTTGAATATATTCATGATTTAGAGACAAGTAGCGACTTATTTTCATGATTTAGAGACCATTTGAAGATCTCCATGATGTAGAAACTTGTAAGATAGAGACCGTTTGAACCATTTAAAGATCAAACTTATAAGTAGAGACAAGTAGAGACCATTTGAACCGTTTCACACTATAATCCATTTGAACAATTTAAACCATGATCTTAATTAAATATATGCATTCTTGAAGCTATTTATTTTCATGATTTAGAGAACACTTGAAGATATTCATGATTTAGAGACAAGTAGCTACTTATTTTCATGATTTAGAGACCATTTGAAGATCTCCATGATTTAGAAACTTGTAAGTAGAGACCGTTTGAACCATTTAAAGATCAAACTTATAAGTAGAGACAAGTAGAGACCATTTGAACCATTTCAAACTATAATCCATTTGAACAATTTCACCCATGATCTTAATTAAATATATGCATTCTTGAAGCTATTTATTTTCATGATTTAGAGAACACTTGAAGATATTCATGATTTAGAGACAAGTAGCTACTTATTTTCATGATTTAGAGACCATTTGAAGATCTCCATGATTTAGAAACTTGTAAGTAGAGACCGTTTGAACCATTTAAAGATCAAACTTATAAGTAGAGACAAGTAGAGACCATTTGAACCATTTCAAACTATAATCCATTTGAACAATTTCAACCATGATCTTAATTAAATATATGCATTCTTGAAGCTATTTATTTTCATGATTTAGAGAACACTTGAAGATATTCATGATTTAGAGACAAGTAGCTACTTATTTTCATGATTTAGAGACCATTTGAAGATCTCAATGATTTAGAAACTTGTAAGATGGAGACAAGTAGAGACCATTTGAACCATTTCAAACTATAATCCATTTGAACAATTTCAACCATGATCTTAATTAAATATATGCATTCTTGAAGCTATTTATTTTCATGATTTAGAGAACACTTGAAGATATTCATGATTTAGAGACAAGTAGCTACTTATTTTCATGATTTAGAGACCATTTGAAGATCTCCATGATTTAGAAACTTGTAAGTAGAGACCGTTTGAACCATTTAAAGATCAAACTTATAAGTAGAGACAAGTAGAGACCATTTGAACCATTTCAAACTATAATCCATTTGAACAATTTCACCCATGATCTTAATTAAATATATGCATTCTTGAAGCTATTTATTTTCATGATTTAGAGAACACTTGAAGATATTCATGATTTAGAGACAAGTAGCTACTTATTTTCATGATTTAGAGACCATTTGAAGATCTCCATGATTTAGAAACTTGTAAGTAGAGACCGTTTGAACCATTTAAAGATCAAACTTATAAGTAGAGACAAGTAGAGACCATTTGAACCATTTCAAACTATAATCCATTTGAACAATTTCAACCATGATCTTAATTAAATATATGCATTCTTGAAGCTATTTATTTTCATGATTTAGAGAACACTTGAAGATATTCATGATTTAGAGACAAGTAGCTACTTATTTTCATGATTTAGAGACCATTTGAAGATCTCCATGATTTAGAAACTTGTAAGATGGAGACAAGTAGAGACCATTTGAACCATTTCAAACTATAATCCATTTGAACAATTTCAACCATGATCTTAATTAAATATATGCATTCTTGAAGCTATTTATTTTCATGATTTAGAGAACACTTGAAGATATTCATGATTTAGAGACAAGTAGCTACTTATTTTCATGATTTAGAGACCATTTGAAGATCTCCATGATTTAGAAACTTGTAAGATAGAGACCGTTTGAACCATTTAAAGATCAAACTTATAAGTAGAGACAAGTAGAGACCATTTGAACCGTTTCAAACTATAATCCATTTGAACAATTTCAACCATGATCTTAATTAAATATATGCATTCTTGAAGCTATTTATTTTCATGATTTAGAGAACACTTGAAGATATTCATGATTTAGAGACAAGTAGCTACTTATTTTCATGATTTAGAGACCATTTGAAGATCTCCATGATTTAGAAACTTGTAAGATGGAGACCGTTTGAACCATTTAAAGATCAAACTTATAAGTAGACACAAGTAGAGACCATTTGAACCATTTCAAACTATAATCCATTTGAACAATTTCAACCATGATCTTAATTAAATATATGCATTCTTGAAGCTATTTATTTTCATGATTTAGAGAACACTTGAAGATATTCATGATTTAGAGACAAGTAGCTACTTATTTTCATGATTTAAAGACCTTTTGAAGATCTCCATGATTTAGAAACTTGTAAGATGGAGACCGTTTGAACCATTTAAAGATCAAACTTATAAGTAGAGACAAGTAGAGACCATTGGAACCGTTTCAAACTATAATCCATTTGAACAATTTCAACCATGATCTTAATTAAATATATGCATTCTTGAAGCTATTTATTTTCATGATTTAGAGAACACTTGAAGATATTCATGATTTAGAGACAAGTAGCTACTTATTTTCATGATTTAGAGACCATTTGAAGATCTCCATGATTTAGAAACTTGTAAGTAGAGACCGTTTGAACCATTTAAAGATCAAACTTATAAGTAGAGACAAGTAGAGACCATTTGAACCATTTCAAACTATAATCCATTTGAACAATTTCAACCATGATCTTAATTAAATATATGCATTCTTGAAGCTATTTATTTTCATGATTTAGAGAACACTTGAAGATATTCATGATTTAGAGACAAGTAGCTACTTATTTTCATGATTTAGAGACCATTTGAAGATCTCCATGATTTAGAAACTTGTAAGATGGAGACAAGTAGAGACCATTTGAACCATTTCAAACTATAATCCATTTGAACAATTTCAACCATGATCTTAATTAAATATATGCATTCTTGAAGCTATTTATTTTCATGATTTAGAGAACACTTGAAGATATTCATGATTTAGAGACAAGTAGCTACTTATTTTCATGATTTAGAGACCATTTGAAGATCTCCATGATTTAGAAACTGGTAAGATAGAGACCATTTGAACCATTTAAAGATCAACCTTATAAGTAGAGACAAGTGGAGACCATTTGAACCGTTTCAAACTATAATCCATTTGAACAATTTCAACCATGATCTTAATTAAATATATGTATTCTTGAAGCTATTTATTTTCATGATTTAGAGAACACTTGAAGATATTCATGATTTAGAGACAAGTAGCTACTTATTTTCATGATTTAGAGACCATTTGAAGATCTCCATGATTTAGAAAATTGTAAGATGGAGACCGTTTGAACCATTTAAAGATCAAACTTATAAGTGGAGACAAGTAGAGACCATTTGAACCGTTTCAAACTATAATCCATTTGAACAATTTCAACCATGATCTTAATTAAATATATGCATTCTTGAAGCTATTTATTTTCATGATTTAGAGAACACTTGAAGATATTCATGATTAGTAGCTACTTATTTTCATGATTTAGAGACCATTTGAAGATCTCCATGATTTAGAAACTTGTAAGTAGAGACCGTTTGAACCATTTAAAGATCAGACTTATAAGTAAAGATCTAGTGTTAAATTAGCATGTTCAAACTTGTATAAGTGTTCAAGAAACTCCATATGTACTAGAAGCTTTTTATTTTGGAAACTCACTATGGAATATGGATCACTATTTATTTTGTAGTGTCGAAGTACTTTCTTTTGTCTATTTGGCATATTGATGATTTCAAGCACGTTATTTGACACACACCATTCAATCTTGTAGGTTGCCACCTGGATGCTCTTTGGACTACGACATGGACATGAAGGCGCTTGTTTTAGTGCCAAATCTTACGTAGTGATGCCATCTTTGTTCATTGTGTATTATATGCTGTGGAACTTTGTTTTGGGACTATATGCTATGGAACTTTGTCCCGGGACTATATATATGCTACGGAACTTTGTTTTGGGACTATATATATGCTATGGAACTTTGTTTTGGGACTATATGCTATGGAACTTTGTCCTGGGACTATATATATGCTATGGAACTTTGTCCTGCGACTATATATATGCTATGGAACTTCGTTCTTATATTTGTTCATTGTTGCTTATATTTGCTATGGAACTATGCTGTCCTGTTATGGTTCTCTCGCTGTTATGGTTCTATATCGTATTAAACTGTTTAATTTCTGATTTAAAAAAGGAGCTTTTGTCAAGTGATGACGGCAAAGATGCCACATGTCACCAGCCTGTGCTTCCGTTGGCATTTTGCCGTCTTGCCAACAGGCAGGTTGACGGCAAAGAGGTATAATTTTGCCGTCTGGGCCAGCACCAACTGACGGCGAAATATAAGTCTTTGTCGATTGGGAAATGAGCACCAGACGGCAAAGTCCTGCTATTTTGCCCATCGGGAGTCTGATGATGACGGCAAAGTATGCTTCTTTCCCGTCTGCCAAAACTGATAGTTGACGGCAAGGATAATAGACTTTGCCGTCTGGTTGGACGGCCGGTAGACGGCAAAACACTTGACGCCAGCCGTTAGACCGTTCGTTCCGTCTGGTGCAATGTTTTGCCGTCTACTTTCCGCAGACTGACGGCAAAAATATAGACTGACGGCAAAGTCTTTGCCGTCAGGGAAAAAAAAGCAGACGGCAAAGTATTCTTTGCCGATTAATCTTTGCCGTCTACTTCCTGACGGCAAATTCTTTGCCGTCTGGATTGACGTCTTTGCCGTCTATTATGCCCAGACGGCAAACTAGCAGTTTCCTGTAGTGATGGTGGACATCCCAAAAGATGGGAACGGCGATGGAACAGCGGAGGATGACCCCTCCAAGAAATAGCCCAAGCGCCAGCGTCAGCGGCACCGCTCTAAATCCCGCCACAACAAAAACGGCGATTCCGGCACGGGAGATAATAACACCCTAACAGTGTCAAGACAACCCCTCCAGCAGGATTCAGACAGAGCAGGGAGAAGCCAACCTCATGATAGAGCGGTAGACGGGGAGGTGGAGGACGATAATTATATGCCTCCCTCCAAGATGAGGCAAGCCTCGACGACGATTTAATTTGTCATGCCCGACGATCCCGTCGAACAGAGCGTTTCAAACGCAGGCTTATGGCCACGGCAAGCAGCCTCAAGAAAAGCAGCAAGATCTTAGAGCTGACCAAGACTTGCTAGCTGAGAGATGGATCAAGTCCTTGCAGCCAAGAGTACGAACTCGAACGCCCCTCCAAGAGATACCCAAAACGCAGGCTGCTACCCCAATTAGAGGAAGCAACACCCAAACCTACATCACCAGCGCATGATGCAGCCGACCGGCGACCCCGTGGCTGCGACAGAGAGGCCTCTAGACCCTCCATTCAAGCCGCACCCCGGCGTCGCTCGAAAAGTACCAAGGCACGAGGAAACGCACCAGACCTGCGAGACATATTGGAGGACAAGGCAAGGCAAACAAGATCGATCTACGGATCGCGTGGGTGCCCCACGACATGGGACGATAACCGTCACACCGGATACAGCAATTCCGGCCGGACCGAACACAGTAGACAAAGCTCATTTGAGCTGCGTCGTGATATAGCTCAATATAGAGGCGCCGCACACCCACTATGCTTCATGATTTAAGTGATGGATCATCAAATCCCCGAGGGTTTCAAACCCGTAAACATCGAATCATACGATGGCACAACAGATCCTGCGGTTTGGATCGAGGACTACCTCCTCCATATCCACATGGCCCGCGGTGATGATCTACACGCCATCAAATACCTCCCACTCAAGCTTAAAGGACCAACTCGACATTGGCTTAACAGCTTGCCAAAGATAATCAATTGGTTGTTGGGAGGACCCGAAGCCGCATTCCTTGATAACTTCCAGGCACATATGTGCGACCACCCGACGGCGATGACCTCAGCCACATAATTCAGCAGAAGAAGAATCGCCGACAATTCGGACACGGTTCCTAACCAAGAAAAATCAAATCGTTGATCTGTCCGGATGCAGAGGCCCTTGCAGCCTTCAAACACAACATCCGCGATGAGTGGCTTGCCCGGCACCTAGGACAGAAAAGCCGAAATCCATGGCAGCCCTCACAACGCTCATGACCCGCTTTTGCGGAGAGGACAGCTGGCTAGCTCGTAGTAACAACTTGACCAAAAACCCTGGTAGTTCGGATACCAAGGACATCAATGGCAGGTCGCGTCGCAACAAGCACAAGCGCCGCATTAACGGCGATAATGCTGAAGATATGGCAGTCAATGCCGGATTCAGAGGCTCTAAACCCGGTCAGCGGAAAAAGCCGTTCAAAAGAAATACTCAGGGCCCGTCCAATCTGGACCGAATACTCGATCGCTCGTGCCAAATACATGGCACCCCCGAAAAACCAGCCAACCACACCAACAGGGATTGTTGGGTCTTCAAACAAGGTGCAAGTTAAATGCGAACTCAATGACAAGGGGCTGCATAGCGATGACGAGGAGGAGCCCCACCACCGAACAATAGAGGACAAAAGGGCTTCCCCCACAAGTGCGACGGTGAACATGATATACGCAACCCACATACCCAAAAGGGAGTGGAGCGTGCACTAAGGGACGATATGCGATGGAGCCAGTCGCCCAAGTTCAACCCATGGTCCTCCTGCCCAATCACCTTTGATCAAGGGACCACCCACTAGCATCCGCCACGGCGGATTCGCCGCATTGGTTCTTGACCCAATCATCGACGGATTTCACCTCACTAGAGTCCCGATGGACGGCGGTAGCAGCCTGAACCTGCTCTATCAGATACAAGGCGCAAAATGGGCATAGACCCTCAAGGATTAAACCCACAAAGACGACCTTTAAAGGCGCCATACCGGTGTAGAGGCCAATTGTACAGGCTCGTTACACTCAAGTGGTCTTCGATCCCGGATAACTTCCGGCGAAGAGTTAATCTTCGACATAGTCCCGCTCCACAGCGGCTATCACGCATCGCTTGGACGAACCGCATTTAAAGTTCAATGCGGTGCCGCACTATGCATACCTCAAGCTCAAGATGTCGGCCCTCGAGGAGTAATCACGGTCAATGGAAACACCGAACGCTCTCTCCGAACGGAGGAGCATACGGCGGCCCTCGCGGCGGAGGTGCAAAGCAGCCTCTCACAGCAATTCTCGAGTCCGGCTACTAAACGTCCGGGCACCGCAAAGCGCGCCGAGTAATCTACAACAAGACCGCCGACACGATCCGAGAACGCAGAGTAATCCGCCCCAACCCCAGCCCTCGCGAAATTGTGAAGCCAAGATTACGCGTACATAACTACCTCGGAGATACATGGGCATAAGGGAGGGCACGACCACGCACGCCTGAATGCAGCTCAACCGCACTGTGGGCCCCGATTGTGTCATTCTTTTCGTTCTTCTTTTCTCTTACTTTCAGGACTCCGTTTTGAAGCCCTGTCCGCTCTAGAATTGCCGAACTCACGATGCAACAGCCAGGAAGCGTAAAGCTACGCCGAGTGTCCAGGTGGTCTCTACTACGAGCATTATACCTGTTTTACATACCGTCCCACAGCTTACCCCTGGAGGGGGACATGTCAAATAATCCCATCCCTTGCTTATTGCACTATTTGTATCGTTCTGCTTTCATTGCAGTACCTTTTTGAATAAACAATACATAGCTTTTGCCTATTATTGCACTCCTTTCTTTATCTATATATATGTTCATTCATGACAGGTTGCACCGTACACTTTGGTACGGCCAATACACCGGGGCTTAAGTACCCCAAAGATATGGTGTGATAAGTCCAACACTTTCACAAGTGCGGCACCCGAACTTATAGCATTATATGCATCGGCTCGAATCATGTCTTGGGTCAATAGTTGGGTTTGCCCGGCTCCCATGTTTTGGTACCTTGTGTTCCGTTATATCGGCTAAGGTAGCGCTGGGAGAACCACTGCGATTGTGCCCCGGTTGAGCTGGATTGAGCACCTCAGTGGAGAAAGCTAAAACTGACCGTCATGATAGGGCGAGAGCCGGTCGCTGTTCGAGAGGTTTTTTCGGGTCCCTAAAGACTTATGCCGCTTAAAGCGAGGAGTCGACATTGTCCGGCCAAGGCGTGGATAGCACCCCGAACTCGGTCTTCCGAATACTAGGGGCTTCGCCGAAATTTAAAATTATATGATTATATGGCTAAGTGAGAGTTTTCAACCACTATAGTCCGGTTGCCTTGTTCGTTGAGTTGAGCTCCCTCAAGGACCCAAGAATGGGAACAAGAGCGCCAAGCTTATCCCGAACACCCCAAAGACTCGTGGCATGGGGCTGAAGCCAACGACTTGCCATCTCTCAAATTTGATAAACGACCGCACAGAAGGTAATATTTTAAATTCACAAGCGTTGCTTAGCGCATATGAACAAGTTTTCAGCGTACAGGATAACAAATGCGAGTCTATTCAAAAATTACATCTTTGGAGCATTCACCCGCTATAAGGCGGGCACCCTTCAGGACGCCCTCATAGTACATTTCGGGCTTGCGATGCTCCTTGCGCGGCGGTGGCCCGTCCGTCACAAGCTTCTCAGCATCCATCTTGCCCCAGTGCACTTTAGCACGGGCAAGGCCCGACGGCACCTTCAATGCATTTGAGCGCTTGATGACTTCAATCCATGGACAGGCGTCCACCAGCCACCGCACTAGCCCAAAGTAGCTCCCAGGCATGGCTTCCTTAGGCCACAACCGATTTATGAGGCCCTTCATGGCCTGTTCGGCGACCTTGTGGAGCTCGACCAGCTGCTTCACTGGTCGCTCAGGCACAGATGTCCGCCTCAAGATACCGAGACCGTAACACCTTTTTCGTCGAGCTCCCCTCCTCGGCGCGGTAGAACACGGCAGCATCAGACACACTACGGGGCAGATCTGCGAATGCTCCTGGAGAGCTCCAGATTTGGGTAAGTAATAGATAATTCACTTTCACATGCTTGCTTTGCATAAAGAATGCCTTACCCGCTGCTATCTTCTTTAATGATTCAATTTCCTGGAGGGCTTTTTGGGCTTCGGCCTTAGCAGCTTTGGCTCTCTCGAGACCCGAGGCTAGCTCGGACTCTCGAGTCTTCGAGTCACGCTCCAAACTCTCGTGTTTTTACACGAGAGCCTGGAGCTCTTGCCGCACCTCCGCCACCCGTGCCTCCTGCTTCTCTCGCTCGGTGCGCTCCGCGGCCGCTTTGCTTTCGGCCGTGGACACCGCTTCCTTCAGGGTTGCCACCTCGTTCGTGGCCCCTACAATACCCACGTTAGTCCTGTCATTTTTGCAACCAAATCCTTTCTATAAGGTATTACTTTAAGAAGGTATTACTTACCTTCCTTGTCCTCGAGCTTCTTCTTGGCAAGGCCGAGCTCGTTCTCGGACCGCTCGAGGCTCGCTTCAATGCATTGACCTCCACAAGTCGGGCAGAGGTCAGCAAAGGCAGCCTGAATTCCCATATTGACATACTTATGTTAGACTCCTGCGTCTATCTTTTAGATCCTCAATCCGGTTTTTCTTTCGAACACCAACTAAGCATCAGGGCTACCGTCTATGCGGTAATATTTTTACATATTCTAAACTTACCTCAAAGCCTGTTAGAAGGCTGGTATAAGCTTGACCAGCCCGCTCTTGGCGGACTGAACTTTCGACCACCACACTCATAACAAAGGCGGTGCTCCTCGTCGATGGAGGCGCCGTTAAGCGCCTCCAGCAAGCTATCCGGTGCCTCCGGATGGACGGAGGTCACCGGCGTCGCAGTCTTGCCCTTCTTATGAAGGGGCCGCTTGCTGGACTTCGGAACCACTGAAGGTTCCGGTACGGAGTCCAGCACAGGGCCGGACTTAGAGCCCTCTAGGGTTTCGCCCCCTTTGCGCCCGGGGTCCGGGAGGTCGCCTTGCGGCGCCTCCAGGACCACCTCCTCCTGGTGGGGCCCCTTTTGGGACTCCACCGCAGTGCCGTCTGTGTCACGAGGAGAGGAGGCGGTAAGAAGTGAAGTTCTATTCACATCCGACGAATCCAGGGAGCCGCTCGATGAAGCGGCGAGCTCGTCCTTGGGCGGGCTACACGGTTATATTCGGCTTAGAAGACACTATGCGACAAATAAAAAGTCCTGGGCTATTCCGGAGCCCGGACACTTACGATCTCGCCAGGGGCTTGGCCCTTGGTGGCCACTCCTCCTCATCGTTGTCGGCGTTGGTGGAGAAGTTCGGAGGAAGGGTCCTTCCTTTCTTGACCCTCCGCCTCCCAAGTCGGGCGGCCTTCCTTTTTCTCTCTCTTCACTGGGAGATGCTTTTTCCTCCTCCTCGCCCTCGGGAGGATTCCGCCTCGAGTCGTCGGACGATGAGTCCGACAGCACCTGGCACCGGGAGCTCCTTCGAGTTCCCGTGGCCTTCTTCTTGGCCTTCTTCTCCGGAACCACGTGAGGTGCCGGAGCCAGCAGCCCCGACAATCGGGCGTCCGCTGGATCTTCTAGCAAGGGGGCCGGACAGTTAATCTGTTCGGACGTCTTCAGCCAGTCCTGTCAAAGGTTAGAGAGTTTTAGATCCCGCATAGAGTCAAACTATGAAAAAAGAGTCCCATAAAGGGTAAAATAACTTACCTCGCTGGCTTGACGCTGCGAGCTGAATCCGCGATCTTCGGTAGCGGATGCGGGAGCTTCGGCGCCCTTGAACAACACCTTCTAGGCATCTTCGTACGTAGTGTCGAAGAGCCGACTCAAGGTTCGGTGCTGTGCCGGATCAAACTCCCACAAATTGAATGCCCGTTGCTGGCATGGGAGAATCCGGCGGATGAGCATCACCTGGATTACGTTGACAAGCTTGAGATTCTTGTCCACCAGGTTTCGGGCGCAGGTTTGGAGTCCGGACAACTCTTCCGAATCACCCCATGTCAGGCCCGTCTCTTTCCATGATGTGAGCCATGTGGGGAAGCCATATCGGAATTCGGGGGCCACCGCCCATTGAGAGTCGCGCGGCTCGGTGATGTAGAACCACCCCGATTGCCACCCCTTTATGGTCTCCACAAAGGAGCCCTCGAGCCATAGGACGTTGGCCATCCTTCCCAGCATGGCACCTCCGCACTCCGCTTGGCAGCCGCCCACTACCTTCAGCTTGACATTGAAGGTCTTCAGCCATAAGCCTAAGTGGGGCTGGATGCAGAGGAAGGCCTCGCACACGATGATAAACGCCGAGATGTTGAGGATGAAATTCGGGGCTAGATCATGGAAATCTAGGCCGTAGTAGAACATGAGCTCCCGGACGAATGGGTGAAGTGGAAACCCTAGTCCATGGAGGAAGTCGGGAGGAACACCACCTCTCATGGGGCCTGGGGTGGGGATGATCTGCCCTTGTTGGGGAGCCGACACGCGATGTCGCGGACAAGTATCCGCTTTCCGCAACTTTTGATGTGCCCTCCGTGACGGAGGAGGCCATCCACTGCCTCCCGCTCCGGACATGGTTGGAGAAGGTTGAGGTGGGATGTGCAGACTTGGGCGCTGGAGGTCGAAAAGCGAAATGGATGAGCAAAGGAGGAAGAAGGCGAGGTTAAAAGGTGGATCCTTATCCCCTTATATGGACGGACGAAGCTATGTGTCCCCCGCCAGCCTGGTAAAACTCGCTTATCTCCCAAGCGCCATAATCGATGGGGCGGTTGTGTTACCCACATCCATATTGATGAGAATCCCGGAATAAGGGGGCACGATCTCCGCCCTGATAAGGCGTGCCAAGGAAACCGCCTCGCTAAACGCGCTGAGGTGGAACAGTAAAACGATCCGTATAAAGGCCTGGCCGTGGTGTGATGTCACGCCGCGGAATACGTCAGCAGATCTGTGCAAAGGTTATTCTCTCTACGGTGGTATGTGGAACTTGTTTTGCAGAGCCGGACACTATCCTTGTGTTCAAAATCTTCTATGAAGTATTCGAGGAGGAACCCGCCTTGCGAGCCGGATTAAGTAAATCATCAAGCCTGGTTCTGGGGCTACCGAGGAGTCCTGGATTAGGGGTGTCCGGATAGCCGAACTATCACCGCTGGACGGACTCTGGACTATGAAGATACAAGATTGAAGACTTCGCCCCGTGTCCGGATGGGACTTTCCTTGGCGTGGAAGGCAAGCTTGGTGATACGGATATGTAGATCTCCTACCATTGTAACCGACTCTGTAACCCTAACCCTATCGGTGTCTATATAAACCGGAGGGTTTTAGTCCAGAGGATCTAACAACAATCATACCATAGGCTAGATTCTAGGGTTTAGCCTCTCTGATCTCATGGTAGATCCACTCTTGTACTACCCATCTCATCAATATTAATCAAGCAGGAGTAGGGTTTTACCTCCATCGAGAGGGCCTGAACCTGGGTAAAAACATAGTGTCCCTTGTCTCCTGTTACCATCTGCCTAGACGCACAGTTCGGGACCCCCTACCCGAGATCCGCCGGTTTTGACACCGACAGGGGCGAATCGTTTTTTTTTGCCCGAACGCACTTCCTTGTGTGCAAAGGTGTAGCTGGTGGGTCCCAGCAGTCAGGGGGGAAACGTTTTTTTCACGAAATACGGTGGCCCGTCCGGTGTGTCCCCGCTGTCGGGTGGAGGAATAACTATTTTCCGCATAATAAGGAGGCACTTTCTTGCTGCGGCCGTGGACCCCGCTGTCAGCCTCTCCACGTACAGTCCATATCCGATGGAAGTCGTTCCTTGACCACGTTGACCACGCCGTGCCGAGAGCACCAGGGCGGTGGACGGCGGCGAGGCCTAGGAAGGGCATGACGGGGAGCCGGGGAATACGCGGCAGTGGAAGCCCGCACGGAGAGGAGTACGGGGGTTCACTGGTTCGGCTGCGTTGTGAGGCTACCGTCGCCGCAGGGCCTGGCCAGCGGTGGGAATAGTAGGGGGCGGTGAGGCCTCCGCGGCAGCACATCCGGCCACGGGAGGCAGGAGCATGCGGCACGACCGGCGCTGCTTTGGGCGGCTAGAGCAAGAAGACCAGAGGTTGAAGAAGCACTACGGTCGTTGGATGGACATCGTATGGTCACTGCAGCTAGAATCGTTTATATTGACTAAGTTGACAAAGCCCTCCATCCCCGTCAACTTAGTAGGCCCACAAGTCAGCCTCCCACAAAGGTGGGTCCCAGCTAGCAGGGGGTATTCATTTTTTTGTGCGTAATAAGGAGGCACTTCCGGTGGGTCCGAGCTGACAGCAGGGGGAACATTTTTTCATTAAATACGGTGGCCCGTCGGGTGGGTCCCAGCAGTCAGGGGCAAACATTTTTTTCCCGAAATACTGGTGGCCCGTCCGGTGGGTCCCAGCTGTCAGGTGGAGGAATAATTATTTTCCGCGTAATAAGGAGGCACTTCCTTGCGGTTGTCGTGGACCCAGCTGTCAGCCTCTCCACGTATAGTATTCTTCCAACAGAATTCGGTCGTTAACCACATTGACCACGCCGTGCCGAGAGCACCACGGCGGTGGACGACGGCGAGGCCTAGGAAGGGGACGACGCGGAACCGGGGAAGACGCGGCAGTGGATGCCCAAGCGGAGAGGAGTACGAGGGTTCACTGGTTCGGCTACGCTGCCGTCGCCATAGAATAACAGGGGGTGTGGGTGAGTGGAGTGGAGGGATGGCCTGGCCAGCGGTGCGAGTAGTATGGGGGCGGTGAGGCCTCCGTGGCAGCACAGCCGGCCATGGGAGGTAGGAGCAGACGGCACGACCGGTGCTGCTTTGGGCGGCTGGAGCAAGAAGACCAGAGGTTGAAGAAGCACTACGTCCGTTGGATGGACATTGTATGGTCAGCCGAACTAGAATCGTGCATATTGACTAAGTTGACAAAGCCCTTCGTCCCCGTCAACTTAGTAGGCCCACTATACTGGGTCCCAGCTAGCAGGGGGAGTATTCTTTTTTTGGGCGTAATAAGGAGGCACTTCCTTGCGTGCGAAGATATAGCTGGTGGGTCCGAGCTGTCAGCGGCGGTAACATTTTTTTCGCGAAATACAGAGGCCCTTTCGATGGGTCCCAGATGTCAGGTGGAGGAATCATTATTTTGCGCGTAATAAGGAGGCATTTTCTTGCGTGCGGCCATGGACCCAACTGTCAGCCTCTCCACGTACAGTCCACTTCAGATGCATGTCGGTCATTGACCACGTTGACCACGCCACGCCGAGAGCACCAGGGCGGTGGACAATGGCGAGGCCTAGGAAGGGAACGACACGGAGGCAGGGAAGACTTGGCAGTTGTTTCCCTCGCGGAGGGGAGTACGACTGTACGAGGGTTTACTGGTTCATCTGCCGTCGCCGGAGAATAACAGCAGGTGTGGGACTGTGGGTGATTAGAGGGATGGCTAGGCCAGCGATGGGAGTACGGTGGGGCGGTGAGGCCTGCGCGGTAGCACATCGGCCGCGGGGAAGAGGGAGCAGGCAGTCCCGCCGGCGCTTGTTTGAGCGGCTGGAGCAGGAAGAGCAGAGATTGAAGAAGCACGACGGCCGTTGGATGGACATCCAATAGTATACAGGCCATCTGTGGAAAGCCTCAAATCTGTGAAAAACAGCATACAACCCATCTACCATTATTTCAAATAGTTTACAAACCATTTGCTAATTCTTACGGGTATTTTTGGAGCCCATATTCTTTTTGTTAGCATTACAGCCCATATTGTGGCCACGGTTGAAAAATTATACGAAATTTTGCATATGTCGGTGCGGTCTGAACTGTTTTTAATCCCGAAATTTCGAGTCACATTCAGACTGATTTTAAAAATAAATGTATATCCATATAAAATCCAATAAATTGTCCACGCATAAAAATCAATGCAATTTAAAATCTCGAAATGAAAAAAAGATATTTGAAACTAATTGTCGGTTTGATGTGTTTTAAAAATGTACAACCCATTTCTCATTCTCGATAGGCTATTTTCTCGCCAATTAATGAAGCTCTCCTCATCTTGAAAGATTTGCAGCCCAACAGGCCTGATAAAGCGACTTACTTGACAAATCACAAAAAAACTGGGCTAGCCATTTTAGAAAAAAAAAAACTACTGGGCTGGTCTGTGGTAAACATAAAAGAAAAGGCTGTCTAGACAGCCGAGTGTCCCAAGACTGCCCAGCTTGACACCTGCGCCTCAAAAACAAATTAGATAAATGCCACTCCAACTATGGCGATTCATAAAATGCCACCGCAATTTCCAAACTTTGAAAAATGCATGCGATTTTGCAAACTTTGAAAACGCCACTACAGTTTGCAAAATTTGAAAACGCCACTCTGCACTTGAAAATGCCACTAAAATGGCATGAAATGGCATTTTCAAAGTTTGGAAATTGCAGTGGCATTTCTGAGGCATTTATCAAATTAACCCAAAACAAAAATAATCTGGGCGACTCTGTTGGGTCCTCGTATCAGCCGCTCACAGTGCAATCTCTCGCTTATTGACTACGTTGACAATGGCATGGGACCCGATGTCGAAATCCACTAGGAGGAGCCATTTTTTATTGGCTTGAAATAAGGAGGCACTTGCTTGCATCGCCATGACCTTAGAGGGTCCCTGCTGTCATCCTCTTCACGCACAAACATCTCCTCGATTGTGTACGCGTCAACTTGCTAGGCCCACAAGTCAGCCTCTAAACCCGTGGAGGACAAATACAACCCATTTCAAAATAACAGCCCATTCCATACGCTCAAACGGAAAGTTCAACATTGAGCAAAGTAACAGTGTCTGATCCACATATAGAGTATTGAACTTCCGGTTGACAACCATCATAGCCAAGTTAACTATCTACGCCTACTAATACTCTAGTAGCGCATAAGTACTAACTTACTCTTAGCTAACTAGACGATGCCGCCGCCATCTATGGTACACGTTAACGCCGGCACGGCGTCCCCGCGCCGCCGCCGGACTTGCCAGAGTGCGATAAGTAGCGTTGCTTTCGCTGTGTTGGCCCTTTCCATGCCGGGCGTGGTCCACGAAGCTTGCTTCCAAGCGGAAACCCACTTGACGAGCTGGTAGTAAAATCGGCGTCGCGAACGCATGCGTGCCGACAGCCTCGTGGCTATTTGTCGGGCGCCGCCTCCACGTAGTCGGCCTCGCTATGGCGCGCTGCTTGCGACTCAGAGCGTCGGTGCGCTGCTGCTCCATGTCCCGCTGGCGGCGCAAATCGGCGATACGCTGCTCCTCCGCCGGGCGGTTGCGCTCCAACAACTCCTGCTCCTCCGCCATGCGGTCGCGCTCCAACAACTCCTCGATCTGCGCATTGCCATCTAAAGACAGATAGAATGCCTCCTCCTCCGCTCGCCTTCCGTGAAAAACCGAACACTAGTTCCGGCGGTGACCGCCTCCGGCATCGCCTACCGCGGACGGGCGGGGGCATGGCGGAGGAGGCGAGCGACGTCGGGCCGGTGCGGGTGAGGGAGTCCTGGATTAGGGGGTGTCCGGATAGCCGGACTACCATCATCAGCCGAACTATCATTTGCCGGACTATCATCGTCGACCGGACTCCAAGACTATGAAGATACAAGATTGAAGACTTCACCCCGTGTCCGGATGGGACTTTCCTTGGCGTGGAAGGCAAGCTTGGCGATACGGATATGTAGATCTCCTACCATTGTAACCGACTCTATGTAACCCTAGCCCTCTCCCGTGTCTATATAAACCAGATGGCTTTAGTCCAGAGGACAACAATCACAACAACCCTTACAATCATACCATAGGCTAGCTTCTAGGGTTTAGCCTCCTTGATCTCGTGGTAGATCCACTCTTGTAATCATCCACAATATCAATATCAATCAAGAAGGACGAGGGTTTTATCTCCATCAAGAGGGCCCGAAACAGGTAAACATCGTGTCCCTTGTCTCCGTTACCATCCGCCTAGACGCACAGATTCGGGACCCCTACCCGAGATCCGCCGGTTTTGACACCGATATTGGTGCTTTCATTGAGAGTTCCTCCGTGTCGCCACCGATAGGCTTGATGGCCTCTTCAATCAACAACGACGCAGTCTGGGTGAGACCTTTCTCCCGGACAGATCTTCAGATTCGGCGGCTTCGATCGCGGGCCAACTCGCTTGGCCATCTGGAGCAGATCGAAGCTACGCCTGGCCGTCAGTCAGGTTTGAAGCTTAAACTTCACGGCCGATATCCGCGGGACTTGATCTCGATGGATCTGAGCCACAGCCGAAGCGCCGCTTGCTGTCACGATGGGCATGACCTAACTCGCCGCCGACAGCCCCTTGAGGCCGCAGACGAATCCTCTCCGACTCATAGTCCGGGCCGATAGCTCGGATCAAGGACGGATGGCTGGACACCGCCGAGAGCCGCAATTCCTACGGCGATGGAGCCGAACACTTACCTTGTCCCACGAAGCCCATGACTCGAGGTGCGGACTTCGCGGACTCCAACCTCCTGCGCCCCGCCGGTCGAATCCGATTGGGCGCCGATCATGGAATTCACCGCTGCGGACATCTTTCAGCACTCGCCCTTTGGCGATATCATAAATTCATTGAAGCATCTCTCGCTATCTGGAGAGCCCTGGCCGAACTACGGCCAGGACGGTTGGGACGCGGATGACGAAGAAATTCAGATCCCACCCACCACCCACTTCGTAGCCACCGTCGACGATTTAACCGACATACTCGACTATGACTCCAAAGACATCGACGGTATGGACGACGATGCCGGAGACTACCAAGAACCAGTACCTACAGGACACTGGAAGACCACCTCGTCATACGACATATACATGGTGGACACCCCAAAAAAGGGGGACGGCGAAGAAGCAGCGGAGGCCGATTCCTTAAAGAAACAGCCCAAGCACCGACGTCAGCGGCGCCGCTCTAAATCCCGCCACAGCAAGAATGGAGATTCCGGCACACGAGATAATAACACCCCGAAAGTGCCGAAGACAACTCTCTCCAAAGACGATCCAGCAGCAGGAGGAGGGAGAAGCAAGCCCTCGGGAGAGGGCGGCATTTAAGAGGTCGAGGATGACAATTACTTACCTCCTCCGGAGACGAGGCAAGCCTCGGCGACGATTTAATCGTCGTGCTCGAGGATCCCGTCGAGCAAGAGCGTTTTAGACGCAGGCTAATGGCCACCGCAAACAGCCTAAAGAAAAGCAACAACAGCTTCAAGCTGATCAAGACCTCATGGCCGGCAGATGGACCGAGGTCCTCGCGTCAAGAGTATGAACTCAACGCCTCCAAAGTTACCTAAAACGCAAGTTGCTCCCCGATTAGAGGAGGCAGCATCACCAGCGATAATACGCAGACCGACCACCTCATGGCGCGATAGAGAGGCGCAAGCCCTCCACCAAAACCGCACCCTCGCATCGCTCTAAAAGCAGGAAGCCACGGGGAATGCGCCGACTTGCGAGATATATTGGAGGACAAGGCAAGACAATCCAGATCTATCTATGGATCACGTGGACGCCCACGACCCACGCACGAATACCGCCGCACCGGTACAACTACTCCGCCGGGCCGAACACAGCAGATAACGCCTCTCGAGCTACGCCGCGATATTGCTCAATACTGAGGCGCCGACACCCACTATGCTTCATCGACGAAGTAATGGATCATCAAATCCTCAAGGGTTCAAACCCGTTAATATCGAATCCCACGATGGCACAACAGACCCCGCGGTCCGGATTGAGGATTACCTCCTCCATATACACATGGCCCGCGGCAACGATCTTCACGCCATCAAATATCTCCCGCAAGCTTAAAGGACCAGCTCGGCATTGGCTTAATAGCCTGCCCGCAGAGTCAATTGATCTTTGGGAAGACCGAAGCCGCATTCCTCGACAACTTCTGTGGCACGCGTATGTGCGACCACCGGACGCAGATGACCTAAGCCACATAATCCAAGAGCTGACGAATCGCCGTGCAATTCTCGACACGGTTCTTAACAAAGAAAAATCAAATCGCCGATCAGACGGATGCAGAGGCACTCGCTGCCTTCAAACATAACATCCGCGACGAGTGGCTGGCCCGCACCTACGACAGAGAAGCCGAAATCCATGGCAGCCCTCACATCCCTCATGACCCGCTTCAGGCGGGAGAGGATAGCTGGCTCGCTTCGCAGTAACAACCTCAAGAAAAACGCTGGCAGTCCGGATACCAAGGACCGCAATGGCAGGTTGCGTAGAAACAAAAACAAACGCCGCATTAACGGCGACAACAATGAGGATACGGCAGTCAACGCTGGATTCCGAGGCTCCAAACCCGTTCAACAGAAGAAGCCATTCAAAAGAACCACACCGGGCCCGTCCAATTCGGACCGAATACTCGACCGCTCTTGTCAAATACATGGAACCCCCGAAAAGCCAGCTAACCATACCAACAGAGATTGTTGGGTATTCAAGCAGGCAGGAAAATTAATCGCCGAAAACAGTGACAAGGGGCTACAGCGATGACGAGGAAGAGACCCGCCGCCGAACAACAGAGGACAAAAGGATTCCCCTCAAGTTCGGACGGTAAACATGATATACGCAACGATATTCCCAAGAGGGAGCGGAAGCGCACTAAGGGACGCTTCACGCGATGGAGCCATCGCCCAAAATTCAACCCATGGTCCTCTTGCCCGATCACTTTTGATCGAAGAGACCATCCGACCAGCATCCGCCATGGCGGATTCGACGCATTGGTTTTAGACCCAATCGCTGATGGATTTCACTCACAAGAGTCCTTATGGACGGCGGCAGAGCTCTGAACCTGCTTTATCGAGGAAAGGCGCAAGATGGGCATAGACCCTTCAAGGATTAAACCTACAACGACGACCTTCAAAGGCGCCATACCAGGTGTCGAGGCCAATTGCACGTGCTCGATTACACCGAAGTGGTCTTCGGATCCCGGATATTTCCAAGCGAGGAGTTAATCTTCGACATAGTCCCGCTCGCAGCGGCTATCATGCTCGCTTTCGGACGAACCACGTTTGTAAAATTCAACGCGTGCCGCATTATGCATACCTTAAGCTCAAGATGCAAGGCCCTCGTGGAGTCATCACGGTCAATGGAAACACGGAACGCTCCCTCCGAACGGAGGAACATACATCGGCTCTCGATGAAGTACAGAGCAGCCTTTAAGGCAATTCTCGAGTCCAGCTGTTAAACGACCGACACACACCAAACGTGCTCGGAGCAACATCAACCAAGACCACCGCACGCCCGCACGCAGAGTAATGCGGCCCCAACCCCAGCCCTCGCAAAATTGCAAGACAACCTCTCCAAGATACATAATTACGCCTGGAGATACCATGGGCATAGGGGAAGGGCACAACCACAACAGACCCAGAGTGCGGTTCGACCACACCAGGGCTCCCAAGTGTGTCGCTTTTTTTCTTTTACTTTTCTCTTTTTTACAGAACTCAGTCCGCGATTTAACCCGCGAACTCATGATGCAACAGCCAGGAAGGACAAAGGTCGCATTTAACACTCAGGTGGTCTCCATCACGAGCATTAAATTTGTTCAAATACAACATTCCGCTGCCTACCCTCGAGGGAGACGCCTTTCATTCGCCCAATCCCTTGCTTTCCGTGACTATTTGTATCATTCCGCACCGATAGCATATCTTCTCTAATAAAATGCAGCACTTTTGCCTATAATTGCATTACTTTATATATATATGTTCATTTATTTACATGTTGCACCTGTGCATCTTGGTACGCCAAATACACCAGGGCTTATGTCCTCCGCTTTATGGTGTGATAAAGTCCAGACTATCACAAGTGCGGCACCCCAACTTATAGCATTATATGAATCGGCTCCAATCATGTCTTGGGTCAATAGTTGGGTTTGCCTGCCCCATGTTTGGCACCTTACGCTTCCGTTCTATCGCTAAGGTAGCATGGGAGAACCATCGCGATTATGCCCGGTTGAGCCGGGTTAACGCCAAAGGAGAAAGCTAAACTGACCGGCATGATAAGGCGTGAGACTGGTCGCTGTTCGAGAGGTCCTTCGGTCCTTAAAGACCTACGCCGCTTGAGCGAAGTTCGGATTATGTCCGACGAAGGCGTGGATAGCGCCCCAATTCGGTCTTCCGAATACTAGGGGCTTCACCAAATTTAAAATTATAGAATTCTATGGCTAAGGAGAGTGTTCAAGCACTATAAGTCCGTTGCCTTGTTCGTTGTGTTGAGCGCCCCCTAGATGGACCCAAAATGAGAACAAGAGTGCTCAAGTTTATCTCGAACACCTCAAAGACTGTGGCATGGGGCTGAAGCCAACGACTTGCCATCTCTCAGATTTAATAAACGGCCGCATGTAAGGTAATATTTTCAATTAAACAAGCGTTGCTTAGCGATATGAACAAAGTTTTCAGCGCATGTGATAACACATTGCTAATTCACTCAAAATTACATCCTCGGGGCACTCATCCGCAATCTTGCGGGCACCCTTCAGACAACCTTATAGTAAAGTTCGGCGACGATGCTCCTTGCCCGCTGGTGGCGCGCCGCTGATTAGCTTCTCCGCATCCAGCTTGCCCTAATGCACCTTTGCGCTGGCAAGGGCCCAACGAGCACCTTCAATACAAGCGGAGCGCTTGATAACCTCCACCCAGGCACGATCCACCAGCCGTCAGACGAGGCCGAAGTAGCTCCTGTGCATGGCCTCTCCGTGCCACACCGGACTATGAGGCCCTTCATGGCCTGCTCGCCACCTTAGGAAGCTCGACCAGCTGCTTCACTGGTCACTAGGGGCACCGGATGGATGGCCTCAAAGATATCGGGACCGTAAGACCTTCTCCGCTGAGCTCCCTCCTCGGCTCGGTAGAATGCGGCGGCATCGTACACGCCATGAGGCAGATCTGCAAACGCCTCGAGAGCTCCGAATTCGGGTAAGTAACACGTAATTTACATTCACATGCTTGCTTTGCATGAAAAATGCCTTACCCGCCGCTATCTTCCTCATCAACTCAACCTCCTGAAGGGACTTATGGGCCTCGCCTTGGCGGTTTTAGCACTTTCGAGAGCCGAGGCAAGCTCGGACTCGAAGTCTTTGAGTCACGCCCAAACTCTCATGCTTTTCCATGAGAGCCCGGAGCTCTTGCTGAACCACCGCCACCCGCGCCTCTTGCTTTTCTCGCTCTGCCTGTTCCGTGGCGCATTATGCTCGTCGCGGACACGGCCTCCTTCAGGCCGCCACCTGCTCGTGGCCCCGCAGCACCCATGTTATCCTTGTTATTTTTGTCGCAACCTAAATCCTTTTCTCAGAAGGTACAAATTCAAAGTGGTGTTACTCACCTTCTTTGTCTTGAGCTGCTTCTTGGCGTGGCCGAGCTCTTGCCCGGACCGCCAAGCTCCTGCTTCAACGCACCGACCTCCGCAGTCATCGGCGGCAGAGGTCAAGAGCAGCAGCCTGCAACCCATATTGACATAATTTTTAGCAACCCCACGATATCCTTTTTAAGATCCTCATCCGCTTTTCTTTCCAACACCGAACCGAGCATCGTGGGCTACTGTCTATGCGGTATTACTTTGCATATTTTAACTTCTTACCTCAAAGCCCGATAGAAGGCTATTGCAGAAGCTTGGTCAGCCCGCCTTTGGCGAAGCTGCACCTTTGAATCACCGCACTCATAATAGTGTGGTGTTCTTCCTCGATGGAAGCGCCTGTGCAGCGCCCAACAAATTACCCGCACCTCCGTTGGACGGAAGCCGCCGGCGTCACGTCTTGCCCTTCATTCGAGGGGCTGCCGGACTCCGGAACCACTGCGGGTTCTTGTAGGAGTCCGCGCAAAAGTCCGGAGGGCGCCTTGTGGCGCCCGAGCCTCCCGATGGGTCCTTCGGGATCCCACCTCGGCGTCTTCGGCGTCGCGAGGGGTGGAGGCGGTCGGGATGGAGTCTACATCCGACGAGCCAACGACCCGCCGATGAAGCGGGAGATCATCACCGGCCGGACTACAGCAGCATGCGGCGTTAGAATGACACTATGTGACGCAGAAAACAAATAATAAATCATTCAGAACGGATACTTACGATCTCGCCGAGGCCTGGCCCTTGAAGGCCATTCTTCCTCGCCAACGTTGATGTTGGCGGAGCTGTCCGGGAACAGTCCTTCCTCTTGACCCTTCGCCTCCCTGCTGGGGAAGCCTTCTCTTCCTCTCTCCTCCTCCGAGAGAGTCCTCTCCTCCTCCTCATTTTCAGGGAGGAGTCCGCCCCGAGTCGCCGGACACTGAAAACGGGCACTCTTTCGAGCACCCGTGGCCTCCTTCTTGGTTTTCTTCTCCGCACCACGTGCGGTGCCGAACCAGCAGCCTCGCTAGACGAAAGGCTCATCGGATTTTCGGCATAGGAGCCGGACAGTAATCTGCTCCGCCTTTCTTCATCCAGTCTGTCAAAGGAAAAGGGAAATTAAAACCCGCATAGAGTCAAACTATGAAAACAAGTGTCCCGTAAAGGGTAGAATCACTTACCTCGTCACCAAGGCCATGAGCGAAATCCGCGATCTTCAACATGGATGCGGGGTTTGCGCCCTTGAACAGCACCTTCCAGCGCCTTCAGACGTTGTGTCAAGAGCTTGTTCAGCGCTGGTGCTGTTCCGGATCGACCTCCCATAGATTGAATGCCTGCTCTTGGCATGGGAGAATCCGGACGAGCATGACTTGGACCACGTTAACCAGCCCGAGCTTCTTCACCAGCTTCTTGATACAGGTTTGGAGTCCGTCGGCTCCTTTCAAACTGCCCCACAAAGAAGCCCTTCTCTTTCCGGAGGTGAGCTGCGTGGGGATACCAGATCTAAACTTGGGGGCCGCCCATTTAGGGTCACGCTGCTCGGTGATGTAGAACCACCCCGATTGCCACCCTTGACGGATTCCACGAAGGCCCTTCAACCAAAGGACGCTGGGCATCTTTCCCAACATGGCGCCTCCGCACTCCGCTTGAATGCCCTTCACTACCTTCGCTTGACATTGAAGGTCTTGAGCGACAAGTCAAGTGGGGCTGATGCAGAGGAAGGCCTCGCACACGCACGATAAATGCTGAGATGTTGAGGATGAAGTTCGCGCCAGATCATGGAAATCCAGGCCGTAGTAGAACATGAGCCCCCGGACAAAGGGGTGAAGTGGAAAGCCCAGTCCGTGGAGGAAGTGGGAAAGAAAGACAACCCTCTCATGGGGCCTAGGGGTGGGGATGAGCTGCCCCTCGTCGGGCAGCCGGTGCGCGATGTCGCCGGAGAGGTATCCGGCGCCGCGCAGTTTGGCGATTTGCTCCTCCTTAATGGTGGAGGCCAACCATTTACCTCCCGCTCCGGACATGGTCGGAGAAGGTTGAGACGAGATGCGCGAACTTGGGCGCTGGAGCTCGAGTGCGCGGAGATGGATAAGCAAAGGAGGAAGAAGGCGAGGTGAGAAGGTGAATCTTATCCCTTATATGGGCGGGCGAAGTCTTACGCGCCCCCACCGCCTGGTAAAACTCGCTATCTCCCAAGCGCCACCATCAATGACGCGTTGGGTTACCCACGCCCGCATTGATGAGAATCCCGGATTAAGGGAAACACGATCTCGCTCGACAAGACGTGCCAAGGAAACCGCTTCGCTAAATGCGCTGAGGTGGTAAAGTAAAAAACAATTCGAGTAATGGCTTGGTAGTGGTGTGACGTCATGCCACGGAAAACATCAGCAGATTGAACTTGTGTATATATTATTATACTCTCTACGGTGGAGTGTGGAATTTATTTTGCAGAGCCGGACACTATCCTGGTGTTCACAATCTTCTATCATTTGGAGGAGGAACCCGCCTTGCAATGCCAAGCAATATACACGCCGGACTTATTGTCATTGAAGCCTGGTTCAGGGGCTACTGAGGGAGTCCTAGATTAGGGGGTGTCCGGATAGCCGGACTACCATCATCAGCCGAACTATCATTTGCCGGACTATCATCATCGACCGGACTCCAAGACTATGAAGATACAAGATTGAAGACTTCACCCCGTGTCCGGATGGGACTTTCCTTGGCGTGGAAGGCAAGCTTGGCGATACGGATATGTAGATCTCCTACCATTGTAACCGACTCTATGTAACCCTAGCCCTCTCCCGTGTCTATATAAACCGGATGGCTTTAGTCCGTAGGACAACAATCACAACAACCCTTACAATCATACCATAGGCTAGCTTCTAGGGTTTAGCCTCCTTGATCTCGTGGTAGATCCACTCTTGTAAACATCCACAATATCAATGTGAATCAAGCAGGACGTAGGGTTTTACCTCCATCAAGAGGGCCTGAACCTGGGTAAACATCGTGTCCCTTGTCTCCTGTTACCATCCGCCTAGACGCAAAGTTCGGGACCCCCTACCCGAGATCCACCGGTTTTGACACCGACAGCGGGCTTATGAGGATATGGCGAGTTGGGTCACGATGGCACCGGAGAAGGCTGGGAAACAGTACTTATAGGGGGAAGGTAGTGCGACGGTCATCGGAATTCAATGCATAATGGCTTAGCGCGCCAGCTTGCCGTGGAAAACTAGGAAACTAAAATTATGACTGTGCCGTCCCGTCCCGTCTGGGTCGCACGCCGGCATGGCGGTCAAACGAGTCCACTCGAATCATCTCCCTCCTTGTCAATAATGATTCCACGGATTTAAAAAGCCCACAACAATTAAAGTGTATCTTTTTTCGCATCAGTTAGCTGCCTTAATTACGGCCGGCTACATGCCGCACTCGTAATCGCCGCAGCAAGCGATGCTGTGAAGCATGCAACGAGTCGCAGCCGAGGGCACGCATGCAACCACTTAAATCGCTGGAATTTATTAGGCTTAAACTTGTGCATGCCGTTAATTATTGCCATGCCTTGGTCTTGCTGCTTTGCTCACAGGACTAATAAACCCGGATGAAGGGAGTACCTTGGTTGGTGAGAGGTTTGAATTAAGCCCTGCAAACCAGAAAGGAGGTACTAGTACATGCATGATCCGCTATTTATTCGTGTAGGATCGAGTAGGTCGTTTCTTGAATTGAGCCCTGCAAACCGAAAGGAGGTAGTACGTGCGTGATCCGCTATTTATCCGTGTAGGATTGATAGTGTAGCTTGTCAGTTTCTTCAGAGGTAGGCATTTTTATCCGTGTAGGATCGATAGTGTAGCTTGTTAGTTTCTTCAGAGGTAGGCATTTTTATTCAAAAAACTGCCACTTTGCATCTTGCGTCGCAAATAAAACTGCCAGGAGCGCATTTGTAGGCTAGCTAGTGATCGATCAGTAACTTGTAAACATTGAGCGAATAGAAATAAGTAACTGTTAATGCATCTCAATGATTCACAGATCATATACAAGTATGTAGCTCCAAAAGCAAAGATCAGCCACTTCGGATCTTGCGTCGCAACTAAAAATAACTAGTATGATTCCCATACATAAGATCAACATGTTAATGCATCTCAATGATTCACTGATCATATACAAATATGTAGCTCCAAAAGCAAAGATCTAGAAAAAACAACTGTTCTTCCTACTAACATGGATGCTTTCTTGGCCAACATTCAAGATGATCGAAAGACAAATTTGTTTGTGAAGTCCACAATTCCTCCTGCAAATGTAAGTGGTTTCACCAACGGCTGGAACCATGAGAATGAACCACACATGATGGAGGAACATCCACTGCAATATGATTTGGTCTTCTCTCGATCACACCATGAGACTATTTTCGAATACAAACTTTAACTTAGGAAAATGATGCCCATTGTATAATCAGACCAAAGCAATGAAGCACCTAGTGTTGGCCAGTAAATAGTACAAGATTACTTTTCTCGCAGTCCATGAAGTGACTATCCAATCTTTGTGTCTATTTTCAAATGGCACTGCATGCAGTGACTATACTATTCTCTTGTGCAGTTCAACCAAAATAGCAACAGGCAGACATCTCTGTCTGCACAAATATCAAGTAGCTAGTAAACATATACCACACCATGTTCGCAGTTATGGAAGAGGTGAAATCGATACAACCGAAATTGAGCATCCAATCATTGAATCCTGTCCTGCACCTCCAATGTAGGTCCACCCTGCCAATAAATTCACATGCAAACCACTAGTTTTACTATCTAATGACAAGACAAAAGAGTAGAAAGATAGTAGCAAACCATGTACCTTCGTAATGAACAGCTCATAGTGCCACCAATTGGATATAAAGGTTTGAAAAAAACATGCTCCTAATGTTGAACCAGTTGGACTTTTTGTGCAGTTCCACTAAAATCGAGCATCCATGTTTGCATAGATATTGAAAGTGTGATTACTATAAAAGTGGCACTAGTTGAAGCATAGACTCACAAATATAAGCATTCCAATTTCTTAATGGGAAAAGGTAGCAAGACTGTTTCTAACCACCTGTTTGAAGGAATAAATAAAGCAACAACGGTTGATGTCAGGAAGGCATACATAGTTTTTTCTGAAAAACTGAGCCATTCCTGACCTTTCCTCTTCTTTTAAGCAAATTTTGTGTAGTTCTACTAAAATAAAATGCCATCACCGCCATGACAATTCAAGTGACACTGCATAAAAGGAAATGACTTAACATTACATCATGATGTCGTGTATGTAGTCGATGTGCATTAGAGACAAACATACATACCTCCTCCGATAACACAATGAACATTAATTTTAACAAAGGTGTGACTAGCTTTACCGGGATAATTTGAGTGAACTCTACACCCTCTATTCCTTAATATAAGACGTTTTTGTGGTTCAATTTAAAGTACCTAAACGTCTAGTATTTAGAAAAACAGGTAGTAGTTTTCTTGAGCACATATTTGGGAAAGCTTGCCACACTTTATTTATGTCCATACGCTAATGCAACACCATTCAAATACTACAAATCTACACTAATCCAATGGCTAGTGCAACAAGAGAGTAGTTAGTTTATTACAGGTACAATACAATGGTTTTATTGAACAAATTTCAATAAACTCTAGCAATCGGAAGGTTTCTACAAGAATTAACAATACAAAATGTAAAGGTAACAAGTTTCAGCATTGGTATACTAGCTATGCATGAGCATTAAACCAAATACAAAAGTCTGAAGGTAACTAGCATTATTAACTAATGACAGATAAAAAATTGCAAACCATGTACCTCCAAGGTAAATATCATTTCAACTCGGGGACCTTAAAAATTGCTATCCCAATCTTGATAATCGATCAAACATAAAAACTTGATCGAACGAATCAAGAGAACAGCCGGAGGAGGTGGTGCCCACTCTTGACCTTTCCTCTTGTCTTCATAATTGTCCGTGCAGTTTAACCAAAATAAAATGACATCAGCGCCTTGGCATTTTGGTGACACTGTACAAAAAAATTAACTTATCTCATGAAAGTGAGGTATGTAATCTATAAGCATTAACAGTGAAAAAATCTGAAGGTAGTAACAAGTTTCATCGTTGGTATACTGGCTGTGCAACAGCATTAGAATGCCTTAGCTTAAAAATCTTTAATACATCCACAATCAACAGCTAACCCTGAAATAATCCAGTGACATTAAATAGCATTGCTTAAATTTATCGGTGGCATTAGACTGAGAACAACATTAGTTAAATGTGCATCTCTTTAGCAGTAGCATTGCTTGACTTTCATCACATGCGTTATACTAACAACAAAAAAGTGGCAATAAGAGCATGGGAGGCCCATTCAACAAAGGCGCACCAAGACGATGTACCTCCACGGACGCAGAGTGGTGAGGGAGGTATGGTTGCCCTGAGCAACAAATATCCAGCAGCATATGTGGATTACGTCCCATTTTTGTTCTCTTTAGCCACCTTTTTCCTATGTGAGGACAACAAACCGATCGACCTGGTCATTCTCTATTGCGTTGTCATGCCTTTCTACCCTTCTTCAACCAAGAGACACGAGACTGCTCCTTAGCTACTGATTTTCCCTTTTCAACCTAGATGCGGGTTCGATGCCTACTCTCTTGGATAGTACAGTCTCCTTCCTTTCCTTATTCAAGCCTTTACATGGATTAGTCTCGCATGAAGTAGGGTTTCCTTTAATAGTGCAAATTATGGTTTTCGTCTGCATGGCCAGCAGAGCAGAGGATAGCAAATTGGGAAGATGGTGGAGTGGAAAAAGATCCACATGCAACGATGTGGCAGATGGGGCAATAGAACAAGGGTATGGTTCGAAAAGAGGTAGCATACCTGAGGGTCGGCGGTAAGTGGCTTCGCTCGTGGTCGTCGTCCTCTGCACACACTACGGCAGCGAGCTTGGGGACGGAGGCCATCCCGCGCGGGCGCTAGGTCTGAGAGGACGACTGAGGGAGTCCTGGATTAGGGGGTATCCGGACAGCTGGACTATATACATCGTCCGGACTATTGAAGCGTGAAGATACAAGACTCAAGACTTCGACCCGTGTCCGGATGGGACTTTCCTTGGCGTGGAAGGCAAGCTTGGCGATCCGGATATTATATTTCCTTCCTTGTAACCAACTCCATGTAAACCCTAGCCCTCTCCGGTGTCTATATAAACCGGAGAGGTAGGTCCTTAGAAGGCCGATCACAATTACAATCATACCATCATAGGCTAGCTCTTAGGGTTTAGCCTCTACGATCTCGTGGTAGATCTACTCTTGTACTACCCATATCATCAATATTAATCAGTGGGAAGTAGGGTTTTACCTCCATCGAGCGGGCCCAAACCTGGGTAAACATATGTATCCCTTGCTTCCTGTTACCATCAGCCTTGACGCACAGATCGGGACCCCCTACCCGAGATTCGCCGGTTTTGACACCGACATTGGTGCTTTCATTGAGAGTTCCTCTGTGTCGTCGCTGTCAGGCTCGATGGCTCCTTCAATCATCATCAATGACGCCGTCCAGGGCGAGACTTTCCTCCCCGGACAGATCTTCGTGTTCGGGCGACCAGATCATGGCCAACTCGCTTGGCCATCTGGAGCAGATCGACAGCTACGCCCCTGGCCACCAGATCAGGTTCGGAAACCTGAACTACACGGCGGACATCCGTGGAGACTTTATCTTTGATGGAATTGGGCCTATGCCAGGAGCACCGGACAGTCACGACGAGCACGACTTAGACCTGCCGTCGGACGAAGCTCCGGGTATCACCCCCGTAGTATCCCCGGACCTTGATCCGGAGCAGGCTGCGCTGCCTAAGGATGGAGGGATGGACCCCGCCCCACAGTTCGCACACTCAACGGCGGTGGAGCCAAACACGGGTCTTACCTCTGCGGTGGCCTGTGTAGGGATGGCACCCGCAGGGTATGGGCACGGGTGGAGCTACCTCATACCCTTACCCGTCTGCCCTGAGTTTACCCATCACCCATACCCATACCCGTCAAGGGTACAATTTTTTCCCATAACCGTCACCCGAGGGTAGTAGGGTAATCATGGCAAAAATACCCGCTACATAACACATCAATTGAGTAGAAAATAGTTGTAAAAGCAATATATAATCATAAATTATTAATAGCAACACATTTTAAACAACAATGTACAACAACATATTGTAACAACAACATATTCTCATAAACAAAAATACTTGCCTATAAAGTGACATATAAAAATGTTAAACAACAACACATATGAATACACTTTAAGTTCACCAAATCATGATAAATTATAGATATAATTTGAGTACACATTAGAGTTTTTACCTTATGTGATTAGGAGGGAAATAAATACATTAGGATATTAACGAAACCCACCTATCAACATTTTAGATGGGTACATGGGTACGCGGGCATGGGTTATACGATCCCATACCCGTACCCTCTCTACCCGATGGGTATGATATTTTCACATTTAAGTACCCATGGGTAATTTTTTGTCCCATACCCTTACCCTAATAGGGTTTTTACCCACAGGGTACATGGGTAATGGGTACCCATTGCCATCCCTAGGTCTGTGACTCCGAACCCCCGGTTTCGTATCCGAACGTTGGTTCCAGTCCGCGCACTCCCGAGCTCGTCGGGCCAGGATGGGCTCCGGTAATGGAGTTCACCGCTGCGGATATCTTCCAAAGACTCGCCTTTGGTGACATGCTGGATTCATTAAAGTCTCTCTTTGTCGAGGCTCTTCACGAACTATGTCCGCTCGAGTGGGAGGTAGACGACGAAGGAATTCGTTGCCCACCCACCACCCACTTCATTGCCACGGTCGATGATTTAACTGGGTACTGAACTCGACCAAGACATCGACGGTATGGACGATGATGCAGGAGAAGAACATGAACCATCACACTTTGGGCGTGTGGACAACCACTCTTTCTATGATATATATATATATATATATATATATATATATATATATATATATATATATATATATATATATATATATAGGACAAATGTTTCCTACAAGCAATGGTAGTTACCACCATTTATGCTTTTGTATGTTGTATATAGTATCCGTTAAACCATGAGTATGTACGTGTAGTGTGTAGTATATAATAATGATTAGGTAGTATATATACTAATTTTAGGTAGTATGTACCATTTTTGAGTGTGCTCTTTTTATGTACAAATATGTACGTATTTCACAAATATAAAAAAACTATGGGCTCATATGCAATTTTTCATGTAACTTGCTTTGAAATATCTTAGATATATTATATGAACATATTTAAAATAATAAAATAGTATATATAGTACCACATGGTAGTATATGAGACATGTGGGGTAACTACCACCGGTGGTAGGATGGATTTTCCTATATATATATATATATATATATATATATATATATATATATATATATATATATATATATATATATATATATATATATATAGACACTCCAAAGGAAACAAATGGCGATGAGGCAACGGAGGATAAAACCTCAGGGAAAAAATCAAAGAATGGGCGTCGTCGGCGCCACTCCAAGCCCCGCCGCAGAAATACCGGTCGAGGAGACGAAAGCAATCCAAATGGTGCCAAAGAAGAATACAACCCCGATCAGCCCGCCTTCGAGCAGGCCGAACAGGAGGATGAGCAGGTCAGCCCAGAAGAAAAGGCGACGGACGAATACCCGGAGGAGGACAGCTACATGCCCCCCCTCCGAAGACGAGATTAGCCTCGGCGACAATGAGTTCGGCGTGCCTGAGGATCCCATGGAGCAGGAGCGCTTCAAGCGTCGGCTTATAGCCACTGCGAGGAGCCTGAAAAAGAAGCAACAACAACTCCAAGCTGATCAAGACCTGCTCACAGACAGATGGACTGAAGTCCTAGCAGCCGAGGAATACGGACTCGAGCACCATACGGCTGACCGGCCACCTCGTGGCCGGGATAAAACGGCATACCAGTCCACATACCAGCCAACACCCCACGCCAACATACTATGGCCCGGGGCAACAAAACAGGACAACCAAGATCGATCTATGGATCACGGGGGCGCGCCTCGGCACGCGACAATGACCGTCACACCGGATACACCTTCAACAAGTCCGGCCGGGCCGAATATAGCCACCCAGAGCAATTCGACCTGCGTAGCCATATAGCCCGGCACAGAGGTGCTATGCACCCCCTCTACTTCACTGACGAAGTAATGGATCATGAATTACCAGAAGGGTTCAAACCCGTAAACATCGAATCATACGATGGCACAACAGACCCTGCAGTATGGATCGAAGACTTTCTTCTCCACATTCACATGGCCCGCGGAGATGATCTACACGCCATCAAGTATCTTCCCCTTAAGCTCAAAGGACCAGCCCGACACTGGCTAAACAGCCTGCCAGCAAATTCCATTAGCAGTTGGGAAAACCTGGAAGACGCATTCCTCGACAACTTCCAGGGCACATATGTGCGACCACCTGACGCCGATGACTTGAGCCACATTACTCAACAGCCCGGAGAGTCAGCCAGGAATTTTTGGACCCGGTTCCTAACTAAAAAGGACCAAATAGTTGACTGTCCGGATGCCGAAGCCCTGGCGGCTTTTAAACATAATATCCATGACGAGTGGCTCGCTCGACACCTCGGCCAGGAAAAACCCAAGTCCATGGCAGCTCTCACAACACTAATGACCCGCTTTTGCGCGGGCGAGGACAGTTGGTTGGCTCGCAGCAGCACTACGCCACATTCTGGCAATTCGGATGGCCGTGACAATAACGGCAAGCCACGACATAATAGACATAAGCGACGGAATAACGGCGACAGCACTGAAGACACGGTAGTCAATGCCGGATTCAGTGGATACAAGCCCGGTCAGCGGAAGAAGCCGTTCAAAAGAAATAATCAGGGACCGTCCAGTCTGGACCGCATACTGGAGCGCTCGTGCCAAATTCATGGCACCCCGGACAAGCCATCCAACCACATCAATAGAGATTGCTGGGTATTCAAACAGGCCGGCAAGATGAACGCCGAAGACAAGGACAAGGGGCTGCACAGCGACGATGACGAGGAGCCCCGACGTTCGAACACGGGGGGACAGAAGAAATCCCCCCCCCCCCGAGGTGAAAACGGTCAACATGATCTACGCCACGCACATCCCCAAGCGGGAACGGAAGCGGGCACTAAGGGACGTCTATGCGATGGAGCCAGTCGCCCCCAAATTCAACCCATGGTCAGCTTGTCGGATCACCTTTGATCATAGGGATCATCCTACTAGCATCCGTCATGGCGGCTCAGTCGCATTGGTCCTAGACCCAATCATTGACGGATTCCACCTCACGCGCGTCCTTATGGACGGTGGCAGCAGCCTGAACCTGCTTTATTAGGACACAGTGCGCAAAATGGGCATTGACCCTTCAAGGATCAAGCCCACTAAAACCACCTTTAAAGGTGTAATTCCTGGAGTAGAGGCCCGCTGTACGGGCTCCATAACATTGGAATTGGTCTTCGGATCTCCGGATAACTTCCGAAGCGAAGAGTTAATCTTCGATATCGTCCCTTTCCGCAGTGGTTACCATGCACTGCTCGGATGAACCGCATTCGCTAGATTCAATGCGGTACCACACTACGCATACCTCAAGCTCAAGATGCCAGGACCACGCGGGGTCATAACAGTCAACGGAAATATGGACCGCTCCCTTCGAACAGAAGAGCATACGGACAACTTCGAGCAAAGTCAAGCGAGTCCGGAGCACCCCGCAACAGGATCATCAGGAACGCCAAGAGCGTGATTAGCAATCCGGCCTCCGCTCAAGCCCCTCCAAAGCAGCATTCATGCCACACGCACACAATTACGCACTCAAAATACCATGGGCATAGGCGGAGGCGCATCAACGACTCAGTCAATAGTGCGGGTAACCGCCAAATACCTTCATACTCTTTCCCTCTTACCTTTCAGGACACCACGTTGGTGCAGCATCCTCAAAAGAGCCCAATTGCGGACTTATAGGGAGAGACATCCAAGGAGACAACAGACGCCAGCATGTATGAAATACCTGTGGAATCTATTTACGATCATTATACCGGCTTTATCTATCCGAACACAGCCTGCCCCGGATAAGACATGTTAAATAGTCCTATTTTATCTCTCGCTTAACGATCCATTGTAAACGCATTTTAAACGTATTTTTCACAATGGGAGATTATATATAGCGTCAGCCTATTATTCTCTTTTGAGCATTTTTCTCTTATAAATGTTTATTTGATATTGCATCCGACACCTTGGTGCGGTCGGTTTGCTGTGGGCTTCTCATGGCGCCTGTAATATGGCAAATAAAGTCCTAACACTTTCAACAAAGGCGGCACCCGAACTTATAGCACTATATCCATCAGCTCCGAATCATGTCTTGGGTCTACAGTTGGGATAGCCCGGCTCCCTTGTTTTGGTGCCTTACGTTTCGTTATATCGGCTAAGGTAGCGCAGGGAGAACTACTGCGATTGTGTTCCAGTTCTTCCGGACGAGCACCTTAGTAGAGAAAGCCGAAAACTGACCGGCGTGATGTGGCGAGAGCTGGTCGCTGTTCGAGAGGTTTTAAAATCCTTAAAGATTTTCCGCTTTAGGCGATAAATCGGCTTCGTCCGATCTAGGCGTGTATAGCGCCCCGATTCGGCCTTCCGGATTCTAGGGGCTTCGCCAAAATTTAAAATTGTAGACTTCTATGGCTAAGTGAAAGTTATAAAGCCGCATAGTCCGATTGCCTTGTTCATCGCTACCGGACACCTACTTAAGGGACCAAACATTTGGATAAAGAGTGTCCGGTTTTCCATTTAACACCCCAAAGATTAGTTACGGGGAGGAAGCCGACGACTGGCCTACTTTCAGAATTTTATAAACAGCCGCACAGAAGGTAATATTTTAAATAAACAAAAGCGCTACATAGCGCAAGTAACTTCGTCTTTAAATTATAAACATGACAGAAGTGAATTCATTCCAAAATGGCGTCCTTGGTACACTCATCGGCGACGAGACGAGCACCCTTCATCACGCCATCGTAGTACATCTCGGGATGGCGATGCGCCTTGCCCTCCGGCGGCTCGTCCTTGACCAGCTTCTCCGCATCCATCTTGCCCCAATGCACCTTGACGCGGGCAAAGGCTCGGCGGGCACCATCGATGCAAACGGATCGCTTGATCACCTCAAGCCGCGGGCAGGCATCCACCATCCGCTTGATTAGGCCAAAGTAGCTACTGGGCAGGAGCTCACCAGGCCACATCCTGACTATGAGGTCCTTCATAGCCAGTTCGGCCGCCTGCGGAGTTCGATCAACTCGCTTCAGCTTGGTCGCTCAGAGGCATCGGATGATCGGCCCTAGCATACTGGGACCAGAACAGCTTCTCCGTTGAGCTCCCCTCCTGGGCATGGTAGAACTCCACAGCGTCTGAGATGCTGCGTGGCAGATCTGCAAATGCCCCTGGAGAGCTCCGAATTCGAGTAAGTAAAAGAAACGCCTCCTCCACATGTTTGCTTTGCATAAAGAATTTCTTACCCGCTGCTATCTTTTTGGCCTCCTGGATCTCCTGCTGCGCTTTCTCGGCTTCGGCCTTGGCATCTTTCAAATTTACAAGGGCCTTTGCAAGCTCGGCCTCCTTCATCTTCAGATCATGCTCCACGGACTCGCACTTCTTGCCGAGGTCCTGTAGCTCTTGGTGTACCTTTCCCACTCTAGCACTTTGCTTTTCGCGCTCCTTGCATTCCAAGGCCGCTTTTTCTTCGGCCTCGGACATCGCTTTCTTCAGGGACGCCACTTCGGCGGTGGCCCCTGTTACACAGTCACGACGCTTTGGCGTTAGATTGACCAATTTTGCCTATCTTTAAATACATATGAAAGGGGAATCGCTTACCATTATTCTCCTCGAGCTGCCTCTTCGTGAGGCCGAGCTCTCCCTGCGCCTGCTCCAGGTCCCGCTTCAGTTCGGCAGCTTCGGCAAGACGGGCAGCAGCAAGAAGCAGACAACCTGCTTATGCACACGAATATTTATTGTTAGACCTTGCGGATTATATTGACCCTCCGCTTGGTTTTTCTTTCCAACACCAAACAGAGTATCGGGCTACTACCTATCGGGTGGTAATTTTACACATATTTATTACTCACCTCAAAGCCCGTCAAGAGGTCTGGTGCAAGCAGTTAGTCCGCTCTTGGCGGATTTAAACCTTCCGAATCACCGAACTCATAAGAGTACGGTGCTCCTCATCTATGGAAGCGCCGCGAAGCGCTTCCAGCAAACAATTCGGCGCCTCGGGCGCACCGGAAGTCCTCGATGCAGACGGCTCGCTCTCCCTGACGAGGGGCTTTTCGCCCGAGTTCAGAACCATTGAAGGTTCCGGGTCAGTGTTTGGCTGAGAGCCCGGACTATTGTGGCTCTCATCGACACGATCCGCGGGGATCTTGAACCCCGCGTGTCCGACGTCTGGGACCCCGCCGGGCGTCTCAGAGTCACCTCCCCGCCGGGAGCTGTGGGACAACACCTCCGTGTCATCCGCGGGTTGAGGAGTAGTGGCTGTCGGAAGCGAATTGATCTCCGAATCACTCAGGGATCCGGAGGAAGACCCTTCGGGGTGAGCCCTGGCCGGACTGCACATATGTTCGGCGTTAAACAAAAGCTATAGAATGAAGTTATGATGGAGTGCGGACAATTAGGATCGCACCGGGGGCTTCCCCCTGGGCAGCCACCCTTCCTCGCTATGAGCGGCCGTGGCGGAGTAGTCCGGAAGGGGTACCTTCCTTCTTGACGCCTCCCCTCCGGGCGGCTTTTCTCTTCTTCTCCCCCCAGTGCGGGGAGGTGGAATTTCTTCTTGTTTTGCCCCGCCTCCGCGGGAGGAATCTGTCCCGTCGTCATCAGACGACAGGGGTATAACGGCCTTGCGCCGAGGGCCTTTTCCGGCCACCTGGACCGCCTCACCGGGCCCCTCATCCTTTCCAGATGGGGCATCTTCTTCTTCTTCCTCCTCCCCCTCGTGGGAGGAGTCTGCCTCATCGTCTTCGGACGAGGCTTCAGGAACAACCTTACGCCGGAGACCCTTTCGGATCCCCGGGGCCTTCTTCTCGGCCTTCTTCTCCGGCACCTTGTACGGTGCCGGGACCAGCATCTCCGTCAAGAGAGCGTCAGCTGGGCCCTCTGGCAGCGGAGCTGGGCAATAAACCTGCTCCGTTGTCTCCACATAATCCTGAGGCGAATATGTATAACTACTTAAGGATCCCCCTTGAACATGTTGGGAAAAACCGAGTCCAGTGGTAGTTTGAGAACTCACATGACTAGGAGCCCGCGCGGCGTGAAGCACGCGATCCTCGGATGTGGGAGGAGGCACTCCAGAGGCCTTGAACAACACCTTCCATGCACCTTTGTGCGGCATGTCATAGAGTTTCCAGAGCGTCTGGTGTTCGGCCGGGACGAACTCCCATAGATTGACTGCCCGCCTTTGACAGGGCAGGATCCGGTGAACAAGCATGACCTGGATCACGTTGACAAGCTTGATGTTCTTGTCCTTCATGCTTTTGATGCATGTATGGAGTCCGTCAGCTCAGAGAATCGCCTCAGACAGGCCCTTCCTTTCCTGTGAGGTGAGCCGCATGGGGCTCAGACCTGACTCGGGGGCCGCCGCCAGCTTGGCGCCAGCATGTTCGGTGATGTAGAACCACCCCGATTGCCATCCTTTTATAGTCTCCGCAAAGGAGCCGTCCAGCCAAGTGACATTAGGCATCTTGCCAACCATGGCTCCTCCGCACTCCGCTTGCTGGCCGCTTAAAATCTTCGGCTTCACGCAGAAGGTTTGCAGCCATAGGCCGAAATGAGGTCGGATGTGGAGGAAGGCCTCGCATACGACGATGAACGCCGAGATGTTGAGGACGATATTTGGGGCTAGATCATGGAAATCTAGCCCGTAGTAGAACATGAGCCCGCGGACGAAGGGATGGAGAGGAAATCCCAGTCCACGGACGAAGTGGGCAACAAATACGACCCCCTCGTGGGGTCCTGGGGTCGGAATGACCTGTCCGGCGTCCGGTAGCCGGTGCGCTATGTCCGCAGCCAAGTATCCGGCCGCCTGAAGGTTTGTGATGTGCTTCTCGTTGACGGTGGAAGCCACCCACTTGCCTCCTGCTCCGGACATGTTTAGCTATGCGGAGGAGACGAGAGCTTGGGCGCTGGAGCTCGAGGGGGCAAGAGTGGGCGAAGGAGGAGGAAGGCGTGGGTAAAAATGAGGAAATCTTATCTCTTTATAGAGGCACCGAAAGCGGTACGCCTCCCCACTTGCCCGTTGGAATCGCTTGCTTCCCAAGCGCCGCGCTTGATGGCGTGGTGGGATTACCCATACCCGTATTGATGAGAATCCCGTGATAAGGGGACACGATCTCTGCTTTGACAAGACGTGTCAAGGAAACCGCCTCGCAATATGCACTGTGGCTGGTTATGGGAAAACGGTTCGAATAATGACCTGACCGTAATGACACGTCACGTTGCATAAAAAGTTGTCAGCAGATTGTATTTGTGAAATACCATTCTCTCTACGGTGGCATGTGAAGATCATTTTGTGGATTCGGACACGGTTCAAGTGTTCTATAATTACTTTGGAGTACTCGGAGATGGAACCCGCCCTGCAATGCCGAAGACAAGACTACGCGCTGGACTCATCGTCATTGAAGCCTGGTTCTGGGGCTACTGAGGGAGTCCTGGATTAGGGGGTATCCGGACAGCCGGACTATATACATCGTCCGGACTATTGAAGCGTGAAGATACAAGACTCAAGACTTCGACCCGTGTCCGGATGGGACTTTCCTTGGCGTGGAAGGCAAGCTTGGCGATCCGGATATTATATTTCCTTCCTTGTAACTGACTCCATGTAAACCCTAGCCCTCTCTGGTGTCTATATAAACCGGAGAGGTAGGTCCTTAGAAGGCCGATCACAATTACAATCATACCATCATAGGCTAGCTCTTAGGGTTTAGCCTCTACGATCTCGTGGTAGATCTACTCTTGTACTACCCATATCATCAATATTAATCAAGCAGGAAGTAGGGTTTTACCTCCATCGAGAGGGCCCGAACTCAGGTAAACATCTGTGTCCCTTGCTTCTCGTTACCATCAGCCTTGACGACAGATCGGGACCCCCAACCCGAGATCCGCGGTTTTGACACCGACAACGGCCTTGTCGCCGCTAGGCGTGACTCGCCACGCCCGACGACGAAAAGGCCAACGCTGCATCGCCCTTTTCTTCCCCAGCGGATCTATGACCACCGGTGAGGAGGGAGGGAGGGGCCGTCTTTTTTAGATCTGGAGAGAGGGTGGTAGTGTGAGAAGCAAGTGGGCAGCCCTTGGCAAGAAAGCGCTGAAGCTCCAGCCTATATATCTTTTTTATACTACTAGTACTTGAGGTGAACTAGTGGTAGAGTAGTTTATATTTTCTCTGCGTACAGTACCAGTTAGTCGTGCTTCAAAACTGAACGGCACGCCATTAAAAAAATAAAGGTCGATAACTAATGCGGCACCTTGGGCCAACGCGGCCAGATCGCATTTAGCACGAGAAATTACACACCATGTTTCATTGACATGTGGTCCCGTTCCAACATATCAGTGAGACGCCGCCGAGTAGTAGGAGTATTTCCGAACGGACGTGTAGGCCGGGGCGCTTCTTCGTGAACTGTGGCAACCGCAACCGCCCACCGACTCTTCGCTTTTCCTCTCGATTTGAATCGCTCGCACGCTCTTCCTCTCCCTCCTCCATTTTCCTTCAGCCCTTCACCCTTTCTTATGCCATTGTTCGATCGTCTTCTCCGTGGAGGGAACAGGCCAGAAACGACCCCGTTATTCTTGCCCCGATCTGAAAGATGACGTGGTGGAGGAACTCATTGATCGGTGCAACATCATCACCTCGGCTAGCATGCCAGGTTCGTTCAAGCCCATTCTCGACTCAACTAATAACATCATTACAAGGAACCCAAGAGTCAAAGAGCGGTTTGATCTCCCCTATCTTCTTTGCCGTGACCCTGATGACTGGCGCCATCACGAAGGAGGCCTCGCCCTGTGCAAGTTGATGCCGCTTGATAATGATACGTATGATTTTAAGATGCCATCGCTTGAGGGCAAGGCTTGGGCAGGTGCAAATGGAGATTGGGTTGTTTACATTGGGTCCAACTGCAAGTGGGAACTTGTGAATGTGTACACTCGTGACCGGGTTCCACTTCCAAAAATCTCAGCAGACTGCCCAGAGGTTGAGCACACCGGTATTGTACGCACGTTCAAATACAATCATGGTGATTGTCTTCTACGCAATTTTTCGAGTTCCCAACCTCTCTTGGAATTACAAGAACTATGAAGTTGTTGCTATCTTCGACAAGCTTGTTGCCGTCCTTGGTGGTTTGACTCGATGGATATTGCTCAAAAATTAGTTTTTGTACATGGATGAGTACTGTGATGCAATTCAATATGAGGGCCTTGTGTTTGCTGCCACCACTCGTGGCACTGTTTTTGCATGGCATCCTCGTAGTTTCTGTACGTTTGTCTTCCACCATAATTATAATTGTTTCATCCACATGCATGCGGGTTAGCAAGTTTCCCTTTACTAATTAACCTTCTTCTTGTGTTTCCAAGGTCCTGTGAACATTCCACCACCTATACTTGAAAAATTTTATAACCAAGGGGGAGATGACGATGGTGATGATCACGAGCATGAGGACGAGCAGCGCCCATATACTCTTTGGCGCCTGGCAACTAATTCCGATGAATCACCTCTTCTTGTGTGTATACAACCCACTGATGATGTTATTGCTAAGGAAGCAGGTGTAGTCTCCCATGGATACTAGTGCGCTAGCTCCAAATCCTTCTCCCTGGTACAGAATTGATAGTCTTGGAGAAAACTCGCTCTTCCTTGGACAAAACTATCCAATGATGGTGAAAGGCAAGCCAACTGCTGTTGACACAACGTTACAACCATTTATGAGAAGCAACTGTGTCTATACCTCGGACATTTGGGTGGTTCCCTACCCTGGTACTGATATAGTAGGCCGCTTCAGCCTGGATGATCAGTCCTGCGTTGGTCTCCAGATCGACAATGGATGGCCCCTCCCAGAGAATCACTTGGTTCAAAGCAAGTGTTTCCAACGCCGAGGAATGGTTGAGTTGAAGTTCATTTCATTGCTTGTTATTTGTTGTGTGGTGAAAACTTTAGTATTTATAATGTATCCTCGTTGTCGATTGATGACCTGTTGTATGTAATAAAATGATATGCCTGTGATAAACTTACTAAATTTATGAATGGCTTTCGAGTCGCTTCTCTGAGTGAGTGGTGCAACGAGGCAAAAAAATATTCTCCGAATACATAATTGTACGTGCATTGCAACAGGTTATCGGATGAGGCCAATCACAATAGTAGTACACTATTTGTACTAGCTTCACATGCTTCGCTCGTCGAGCGGGTGTTTTTACTGTAGCCATATGTTAATGTGTTCGCTGTACGTAACCAGCACCTCGAATCCTCGATACTGTATAGTAGGAGTAGTAGGGTGGCATGGGCCAGAACAAGCATTCACGTCCAGGAGTATGGCACACGCAACCAAAACGACTTCCATCTGACACCATATTATTTCTTGGAGTCCGTGCTAGAGCAATCTCTTCAACCTCGTCATTTCTCTAACTTCAGCCATCGCGCGGAGGGCGAGGTGGGGGTTTGCCGATAGTCGGTTTCCTTAACTGCGGTCCCACTTGTAGGGCCAACTCCAACGCACGACCCCAAATAGACCTCCGTTTTGCACGAACTCCAACGATAATTTTGACTAGAAAAGCAAGACCAAAGAAAACAAGAACCACAAGAATACTTTTTACTACTCCTGTAAGTTGGATTAGTGCCTTCTCGATGCATTCATTGTTGGTCTGCGGAGGCTCGATCTTGCATGCTTCTTTCTTCTTCGAGTGTAAAGAAGTAGACGTTGCTTCCTCGCATCTAGTCTCATGTCTAGCCTCTATTCTAGTACGAGTATCAAGAAGTGCACTAATCTCATCTCTAGCCTCTGTGCTAGCTAAAAGTGATAGAACATCTACTAAATTGCGCTCTATCAATATATGGATGTACTCTTCTTCCCAATACAAAAACTTGCATCCATTCTACTCCCCACGCTGCACAATACATGCCTTCTATTTGTCAAAATATATATGTATCTAGACATGTTTTAGTATATAGGTACATCCATTTTGGACAAATGGAAGTCAAGTATTTTGGAACGGAGGGAGTACACAATAAATTTTTAAGTTAGCACAACTAGTCTAATCCGAGAGCACAACCAAGATTTAGTCGGTTCCTCCTCCTTTGCCGACACGTGGGACATCCAGATCCAGGTCGTGTCATGAAAGAAAATAGAGTGGTAGTTGAAGCCACGAGATGTGCATCTTGGGTTAAACTGTAAATAGAATCTTACTACTCTTGAGTAACTCCAAAAGCGCCACCAAGATCTTTATTGATTTGTTTTTCATCACCAGACGCCAAGGTGAAAGATGTGTAGGTTCAGTGGGTCCTCTTGCGTTTTCACTGACATGTGGGGCCGCATGTGAGCAAACAGACGATGGGCTCCGCGCGTCCTCTGGCTGGCTGAGAAGAGAGATAGAGGAGGGCTGAGCACGGACTGCAAGAAATTTGTTCTACGTACCTTGATATAGGCTCGATATAGTGGGGTGGCATGGGCCATAACTAGCATTCACGTCTAGCAGTACGGCACACGCCACCCACATGAGTCCCATCCGACACCAATTCTCTTGGAGTCCGTGCTACAACCATCTCTTCTCCCTCCTGTTTTCTCAGCCATCGCGCGGTGGGCGGGGTGGGGATTTGCCGATAGTCGGTTTGCTCAACTGCGGTCCCACTTGTAAGTGAAAATGCAACACCACACGCATTCCCGCTTGAGCGGCGTGCCGGACCAACCGTGTGGGGGTGCGACGCGAACGCGGCAGGCTTTTCCTTTTGAACTCGTAACTTGTAAAATTTGGTTCTGCTCCATGGCGCGACCGATAGATAGAAAATAACGATTTCGCCTATAGTAATGAGAAGTTTGGTTCTGGCGCCATTCATGCATGGAGTACGTATGAAAATTATGAAGTTGATGCGAAAGGTAAGATAATTACTGTAGTATCATATACTACTACATGGATTTGACGGAAAGATAAAAATACATATGGATCCATCAACGACATCCTCACGCCCTAGTGCGCCGGGTCACCAACCGACGTGTGAGGAGCAGCGGCGTTGGCGGCGAGCTCAACGTGCTTCTGAACACCGTCCAAGGTTGCCCTGCAGTCCAAGAAGGCCAGCGTCCTATCGTCCTTCTCCTGCATGTAGTAGTCCTTGTAGACGATTTGCGCGTAGACGTGGGTGATTATGTCAATGGTGTCTTGCTGCGCCTGGCGCAATGGCGCAGCGCGACTCGAGGTGGACATTCTCCGCGCGAGGGCAGGCAGTCGCAGGCCACCAGCAAGGCCAAGAGGTTGTCACCATAGTGTCCGCTGAGGGTGGCGGCATCGCAGAGCCTCGGGGCGTCGGCCGGAGGCTTACGCCAAAGTCGTCCGCGAGCTTCTTGACGATGGTGAACTTGTCGAGGAAACCGACGAGGACCTCGTCGAACAAGGAGACGGTTGTCGCCCAGCGCCCTCGCCTCGGGCGGCCTCAAGCAATACTACCGAGACGTTCCTCGGTGCCGGGCCGCAGTCGACATCATGGACCATCTCGCACAGCCGGCCGATGCTCGCGCCATCGCCTCCATGGGTCTAGCTTAGCTTCTAGTCAACTGATCTTGCGATTCGAGTGATCACTCTTGCCCTTGGTTAGCGTGCATAGGTGCGTAGGTTTTCGTACTACTCCTCGGCCCTCTACTGCACCTGCCTTTGGCTATATGATAGGTGGTCCAGCCACCCCATGGGCCCATGTGGCATTCGCCCAAAGGCAGTTGCCGTAAGTCAATGAAGTTGCGTCCCCCTCCGTGCCGGTGCAGTATAGTCATCTCACCGGACCTCTAGTTGGGGCCAAACGAGAGAAGTTTCATGTTTACTGGTTTATTGGTCCCTTTGCAATTTTGCGCCAAGTTTTGACCTTTGATCTAACTAATAAAATGTTAATGCATGTAAACAAAAATGTTGTGTAAGTCACCTTACGAAAACCAAATAATCCCAAAACACTTAGGCACGGTGCATTAACTCCCTCCTTGTTTCTTATTTCGTGACATATCAACCAATGAGAGATGTGGGCCGTGCATGCTTTCAATGACTTGAGGACTACCAAACATGACATGCAGTGTTTAGTTCATTGCATGTAATCCTATTAGTACTCTAGTTAGCAAAAAAAATTAAGTTCTCTCGCCGATAGGAATAAAACACCATGTATTTATTTACAGATGGAGTAGTACTAGATATTGCTAGTCAAATAATAAAATCCAGATGAACGTGGTAGTACTCCTAAATCCAGATGGTGGTGCTACTAGTACTAGTAGTAGTACTACCAATGTAGTAGTAGGAGTACTAGCATTGTACTACACGTTGGTCAAATTATTACGTGTTGCTCCTCACAGTGAAGTGACAAGACCCTGCGCCGGAGATGACACCTGAGTATAGGTGCCATGTTCGGCATACCATAGTCAGCCCCACCGTCTGCAGTCACTATCATAATGGCTGTAGAGCTAGCCTGCTTACAACTAGCCCTGTTCGACATAATTTCCCGTGTGTAGATGCCCGTGCATTGCACGGAACACCAAGATTGGGGGTGGACGGCTCCGGCAGCGGCCATCACGCCAAATTTTTCCACGGCCTTGGAACAAGTGCTGATTGTGAGAGACAAGGAGTTGTTTGTAAATAGGGAACAAGTGCGGCCATCTTTTTGCAAAAAATGGAGAAGCTTGGTTTGTATGCGTCAGATCTAGATCCGATGGCTATTGGTGAAAGATGGGAGGCACAACATCATCACCAACTCAGGACCTGTTTGATTCGCAGGATTTTGAAAACGCAGGAATATGACACGGCAATATTACAAGTTTCAAACTGATATTACAAATGTTAGGAGTAATGTTGCACCTACGAAGAGGGAATTACTAGGAAGTTTACGTAAGAACTTTCGTTACTTTAGGTGGATGCAGCATTATCGTACAAACTAAAATCCACCATACGACAAGTCACTAATGGGCAAATAAATTTTCGAGTCTCCGCCACTTGATGTTTCAAAACAAATTCAGCTTCTGTGGAGACTTTGTCATTTAGGCTTAGACGCTATGTGATCAGCACACCATTCATTGTTGCGCCAAAGAACGCCAAACCTCATTACCTTGAGCACACTTGCCTCCGTAACAAAGAACACGCCAATTTAATCTCGGATGTGCTGCCTCGGTAGTCGATCAAATCAATTTATGTAAGATGGAGATCAAGGCATTCGATGAGATTGTTATAGTGTAGCACATTTTTCACTTTCGGGTCTTTTTTTATTTGCAAAAGAAGAGAACATATTAGAGCAGCTGGCTGCATAAGATGGCCGTGTCATCAAGAGGTACCAATATCATTCGCTCATACAATAGGGTTGGCTGGCTAGTGATATTTTTCTCTCTCTCTCTCTCTCTCTCTCTCTCTCTCTCTCTTCTGTTTCCTCTCATTTAACTAGGAGCACGTGAAGAGCTTGGGCATTTGTTGCCTTCCACTATGTGGCCGATGCCATATTTCGCAAAAGTATGCCACATAATACGCATCGATGTCAAATCAAAGATTTTGGCACCGCCTCGCGATGTGAGAGAGTTGGCACCGTTGTGCACATGCACCCACATGTATAAACAAATCAATCAAACCAACTACACCAGCCTCTCACTCTCCCAAACAAGTGTTTTTATTGCCTCAGTCCTCTCTCTCTCCCACGCAGTGTTTTTTCATTGCGTGAGTTAATTTGGCACCGGAGCAAAGTAGGTGATCCAGATTGGGGCACCAGGTGAGCAATGGAGGGGCATCGATGCCAAATGCATCACAAGTGAATTTGGCACATGTTTTGGCCTACATAGCCCACTTTTGTACTCCTCCGTCCCAAAATTCTTGTCTTACATTTGTCTAAATACGGATGTATCTAGTTACATTTTAGTGTTAGATACATCCGTATCTAAACAAATGTAAGACAAGAATTTTGGGACGAGGAATACTACTGTAGTTAGTATTAAATTTTGACCATAGATTTACCTAAGAAAATGCCAATGCATGTCACTAAAATTACACCATTTGAAATTATGTTCAAATACTGAATCCTACGATATAGTACTTAGTGACATGGATTAACATTTTGTCGTTAAATCTATGGTCAAATTTTGATACTACAAAATTGGAAGAGTAAACCAGACGGAGGTAGTACTTGCTCTTAGGGTAACCATAGAGTTTTGGAGTAGTCTAAGTTACTTTCCACTATGACTAGCCTAGGCTACTATAGTAGTACAAGATAAAAACGATGCAGGTGATCACGTGAGAAAAAATACTAAAACATTTCTTTCGGTAAAGGCGAGATGCAGTTTTGAACACAAGACTTGTCATCGTAATTTGGGAAAATTACGAAAAAATTGAGCTACGTTGTGATTACCGTTTACTTATAGGAAAGAAGTTTCACTCGATGAGTAGCTTCTCCGCACGGAAAGCATGTAAGGAATCCAACAACTTGATCCAGTGGGGCTGATAGATTTTAGTGCTAAGATCTTCACCGTGCGCATGGGTGGGTCAAGCTTGTGGGAATCATTTTCGAAGACGGTCGAATACATCAAGAAGAAATTTAAAAATGTGAATTTCAAGAAGACGGAGAAGAAGATGAGTGTTGTACCTGAATGATTACGGATCCAATAAAGAGTTTGGAGAATTTGGCAGACGAGTACACCAACGCTGTCAATTTCAGCGCGTCAATGACCCTAATTTTTGTTGGACCTTCTAGATCCGAAACAAGCAATCTCTCAAGGAAAGGCGCATTCTCAATGACCATAACATGGAACAGCTGGAGTGATCTCTTCCCAATTGATGTCTTGTTGCGGGGCCAGCAAGACACATAAATCCATCGGAGATTCGTCGAAGCGATGTGGAGGCTAATGAACCCGTGGATCTGCTCAAGACGAAGGTACTCGAGCGCAGTACAGCTGCAGAGCAGGTGCTCCATAGCCTTCTTCGAGATGACAGCATCGAAGAGGTCGAGCTTCTTGAGTTGAGGGAGAAGAAGGGCGGGCGCGGCATTAATCTGGGGAAGGTAGCAGGAGCTGAGGCTGGCGCGGCGCAGCGTTGGCGTGAGGCGGAGCACGGACGACGGCAGAGAGCGACATCGTACAGCTTCAAAGCTGAGCTCCTTGAGCTGATCTAGGGCGGGGGATAAGAACCACTCGTCGAACTTGGGTTGGACCTTGCAGTTGGTACTGAACATGCGGATGTCAAGGCGTCTGGCTGGCCCAGGGTGCGATGAAAGGATCTTGGAGACTGCGGCCATGCGTTTGCAATCCCCGTCGCAGAGGCAGCTGTCGACGGTGAGGTTGAGGGGGACGCAGGGCCAGAGGGGCCACCACCGCCGGGAGAGCAAGGCGGTCCGCACGGTAGATTTGGTGGGGAGGAGGCCGATGTTGACGAGCAGCATGTCATCGGGGAGGCTGCTGATGAAGTCCAGGCTCACCGGATGCGGTTTTGGCTCGAGCCGCCTCCGGTTGTTGGCTGCCTCGCCGTCCATCTCAACCGGCGGCGACGCCGGTGTACACGTGTGCTGGTGTGTGTTGTGTGCTGGGTGTGCGCGAGTGCGTCCTTCTGTGCATGCCGCCGCGCAGTGGTGAATTGTGCGCGAGTGCATCCTTTGCGCGCAAGAAGTTTGTCCTCAATGCGCCCCTCAATTTACTAGCGTGCGGGCTGCTACCCCGAGTGGTTTCAACTTTCTTTACTTCACCGCGTGTCAGATGGGCCTCTAGTTTACTTATTTTCACCCACTGCCACATGGGCTAGCACACGAAGATATAGAACACGAGCTGACAAGGCAGCATGTGGATTGGTTGACCAGTCAACTAAACAATATACGGAGCTATACGCTGACACAGTGAGCGTATAATCCGTCGGTATAGAGAGTTCGAGTGAGAAGGGAGGCCCGTGAGTGATAGCAGAGAGAGAGAAAGAGCTACTCCATCCGTTCGATAATGTAGTTCCAACATTTTTTTAACTCAAACTTTATAAACTTTGACCAAGTTTATAAAGAGATTACTTATATCTACAATACCAAAGATAAATGATAGTATGAAGTAAGTACATGTTGTGATGAATCTAATGATCGTTCCAGATGTAAATGTTTTTCTCCACATATACCTGGTCAAACTTTTCTGAGGTTTGACTTTTCAAAACATCCATATGCTTATGGACGGCAGAGTCCCTAACTAGAGAGAGAGAGAGAGAGAGAGAGAGAGAGAGAGTGAAAAGTGTGTGTGTGTGTGAAAGAGACATGGACAACACACGATAAAAGTAGAGAAAAAGCATGCGTGTCTTATGCAAACATATCACACATGCATCTTCGACAACGGAGGCAAGGTGAGGAGATAGTGTGTGGTTGTTTGGAACCGAGAGAGCAAGACCCCTAGCACGTGGCCAAGAGGGGTCTGACAAACAAGGGAGAGAGGTCAAGAGAGACGTACGGAGAAAATGCAGATATGGGGAGGAGAGAGTGTATGTTTGTCATAGAGAGATCCCCTGGAGGTCGTGATGGGATTATATGGGTGGGAGATCGAGTGACAAGGTGTGTGCGCGATAGAAGATGCCCCGAGAGATATCGAAATAGACGTATGGATGGAAGGAGACAATATGTGTGTTCCTGATGGCTAGTAAGAGATAATCATACTTAGGAGGGGGGGAGTGCTTGCGGCTATGGCCCTGTTTGGATACTCTAACTCAGTTAGAGGTTAGAGTTAGATTCTAACCCCGAACTAACCCTAAACTAACTCTAAGTAAAGAGGTGTTTGGATGGCAGGGTTAAATGGAGCGCGGATACGGTGAGGCACCTTTACGGGCGGTGCGAGAGGGAGGGAGGGAGAGGACGAGAAGCTTCGAGGAAGTGGGGAGGGATCTGCTGCGGGGAGAGCGAGAGAATAAAGTGTTTATTAGTGGTCCTGAGAAGAACTAACCCAAATAAGCACCTCTTGGATGGGTTAGTTGTTTTGGATGGTTAGATGCATCTAACCCAAACTAACCCTCCTGTTTGGATCTTTTTGGGTTAGTTGACTCCAAACTAACCCAAACTAACTCTAACCCATGGATCCAAATAGAGCCTATGATCGAGTGAGGGATTATGGTACTTAGGGGGGTGTGTGCCACATGGAGAGAGAACAAGGGCGGAGAGTGTTGGATGGGTCTATATGTATAGCGCGAGCGAGACATGTGTATGTGTGAACCAGGGAGATATAAGGCAAGTTTGGCTTGCGTCCTGAGCATCTTTGTCCTGGCATGGGCTTGTGGCTGGATTTCATGCAGGCTTGTTTGGTTTCTACCCTGTGAAAAAGAAAGCCCACCTGGCCTGGGTTCCCTTGCACTTTAATTAGCCTGGCTGAACTCCAGACATCGCAAGTAGCCCGCCCAGCGATCGATTTTGAACGCTCGCCATGCTCGGTCGTGCGGCCACGAGGCTATAAAGAACATGGATGGATATTAGCATTACATAATTGATGCATGGATCGATTGATGGGATGTTGATGCTTTGCTGGGCCTGCATGAACCAAACGCTTCAAGACCACACAAGCCTGGCCAGCAGAAATATTTTACATTTCACGCCCACACCAGCAAGACCGCCATCAAGGCATGAGGGTCAGTCACGAACCGAACTGACCAATAAAGTTTGAGAGAGATTGAGGAGCCCGATAAGGCTGAGTGGTGCGCCGATAGCTGAGAGGGGAAAGAGATATTCCATCCGCCGATAATGCAAAGGCATGTAAATTTTTAGAAGTCAAACTTTGGAAACTTTGATCAGGTTTACATAAATGTTATTTATATATACAATACCAAAGATACATCATACAAAACTACATCTCATGGTGAATCTAATGGTATATGTTTGCAGATTAGATGTAATTCTTTTCTCCACGTACATGGTCAAACTTTGTGATGTTTGACTTTTCAATAAATCTATATGCTTTGGACCGAGGAGAGTGCCTCGGTCAAGACAGATCAAGTGCGTGTGAAGGAGAATGAGTAAGTGTGCAAAAAGTGTATGTGTGTGAAAGAGAAAGTGACAACAAACGATAAATTAGAGAGAGTGTGTGTTTTTTCGTTTCTTATGCGAACATATCACGCATGCATCTCCGAGATGGAAAAGTGAGGCGAGGAGATACACGAAGATAGCTAGTGTGTGATTGTTTGCAACGGAGAGAGACACCCCTGTAGCACATGTCCGATAGAGGTCTGGCCAACAAGGAAAAAAGGTCGAGAGGGACACATGGATGGCATGGATGCATGGGGAGGGAGAGAGGGTGTGTTTGTGATAGAGAGATCCCCTTGAGATCGTGAGGGGACTATATGGGTGGGAGATTTAGGGAGTGCGTGCGCGATAGAAAGATGCCCCGAGAGAAATCGAGATAGACCATGCACATGTTTGTGATGGAGACTAAGATTAGCTAGTCATATACATATAGGGGGGACTGCGTGTGCCTACAATTGAGTGAGAGACCATCATACTTGGCTAGCTGGGCATGAGATTGTGTGTGTGTGCGTGTGAGATGGAGAGAGAACGAGGGAGAGAGATAGAGTTTTAGATGGGCCTATCGAGTGCGAGTGAGATATGCATGTGTATGTGTGACCCAGGTGGATGGAGAGTTTGAGAGAGGGGGGAAGAGCTCCGAGACGACATAGTGGTGCGTGAGAGAGTTACGGGCAAAGAGCCAAGGAATTTGGGTGCGTACGATGAGTGCACCCAAGATATCTAGCTTGGACTAGCTAGAGTATCATACATAGTGTGCGAGAGAGACTTATAGATGGTGTATATATGCATGCGAACTAGAAAGACCCCCCCACACACACACAAAGAGAGAGAGAGAGAGAGAGAGAGAGAGAGAGAGAGAGAAAGGAGAGGGACCAACAAGGTTTTTGTGTCAGATGCATGCGATTGAAGATTGTCGGAGAGAGAGAGAGAGAGAGAGAGAGAGAGAGAGAGAGAGAGAGAGAGAACAAGAGTGCGGGAGAGGGGGAGGTCGCGTTTTATGCATCAAAGACTGATATAAACCATGTTTCGATATAAACTTGCATTCAAATATTTAAATTGGAGAACATGTTGTCTGCAATCCACACATGAACGGATATATGCATATATCAAACAAGTTCATTAATTTGACGTTCAACATGTTCATGGAGTACTATAATACTGTACAACATGCTACTCGATTGAGGTGTTCAATTTTGGATTTAGTTCACTATTTTGACCCTCTTGAATGAGCTATTTCATTGAATCGAGATACTTCATTTTGGGTTTGATTCGCTTTTGAGTGGGTCAACTATTTGTCATATAGTAAATCGATAGCAACGAGCATGTAAAACACATTACTCCCGAGCATCATCTCTCCATCTAAAAAGAAGTGGCAAGCTAATATTTCAAAATTTGATTCGAATCGACTTGGTAAGGTAGACTTGGATGCTCGTTCTCCCAAAATTTGAACGAACCATTAAACATCCTCTCTGCTCGGTGGAATTCGCCCGAGCAAATAAATGGGAGACGCGAAATTACCGTCCTATGTGGGACACGCATCAATTGGCCCGTTGTACATCGAGGGTAGGTTTGTAACTTCATCCAAGCGCGCCTTCTCCTCGGCTGAAATGACATGTGCCGAATAATTCATAAACCATGGTCGGCAAAACACGCTCTCCTTGCCCGAAATAGCTCGGGCCCACTATTTGAAAACACGCTCTCCTCGCCCAAAATCGTTCGCGCCCACTATAGTTCAAAACACGCCCTCCTCGCCCGAAATCTCTCCCGCCCACTATTTGGGGAGAAGCAAAGTTACTCTACTATCCCCGACCCTCAGTACACAGACCCAAGACGAGAAGCCTATAGGCAAGGGTAGAACTGTAACTCCCCCTTACATTTTAGACAAATGCGTCCATAAGACATGGTTCCACTCCTCCCAATTCCCCCACCCCCCTGCCCGCCCCCATTCATAGGCGCCAAATCACCTTCTCCTCGGGAAGCTCCCTTCTCCCGAGCCGCGAAACCTCAGCCCCACCTCCATGGCGCCCCGACCTCACCAATTTTACAGTCGCCCTCCTCCCTAATGCCGGAGATGCTGTCCATTTGCTGTCGTGCATCGGGCCGTGTGCCTCTTACTCCGTCTGCTGGTGCTGCTCGACGACGTCACGTGAACTGCATCAAGCCGATTCACCCCGCCGTTGTTCACGGCGCCGAGCGGCTCCAACTTCGGTCCGCCCAGAGTCTGGCGCTGCTTCAGCGTAGCCGCCGATCGTCGTGACATCGCTCTTTCCTCGCCGCCGTCGCCACCGCAACCGCGCCGCCTCACCGACTCGACACTGGACCTGCCGACTTCACCATGCCGCCAGATAGGTCGCACCCTCATCCAAATCACTTTATTTAGGCGTCAGTTCTCTGAATTTTTATTCTGGGCCAATCGATTCCCAATGGGAAGCAGCACCCCTCGACGCGGCGGAGCTCCTAGGCTGTCGGTTGGCTGGTGTCTAACGTAAGGGTGCAGGGCCGCAAGTTCGCCGCGGAAGCAACGCTTAGATGGCTATCTTTTAGAGTTGCGTGGGTTGAAAGTACTGCCGCCACCGGATCTGGATGACAGGGAGTCTTTGTGGATTGGCCCGGGGGCGGCGCAACCACGACAGTGCAGTGGGGAGGGGAGCGGGGTTTTGGCCGGGGCCACGGACGGCGGAGGTAGGCTGCTCTGCCGTTGGTCGCTTGCTCTTCGGGGAAGATTCCGAACAGTGTCAGCCGGGAGGCACAAGACGGCCATCAAGCCATCCGGCGTAGATCGGACAGTACCAAAATAAAATAAAATCATGTGACCCCAATTTAGTCTCAGTCAACAGACGGTGACCACTCTCGCACTTTCTGTTGATCTCTTAGTGTATTTCTTCGATCAAAGAGATATGTCGTTTTAACATTATCGTTATCTGCATCTTCGCACACACCGTCTTCCGACTCACCGCAGCTGCTCCAACAAAGGAAGCATACACCAGAAGGGAGCTATAGTCCCCACTCAACAGTTCCCTGCATCGAATGCGCGTGCCCGACATGGACAACCACAACAACTGCAGGGCCATCGACAAGTCAGCACATGATGCTCACTCCTATGGATGGCAGCCAGATAGATTGTACCATCATCTTACTTGTGTGCAACATTTATGGCTTTGTTATTCATCTAAGCATGGAAAATAGATCATCACATTTCACTGTATATTCATGCTGATCTCTTACGGGTCTTGTTCAGGAGTTCATGTGTTCCATAGTTCAGCTAAGATACTTGTTCTTTAGGTAACGCTGTTCCATAGTTATCATCCATCAGCCAATGCTATCCCACAGGCTTGTGATTATAGTATTATACCACGTCTAGTATTACCTATGTTGTTATTTAATACTTTTGTGTGCCATCTAGTTAATTTCGAGTACAAACGATACATATTCTGTAGCTTTCATTTGTGTTCTCCCTTTAGCTTATGAGACCCGTTGCTACTAGTTAACCCCAGTCCTACTATTTATGTCGTCTCCTACAGGCACTCATTACATAAATCTAACTACTAGTTGTCTTCCATGCATGTCAGATATAATTGCACACACTGATATATCCACAAGAACCTCACGGAGCAATGTAAAGGCCAATAAACTTGATGTCAATGATACCCAATATGATGGAACATGTAAAGGCAGTTCTTCAGGAGACTTGCAGAAAGATGATGAATCCTCTTCACCCCACAAGGTCCTTGTTCTAACTTGGTCTGTGATATGGGTACAACATGCATATAATGTCCTGGAGTGTATCTACTCTGTTGCAATGCCATGTGCTTAGCATGCTGATCATGCATGTAAATATGTCATGCCTTCCTGTTTTCAGTACCTATTCCATTCATGATAACATGTTTTCAAATTCAAGTACTGTCATTATACTCTATCGTAATGGCATCTGCTTAATTTGGACATCATGCTTCTGAATATCTTATGCATTGTTATTCATCAAGATGTACTTCATCCGTCTCGCCATACCATGTTTTTTACATTGAAGTGTTGTTCTAGTGCTCGCTGTAATGCCATCTTATTTTCCCAATCATACACGTATGTTGCTTTAGTTATTTCTGCACGTATTCCGCTAGCATATAGTTTTACATTCAACTAGTGTTTTATTGCTGTGTTGTCCTGTCGTATCCCTAGCTCTTACACCATACTCCCTCTGTCCGGATTACATGTTGCCGAAATGGATAAAAAGGATGTATCTAGAACTGAAATACGCCTAGACCCATCCATTTTTTCTCGGATGGAGGAATACATGTCAATATGTCATGCCTTTCTATTCTTCAAGACCTATTCCATCTCTCTCATTGTCGCATGCTTTATAATTAAAGCACCATTCTTCTATACAAGGCATGCAAGGGGAAGACAAATATGTTAGAATCTGAAGGGTTACAAACAAGGCCTTTGCAAAAGATCCAAACGCCAGGAGATAATAAAACAAGTCCAGTTTTTATAGATACTGCTCCAGCACAGAGAAACCCAACTCCTACTTATAAAAAGCAAATTCCAGTGGCCAAAGAACTAGTCGGCTCCAGTCCAGCAAAAATATGTCAACTCAATTCTAAGAAGCGTGTGCGTATCCTTGCATCATAAAATTTTATAGCATGCTGATCATATTTTCTACATGTTTCTTACCCATCTCTCTTTTAGAAAATAAGCTTAATAGATAGAAGAATTTCTGCAATGGTATCGTTTATGAGGAAAGATTCTTGTAGGAATTCTCTGTGCTCCAATGTAGATGTAAGTACCTATGGTATATCACTATATTTTTACATCAACATGTATTTTGTTAATCGGCGTGAATCCAACCTTTATCTGATCTAAATTTAGTTGTAGCAAAATGTATGATTAAAGGCCACAATGTTGATTTTTGTAAGGAAAACTACCTGGTAGTTTTGCATCCCGAGCTGCATGAGTGTACTATCTCATATCGGTGGGTTTGAATACTTTGGTTCGTAGTGGGTTTTCAGTGTTTTTTCTTTGTGTTGTCATGTCGTATCCCTAGCTCTTACATCATACTCCCTCCGTCCGGATTAAATGTTGCAGAAATGGATAAAACTGGATGTATCTAGAACTGAAATACGCCTAGACCCATCCATTTATTTCCATATGGAGGGAATACATGTCAATATGTCATGCCTTTCTATTATTCAGTACCTATTCCATCTCTGCTGTAGCATGTTTTATAACTGAATCACGATTCTTCTATATAAGGCATGCAAGGGAAGACGGCTATGTTAGAATCAAGGGTTACAAACCAGGTCTTTGCAAAAGATCCAAACGCCAGAGATAATAAACCAACTCCATTTTCATAGATCTTGCTCAAAGACAGAGAAACCCAACTCCCAATCGATAATAAGCAGATTCCGGTGGCCAAAGAACTAGTCCGCTCCATCCAGCAAAAGAATGTCAACTCTATTCTAAGAAGTGTGTGCGATCCTCGCATCATGAAATTTTATAGCATTTCGATCATATTTTCTACATGTTTCTTACCCATCTCTCTTTAGAAAATAAGGTTAAACGATAGAAGACTTCCTCCATTGGGATCAGATTCGAGGAAAATATCTTATGGAATTCTCTCGTGCTCCAATGCTGATGTAAGTACTGTTGTATATCACTATATGTTTACATCAACATGTATTTTGTTAATCGGCGTGAATCTAACCTTTATCTGATCTAAAATTAGTTGTAGCAAAATGTTAAAGGCGCCAATGTTGATTTTTGTAAGGAAAACTGCCCGGTAGTTTTGCATATCGAGCTGCATGAATGTACTATCTCATATCACGCACATTACTAAATTGTAGTGCTTCTCCGTTTCCCATTCATTCATTGTGTCAATGTTGCTTTCATACTACCTTACCGGCTGATGATAGCTGTGCCATATTGTGTTAATTTGGTGTAGGCTAGTTGCCCAAACGCTCGTTGTGTCAATGTTGCTTTCCTATTATCCGACTTGGCCAATGATAGCAATGCTAGTGTGTTAATTTTGTGCAAGTGCTGTCAAGATAAGAAGACAAACTCGAAAACAGCAAGGCAACCCCATTGTTTATTTCAAATAAATCTAGGCTAGGTAATATGGCAATAACTCATGATTAATCTGTTTGGTTCCCGCCCTAATTTATGTTATGATGCAAAGTGGTCGAGACACTCTCCACTATCAATAATACAAGCCCGCCAAAATCGCCATCTGAATCTGTTCAGTATCCTCTGCCTCGAATGCAACGGAATAAATGTATGTTTGTGAACCAATTAATGGCTGAAGCAATGATGGAAATGGTGGATGAATCAGAGGTGTAGAGTCGTGCGACACAACAAGTGATCAATGTTTTCAGAGACAGTGTAGCAAAGCAGCAAGAACTTGCCCACATGCTTATGGGCATCATCTGTGCTGAGGTTGCAGATTGTGACGTTGTAGATGGTTAGGTTCTTCTCATTTATTTGCACTGGCATCAATCTTTGATTGCCCAGTGGATGTAATTTCATGTAATATATGCTGGATATGCAACGTTATTCTCTGTATGCAGTACCTTTGCTTGATCGGTTTTGGTCCTGTGCATAATTGCTCGTCGTAATGGGCTCAAATTATCTAATTTGGCCTAAAGACATGTACGGACTTTAGTGGGCCCATTAAGTTAATGGGCCGTTATTAGGCCGAAGTTAATGGTCGCCCTCTTACCTCCCGGTCGTTAATGTGCCAACATCGAGCGTGCAACAGGTGGCCCTAATTTATTTCACGGCCGTTAATAAAGCCGTTACTAAGTTTGGGCTACATATGGCCCAACTATACTGTAGGCCTTTAGCAGGCCGAAAGAGACAGCGGGCTTGTACTAGACCATGAAGAGCATGGGCCGCTAAGAGGCCGAAAGTCAGGTCGTATTGTAAATGGCCCAACTGTGTTGTGGGCCTTTAGTAGACCGAAAGAGAAACCGGGCTGGTATTGGACCATGAAGGGCATGGGCCGTTAAAAGGCCAAAACTAAGGTCCGACTAAAAATGGCCAAACTCATTTATGGTCCGTTAACAGGCCGAAAGGCACACAGGGCCGGGAATTGGCCCAACACTTAAATGGGTCGCTAAAAGGCCAAAACTCAGGTCCGACTACAAATGGCCCAACTGATTTATGGGCCGTCAACAGGCTGAAAGTGACACCGGGCCAGAAATTGGCCCAACACTTAAATGGGCCGCTAAAAGGCCGAAACTCAGGTCCAGCTACAAATGGCCCATCAGATTTATGGGCCGTCAACAGGCTGAAAGACACAGCGGGCCAGAAATTAGCCCAACATTTAAATGGGTCGCTAAAAGGCCGAAAGATGTACATCCTGAAAATTGGCCCATCCATTAAATGGGCCGTTAACAGGCTGAAATCTCATCGGGCCGATATTGAGTCCAATTATATAGCGGGCTGTTAACGGGCTCGAACTTACGATGGGCTGCAATGGTGTCAAATCTTTAACGGGCCGTTGACGGGCCGAATTGGCACATCTCGTATGGGCCGTGGGCTTAAATGGACCTGACACAAGTAGGCCTTATATGGGCCGGCCTGCTAATTTTTACTGGGCCCGCCTTTTTCATCGGAATGGGCCACTGTTGGGCCGTGCCACGTGTCGACCTATCATAGGCGCCTCCTGTCCAATGAGTGGATGACATCTGTCCCAACAAATGAGGCAACACGTGTTTCCGCGCCAATGATGATTTTACACGTGGAAAATCCCCATTGGTCCGGTTGTTAACGGGTTATCGGATCCAAAATCGCACCGATAGCTTAATGGCGCTCCATTACGGTGGATGCCACGGTCGGTCACCCTTGACGAAAGCACTTCGCGGACGACGATTTATTGTCATGGAAGTGGACACTTCGTGATGATAATTTTGGTAATGTCATGGAACACTTCTACGACAAAGACATGTATGACTATCTTGATTCTGTCATAAAATCGTCATGGATGTACATGCATGACAAAAAACGCGACCTACTGTGACAAACACGTATCATCACGGAAGTGTATTTTTTTGTAGTGATGCTAAAGTATCGACTGTGGTCAACAAAAGTTATATTAGAACACCTAAACCTGATGAACAAATTAAAGTAGAGCCTATTGTTGCTATGGTTAAAGATCTCTTGGAAGAAGATATAGATGGGCATGTTATTTACTTCTGTAATGAAGCTACTAGAATTGTCAAACCCGATAAAACAGATAATCATAGACCCGTTGTTGGCATGCCCGTTGTCTCAGTTAAAATAGGAGATCACTGTTATCATGGTTTATGCGACATAGGTGCTAGCGTTAGTGATATTACTTACACATTATATCAAGAAATTATGAATGACATAACACCCGCAGAGATAGAAGACATAGATGTTACTATTAAACTTGCTAATAGAGATACTATTTCACCAATTGGGATTGTTAGAGATGTTGAAGTTTTGTGTGCCAAAATTAAATACCCTATTGATTTTCTTGTTCTTGGTTCCCCACAAGATGACTTATGTCCCGTTATCTTTGGCAGACCTTTCTTGAACACCGTTAATGCTCAAATAGATTGTAAGAAACAAACTATCGGTGTTGGTTTTGGTGATGAGTCTCATGAGTTTAATTTTTCCAAGTTTAGTAGAAAGCTTCATGAAAAAGAATTGCCTAGTAAGGATGAAATAATTGATCTTGCTTCTATTGTTGTGCCTCCTACTTATCCACTAGAACAATATTTGCTAGACCATGAAAATGATTTACATATGAACGAAAGAAATGAAATAGGTGAGATTTTCTTTGAACAACGTCCTCTGCTTAAACAAAATTTGTCTATTGAAACTCTACGAGGTCCTCCTCCACCTAAAGGTGATCCTGCGTTTCAATTAAAACAATTGCCAAACACTTAGAAATATGCTTATCTTGATGAAAATAAGATATATCATATTATTATTAGTGCTAACCTTTCAAAACATGAAGAAGAAAGATTATTGAAAGTTCTAAGGAAGCACCGAGCTGCTATTGGATGTGCTCTTGATGATTTAAAGGGAATTAGTCCCACTCTATGTAAGCCCAAGATTAATATGGAACCTGATGCTAAACCCGTTGTGGATCACCAAGTCGGTTAAATCTGAAAATGAAGGATGTGGTAAGAACGGAAATCTTAAAACTTCTGGAAGCATGTATAATCTATCCTATAGCTGATAGTAGATGGGTAAGTCCTGTTCATTGTGTCCCTAAGAAGGGAGGTATTACTGTTGTTCCTAACGATAAGAATGAACTTATTCCATAAAGAATTGTTACATGCTATAGAATGGTAATTTATTTTAGAAAATTCAACAAAGCAACTAGAAAAGATAATTACCCTCTGCCTTTTATTGATCAAATGCTAGAAACATTATCTAATAACACACACTTTTGCTTTCTTGATGGATATTCTGTTTTTTTTCATAAATACCTGTCTCTCAACCTGATCAAGAAAAGACCACTTTCACTTGTCCCTTTGGAACTTATGCTTATAGACGTATGCCTTTCGGTTTATGCAATGCACCTGCTACCTTTCAAAGATGTATGACTGATATATTCTCTAACTTTCGTGAAAAGATTTTTGAGGTTTTCATGGATGACTTCTCTGTTTATGGGAAGTCTTTTGATGACTGTTTAAGCAATCTTGATCGAGTTTTGCAGAGATGCGAGAAAACAAATCTTGGCTTGAATTGGGAGAAGTGCCACTTTATGATTAATGAAGGTATTGTTTTGGGCCATAAAATTTCTGAAAGAGGTATTGAAGTGGACAAAGCTAAGGTTGATGCAATTGAGAAAATGCCATATCCTAAAGACATCACAGGTACTCATAGATTCCTAGGTCATGCTGGTTTCTATAGGAGATTTATCAAAAACTTTTCTAAAATTTCTAGTCCTCTTACAAATCTCTTGCAAAAGGATGTTCCTTTTGTTTTTGATGATGATTGTTTAGAAGCCTTCGAAACACTCAAGAAAGGCTTAATTTCTGCACCTATTGTTCAACCACCTGATTGGAACTTGCCTTTTGAAATTATATGTGATTGTAGTGATTATGCTGTTGGTGCTGTTCCAGGACAAAGAGTTGATAAGAAACTCAATGTTATTCATTATGCTAGTAAAACTCTAGACAGTGCTCAACGAAATTGTGCTACTACTGAAAAAGAATTCCTAGTAGTGGTGTTTGCTTGTGATAAATTTAGATCTTACATTGTTGATTCAAAAGTAATCATTCACACCGATCATGCTGCTATAAAATATCTTATGGAAAAGAAAGATGCTAAACCTAGACTTATTCGATGGGTTCTCTTGCTACAAAATTTTGATTTACATATCACTGATAGAAAAGGAGCTTAGAACCATGTAGCTGATAATTTGTCTAGGCTTGAAAATGTGCTTGATGACCCACTACCTATTGATGTTAGTTTTCCTGATGAGCAGTTAGCTGCAATAAATGTTGCTCATAATACTCCTTGGTATGCTGACTATGCTAATTACATTGTTGCTAAATATTTACCACCTAGCTTTACGTACTGATACGTCTCCGTCGTATCTACTTTTCCAAACACTTTTGCCCTTGTTTTGGACTCTAATTTGCATGATTTGAATGGAACTAACCCCGGACTGACGCTGTTTTCAGTAGACTTTCCATGGTGTTATTTATGTGCAGAAACAAAACTTCTCGGAATGACCTGAAACTCCACGGATCGTCTAGTTAAAAATAATAAAAAATCCTCGCCAAATATGAAGACCAGGGGGCCCACCACCTGTCCACGAGGGTGGGGGCGCGCCCCCTACCTCGTGGGCCCCCTGGAGCTCTTCCGACGCCAACTCCAACTCTATATATTTGATTTCGGAGAGAAAAAAATCAGGGAGAAGAAATCATCCTGTTTTACGATATGGAGCCACCGCCAAGCCCTAAAACCTCTCGGGAGGGCTGATCTGGAGTCCGTTCGGGGCTCCGGAGAGGGGGATTCGTCGCCGTCATCATCGTCAACCATCCTCCATCACCAATTTCATGATGCTCACCGCCGTGCGTGAGTAATTCCATCGTAGGCTTGCTAGACGGTGATGGGTTGGATGAGACCTATCATGTAATCGAGTTAGTTTTGTTAGGGTTTGATCCCTAGTATCCACTATGTTCTGAGATTGATGTTGCTTTCACTTTGCTATGCTTAATGGTTGTCACTAGGGCCCGAGTGCCATGATTTCAGATCTGAACCTATTATGTTTTCATGAATATATGTGAGTTCTTGATCCTATCTTGCAAGTCTATAGTCACCTACTATGTGTTATGATCCGGCAACCCCGAAGTGACAATAATCGGGACCACTCCCGGTGATGACCATAGTTTGAGGAGTTCATGTATTCACTATGTGCTAATGCTTTGTTCTGGTTCTCTATTAAAAGGAGGCCTTAATATCCCTTAGTTTCCATTAGGACCCCGCTGCCACGGGAGGGTAGGACAAAAGATGTCATGCAAGTTCTTTTCCATAAGCACGTATCACTATATTCGGAATACATGGCTACATTACATCGATGAATTGGAGCTAGTTCTATGTCACCCTATGTTATGACTGTTACATGATGAACCGCATCCGGCATAATTATCCATCACCGATCCAATGCCTACGAGCTTTCCATATACTGGTTTTCGCTTATTTACTTTCCTGCTCTTTGTTATAATCACTACAAAACACCAAAATATTACTTTTGCTTTCGTTACTCTTTTGTTACCGTTACCACTACTATCATATTACTTTGCTACTGAACACTTTGTTTCAGATATTAAGTTATCCAGGTGTGGCTGAATTGACAACTCAGTTTCTAATACTTGAGAATATTCTTTGGCTCCCCTTGTGTCGAATCAATAAATTTGGGTTGAATAATCTACCCTCGAAAGCTGTTGCGATCCCTTACACTTGTGGGTTATCAAGACTAATTTCTGGCGCCGTTGCCGGGGAGCATAGCTCTATTCTTTGAGTCACTTGGAATTTATATCTGCTGGACACTATGAAGAACTTGAAAGACGCTAAGATAACAATTTATCCCTCAAATTCGAGGGGATGTAAGGAACTGCCATCTAGCTCTGCACTTGATTCACCTTCGGTTTTGAGTAAGCTTGCGACACCTAAACCTGCTTCTGCTATTCGTTCGGATATGTCGCATGTTATTGATGATGCCACTTCTGCTATGCATGATACTTATGATGAAACTACTTCTATGCTTGATACTACTGTGCCCCTTAGTGAATTTCTTGATGAACAAATTGTTAGGGTTAGAGAGAAAGAAACTATTGATACTGATTATATTGATGAATGTGATGATGAAGATATGCCTGTTATTCCTGAGGGTTATGTTTTTCATATGGAAGCTTCTGCAGCTATTTTTGCCTCCAAAGGTAGATCTGAGCTCAAGAGGCTATTAGTTAAATGGAGTAAGGAATCTCTTAGAGATAAAATGAAACTTGACCCTGCTTTTGCTACTTCACCTATTTGTGTTGCCGATAAGGATTATGAATTCTCTGTTGATCCTGATATAATTAATTTGGTTGAATCTGATCCTTTTCATGGCTATGAATCTGAAACTGTTGTGGCACATCTTACTAAATTAAATGATATAGCCACCCTGTTCAGTAATGATGAGAGATCTCGCTACTTTTATATCCTTAAAATATTTTCGTTCTCCTTAAAGGGTGATGCTAAGATATGGTTTAATTCTCTTGATCCTGGTTGTGTGCGTAGTCCCCAGGATAAGATTTATTACTTCTCTGCTAAATATTTCCCTGCTCATAAGAAACAAGCTGCTTTAAAGGAAATATACAACTTTGTGGAAATTGAAGAAGAGAGTCTCCCACAAGCTTGGGGGAGGCTTCTCAAGTTACTTAATGCTTTGCCTGATCATCCACTTAAGAAAAATGAAATACTTGATATCTTTTATAATGGACTAACCGATGCTTCCAGAGATTACCTGGATAGTTGTGCTGGTTCTCTTTTTAGGGAAAGAACACCAGATGAAGCTGAAATTCTATTGAATAATATGTTGACAAATGAAAATAATTGGGCACCTCCTGAGCCAGCTCCTGCTCCAATTATTGAGCCTATTCCTAAACCAACTCCGAAGAAGAGAGGTGTTCTATTTCTCAGTCCTGAAGATATGCAAGAGGCAAAGAAATCTATGAAAGAAAAAGGTATTAAAGATGAAGATGTTAAGAATTTACCTCTTATTGAAGAAATGCATGGTCTTAGAGGGTGTTTGTTTTCAGGAACTTATTGGCTTAGGGACTTAAAAAAGTCTCTATAAGTCCCATCTAAACCAAACATGATGGACTTATAGGGACTTAAAGTGGGCATTTGAGATTTATAAAATAAGACTTTTAAGGAGGGACTTATAGGGACTTATAGTTGTAATATGGTCTTATAGGGACTTATAAGTCCCAGGAACCAAACAGATAGGGACTTTTTAGGGACTTGTGACTTATAAGTTGGGACTAAAAAAAGTCATAGGACTTATGAACCAAACAGGGCCTTAATTTACCGCCTGTTGAAGAAACATATGATCATAATTCATTACCTATTGAAGAACCTCCTGATCCTGATAACCCGACACAGGTAGTAAAGGTAAATTCTCTCTATAGATATGGTAGAGCTGAAATTCCTCCTACTAAAATTGCTAGCCAATGCTTGGATGAGTCTGATAACTTTATGTTTAAGCAAGAAGATTTCAATTCTTATTTTGGTACACAATTAAAACAAAATGCTTATATGATTAAACACTTGGGTGACTATATGGCTAATATTAGAGGTGAACTTAAACTTGTTAGCAAACATGCTTCTATGGTTACCACTCAAGTGAACAAGTACGTAAAGCTCAAAATGATTTGCTCAATGAAATTAATAGTAAGAAAAATGATTATGCTGTTAGAGTGGCTACTAGAACTGGTAGAATGACTCAGGAACATTTGTATCCTGAAGGCCACCCTAAGAGAATTGAGCAATATTCTCAGAGAAATAATATTGATGTACCTAGTTCTTCTAAAAGGAAGAAAAAGAAAAATGATAGGACTTTGCAAACTTCTAGTGAACCTATTGCTAAAACACCTGAGAATCCAAATGATATATCTATTTCTGATGCTAAAACACAATCTGGTAATGAACATGAACCTAGTGAAAATGTTAATGATAATGTTCATGATGATGCTCAACCTAGTAATGACAATGATGTAGAAATTGAACCTGCTGTTGATCTTGATAAACCACAATCAAAGAATCAACATCATGATAAGAGAGACTTTGTTGCTAGGAAACATGGTAAAGAAAGAGAACCATGGGTCCAGAAACCCATACCTTTTCCTCCCAAACCATCCAAGAAAAAGGATGATGAGGATTTTGAGCGCTTTGCTAAAATGATTAGACCTATCTTTTTGCGTATGCGATTAACTGATATGCTCAAAATGAATCCTTATGCTAAGTACATGAAAGATATTGTTACAAATAAAAGAAAGATAACGGAAGATGAAATTTCCACCATGCTTGCTAATTACACTTTTAAGGGTGGAATACCAAAGAAACTTGGAGATCCAGGAGTACCTACTATACCATGCTCCATTAAAAGAAACTATATTAAAACTGCTTTATGTGATCTTGGAGCCGGTGTTAGTGTTATGCCTCTCTCTTTATATCGTAGACTTGACTTGAATAATTTGACACCTACTGAAATATCTTTGCAAATGGCTGATAAATCAACTGCTATACATGTCGGTATTTGTGAGGATGTGCCTGTTGTGGTTGCAAACGTTACTATTTTAATAGACTTTATTATTCTTGATATTCCCGAGGACGATAGTATGTTTATTATTCTTGGAAGACCTTTTTTGAATACTGTAGGGGTTGTTATTGATTGCAACAAAGGCAATGTCACTTTTCATGTTAATGGTAATGAGCATACGGTACACTTTCCGAGGAAACAACCTCAAGTTTATAGTATCAACTCTATTGGAAAAATTCCATCGATTATATTTGGAGGTTTTGAATTTCCTCTTCCTACTGTCAAGAAGAAATATGATATTATTATTATTGGGGATGTTCATATCCCCGTTGAGGTAACATAGTGTTATTCGAAATTTCTCCGGTTTCATGTTATTCAAAATGAGTTTACTAATAAGACCTGATCAACCTTGTTAGTGCATTCCTTTTTATGAGCATGAGATGGATGAAACTAGAAGCAAAACCTTCTGTCCTTTCCTTCTACTTTCTGTTATTAAGTTGAAATAAAGTAAAAATAGTATTTTTCTGTCTGTTTTCTTTTTTATCTGTGCAATATAAAAATACCCCGAAAATAAAAGTCTTCCAAATGCCATGCCAATTTAATATGATTTTTTTCAGAATATTTGAGGATTTATAGTACTGAAAACACTGCGGGGGGAGCTGCTACCTGGCCACGAGGGTGGAGGGCGCGCCCTACCCCCAGGGCGCGCCCCCTGCCTCGTGGGCCCATGGTGGCCCTCCTCCACTTATTCCTGCACCCATCCTCTTCTTCTTCCTCCCACAAACACGAATATCCAGCTCAAGCACGAGTTCTAGCTCTCTTTGCTGCAATTTTCGATCTCCTTGCTCAAAGCACCTATCACAAAACTGCTTGGGGAGATTGTTCCTTGGTATGTGACTCCTCCATTGGTCCAATTAGTTTTTGTTCTAGTGCTTTATTCATTGCAAATTTGTGCTGCATAGGTGACTATGTTCTTGAGCTTGCATGTCAAATTTATATGGTTCCAAGTAGTTCTAATGCTTGATATAGTCTCTAGGCACTTGTAGGAGTAGTTGCTATCATTTTTGTTGAGCTTGGCTCACTTTTGTTTGAAGTTACTAAAAATTTCAGAAATTTTTCAGAGAAAGCAATATGCTTAGGAAAATTTTCCAAGGTGGTTCTTCAAGGAAGCAAGGACCCAGGCTTGCAATGCGTGATGCTGATGAGGAGCCCCCAAGGGACGCTCCAGTGAGGCCCTGTGAATGGCCTTCGGAAAATTTTATGGATCGAGCAGGAATGAAAGAGGAATTTAACGCATATTTGCGTAACGCCGATCTTGTGATCTTTGAGGCAGACAAATGCCCACAGTACCATGATCTCACTAGTTCATTTGTGAGGAGGTTTGAATTTTCATCTTCACGTATTCTCCAACTGTCATGTTCGATCTTTATGACAAATCTTATACCATGGACTTAGAGGATTTTACTTTTGCTTGCAAACTTCCACAATGGGATAGTGCTAGTGATCCCCGTAAATCTGAATTTAGAAGCTTTCTTGCTAGTATAACTGTAGAGGAATCTAGAGATATAACACAAGCTACCATAGGGAGCATTCACTTTCCTGCTGTACATTATTTTGCTCTCTTCATAGGTAGGTGCATAACTGGTAAGGATGAAGCATGTCATATGTGTGTGCCTGACCTCAGTATTCTTAGGAGTGTTGTGTTAGGAGACCAATCTTATCATATGGGAGCCATTGTAGCATGTAGGTTGCATCATAATAGATATAATGGAGATTTCTTTGGAGGAATTTATGCAACCCGCTTAGCTAATTTTCTTGAGGTGGACGTTCATGAAGATGACATGGAGTTTCCTCCTACTTATTTAGATTTTAATTCTATGGTCTCTCACCAGTTTGTCGAGAGGACTGAATCACCTCTCCAGTATCGACTAATCTTTGACAAACGGCGTGTTGTCCGTATTACTCTCCCTGCTCCTGCCTTCTTTGATCATCAGGCAAAAGGAAGATATACTATTACCAGAGAGGAGGCGGATGAGTACGAGAGGAGAGCGGAGGCAGCTCGCCGCCATGCTACAGCTCAGAAGGCGATAAAACGCTGCATCACAGTACGACCCCAGCTACACCTACGGATATCCGCCAGCCCATCACTGGCAATGAACCAACTTAGGCCAAAAGCCTAAGCTTGGGGGAGTACGTATTTCCCACCGACATTATAATTATGTTAACACACACTCATTGCTAGATTTCGGTGCTCATACTCTTTCACTGTAATATCCATGCTAGTTTATTTTCTTTTTCCTACTTTCTTCTTGTGTGTTTAATAAACCTTAAGAAAAACCAAAAAATTTAGTACTAGTTTACTTTTCTTGCTGAAGTAGTAGTAATTAAAAAGAAAACCCAAAACTATTTCATGTTCTTCTTTTGCTTGTTGAGAGCTTTCCCGTGTAAATAGTTTTTATTTTATTTTCTTTTCTTTGGGGGTCGATAGGAGAAGACCATGATTAAATTGTTGAAGTGGCTCTTATATGCATTATTGTTGATTTAACCAAGAGCCCATATTGCCTTGTCTTCTCCTGTTTATTGAATGCTCGCAGATTCCAGCTTAGTCCAATGCACGTGCACTCTTATTATTATTCACTTCGTTTGGTCGTGCAAGTGAAAGGCAATTATGATGATATATGATGGACTGACCGAGATGAGAAAAGCTGGTATGAACTCGACCTCTCTTGTTTTTGTAAATATGATGAGTTCATCATTCCTGATTCAGCTTATTGTGAATAAACATGTTTGCAATGACAATTAGAGATCATAGTTGCTCGTGCCATGCTTGATTAGCTATGAGTTATAATGGTTTACCTTGCATGCCAACATGCTATTAAAATGGTTGTGATGTGGTATGATGGGGTGGTATCCTCCTTTGAATGATTTAAGTGACTTGACTTGGCACATGTTCACGCATGTAGTTGAAGCAAATCAACATAACCTTCATGATATTTATGTTCATGGTGGATTATATCCTACTCTGTAACATCCCAAATTTTCAATTTGGAATGTTATACATTAGGTCATCATGCATATCATATTTTTCTCGCATTTTTTTCTGATCCTAGAAATTTCACGCAACTCAAGGACCCTCGGAGAGAGTTGGAAGTTTCATTATTTTCATATTTGGGATTTCTCAAATTTTGAAAATAGGATCATTTGGATTTATTTAATTATCTTCATAAAGTTTTTCCTATAAAAATATTAAAGAGAGGGAATAATATGACTTTCCCAACATTTAGGAAAAATGAAGATATTATAAATAAATCAAAATTTGGTTTTGGAAGATTTATTTTGCTTAGGCAAAAAATGAGCATTTTAAAATTTATGCATGTTTGCTGCTTTTAAAGTTCATTTTGTTAGACTCATTTTAGGAGTCGGGAAAATTTGTTTTATTTAAATTGGAGTTCATTTGGTATTTTTTTAATTGTTTGGTTTAATTTTATTTTAAAAACGCTACTGGCTAAGGCCCGGTCGGCCCAGCCAGCCAGGCCGGCCCAGCGCCCGCCTCCCTCTCCTCACAAGACGCCGCCGCCCATGTGTGCCCCGCCACAAGACGCCCCCGAGTCCGGCTCCGACCCGCCGCCTGCCCCCCCTCCCCAAGGCGCCGCCTCCCCCTCCCATAAATAGCCGCCCCCCCCCTCTCACCTCACCTCACCCGCCGCCCCCAAGCCGACCCCCCAGCCGAGGAGCCGCCGCCGCCGTTTCGCCGTTGCCGGAGCCCGCGCGCCTCGCCGCCCCTCCCGACCCCGCGGACCACCCGCCGCCCGAGCCCTCACGGACCTCGCGCGAGAGAGTCACCGAGGTAGCCGCCGCCCGCCCGCCCGATCCGGTTTTCCCTAAAACCGATCCGGTTTTTTAAAAAGATGTTCGGTTTTTTTAAAAACCCTAGATTGGTTTTATTTTTTCGGTTTTCTTATTTAACGAACGCTCACCGAACCGCTCGTTTCAATGAATGTGTTCGTTGGATTAGTTCTGTTAACTAACGTCCGCTATTTAAACCGATCGTCGTTTTTTTTAATCAGATTTAATCCGTTATTTTTCTGATTCGATTTCAGATCCGATTTTCAAATCTGTTTTATTTCTCGCTCATTTATCGGAATCAGGTGATTCAAGCGCCTGGAGTTTCGTTTCGAAACCGCCGTTCCGACTAACCTACTTAAACAAAGTTTTGCTACTGTAAAATTTTGACCTAGTTTCAGATTTGCAAAACCGAGTCGTTCTCTCTCGAGTTTCGACTTTCGATGTTTATTTTGATTCGAATTTTTTTTGCAACCAGGGTTCTTAAGTTGAACTTTCTGGTTAGATCTTTTATTCGAGATTTCCCCGTGCATTAGATGAGTACTTATTGTATGCTTGTTGTTTGTCTGCTAGATCACCCGAGTGCGCCGCTTGTTACTTGAATGTCTAGGTCTCATGGATCATCGCAAGGCAAGTAACACTTTGATCATACTCTTCTCATACCCAGTTTTTATGCATTAGATCTATTCCTCAAACAGTTGCATGATTAGGATCTAATTAAATTGTGGGATGGGAAGTAGATTGAGGTAGTACCTATTACTGTTTTACTTATGAAACCTTGGGAGTTACTTCTACGCTTGCTTGTTTATGCCATGCTATGCTAGTAGACGTGGATTGGGTGAGTGAATATCCATGATGATGTGACATTGTTAATTAATGGTTTATCTAAGGTGTCAACCTAAACACACATCTGGGTGGATTGAGGCACCTGGTTTCTATCAGAGTTGCTCAGATTTCTTGGACCGCCACCTGTGCTCTAAGGGATCATAAGATTATTCAAACTGAAACTTCCGTGTGCAGCCACAAGCCAATTATGGGCTCTGGCGTAGTTGACTAAGTTGTGCGAACTCTTACGGGTAGGCTAGCTGATGTAGGGGATGTAGGTTGGTACGGTCTACCCACATGTAAGGTGCTAGCGCTTCGAAAGACTATGTCTCGGTCATCCGCTTCTCAAACACCATGTAGTGCGAGAACCAAGAGGAGGCGATCGAGTCTTGTGGGGAAAAGTCGCAAACCTCTGCAGAGTGTATAAACTAATCATGATTAGCCGTGTCCCGGTTATGGACAATTTGAGTATCCGTAATTGAATATCATGTGAATCTCAACATGTTACCTCTAATAAAAGTTGTTGGGTTTTGATGAGTACTTTTAATTGGGATTGAGGATCTGTCAACCATTCTCAATGTTTAACAACCACCATGATAGTTAAATAAAATTATTCCTTTGTTGTAGGGAAAAACTAGCTTTATGCAAAAATGTAAATCAGAGAGCTTTTCCACCAGCCATATATGCATGTAGTATAGGCTTATTCCTTCATTGCTCTCTATGTGTTACATTGCCAAGATATTCCATGTCTTGACCCGTTTGGGCTGCAACTTTCATGTTGTAGACTTTTCTGACGATTTAGTAAGGTGTTAGGTCGTGGTTCTATACTCAGTGATGCCGATGGAGTTGATGGACTCACTTATCTTCCAAGCCTTCCGCTGTTATTATTAGATGGCCTTAAGCCATATTATTGTAATAAGTTCCCTTGTGGACAACGATGTAATAAGTGTGTGATTGCTACTCGCTATAAATCCTTCAAGCTTGTGTGGTGTCAGACATCGATCCAGGATGACACCGAGCACGAGACTTGATCCATTCGGTCGGGTCGCTACAGAGATGGTATCGAGCACACGCTGACCGTGAGGACACGCACCACTAAGTTAAAGCCATAGATCACTGCTCTCTTCCCATTTTCTAACTCCTCATCTTTTCTACTCTCTTTAGGATGATCGGACGCGAAGATCAAGTACACCCAACCGGATGAAGGCACACCTTTTGGATTTCACTTGAAGGAAGTTACTAAGTACCGAACATTGGACTACCAAGCTTCACGGGACTTTCAACGCCACTCTGCTCAAGAGGATTTGGAAGATTCATGCTCACGTTCCAGAAGGACATTCGCCCCAATCACCAAGCCTATAGATAGTGTTTTGAGGCACCAACTTGAGTGCCGGGAAAGAGCATGGCAGCTCACATCACCATGGGACGATTGGGGAAGTTTATCAAGAAGACCTCAAGGATACCATCTACCAGATTTGCGGACGCCGAGATGACAACTGGGACGTCGTCAGCACCAAGAAGGATAGATCCATTGCAGCTTTCATCCAGGAGTTAAACCAGCACATTCGACGCCAGGAGAACCAAACTTGCAATGACATGTTGGAGTTGCAGAAGACAAAGGGAAGGATCATCGAACTGGAAGAAGAACTAAAGACTACACGCAAGGACTACATGGACGAGATCGTAGCTCTAGCGAAACACAATAACGATCTTAAGTACGAGATCGAAGAACTCAAGAAGAAGTTGGCGCCAGAATGAAGACCAGTATGTCAGTTGCCCAAGCGACTACATCAACATCGACGACACCGATTCGGATCCAAGTGAACCCGATTTTGAAGACGAAGCTGGAGCAGACATCATAGAGTCTTCCACCGGTTCAAATTAGTAGAAGTCCCCACATATTAGTAGTATTCCCCCATGTAAACATTATAGTACACACACTTTTTGCGATAGTTAGATCGTTGTAAGCCCTTTGTTTGATTGAATGAAGTGATTTTGTGTGCATTTGCTCATGTGCATTTGGGTAGTGATTCCCCTTAGACCTCATTCTATTCTTAATTTCTCGTCTTTTCTAAACCCATCAGATGCCTCCGAGACGCGACCCCGGGTTCGTTTTCCCGCCAGAGATCACCCAATTGATTCAGCAGCATGGTGGGAGAATTTTACAGCCACTTACCCCGTAGACACTGTCACATGGGATCAGTTTCAGCAAGCTTTCCGCACTGCCCATGTTTCAGCAGGAGCCATGGCCATGAAGAAGCGTGAGTTTCGCAACTTACGCCAAGGAGGAAGGACTGTTGGCCAGTATGTGGATGATTTCAGTAAGTTAGCACGTTATGCCCCAGATGACGTTGCTACAGATGCGGCTAAGCAGGAGAAGTTTCTAGAAGGACTGAATGATGAGTTCAGCATGCCGTTGATGGTAGCAAGTTTCAATAACTACCAGGAGTTGGTAGACCGAGCCCTCATGATTGAAGGAAAGCAGCAGCAAATTGAGAACCGCAAGCGGAAGTATGGACAGGGAAAGTATAACTCTGGAGCCTAGCAGAAGCCTCGTTATACCCCTAAATCAGGAATTCAGTTTCAGCATACCCATGGAGGAGGAAATTCACATAACCATAATGGCACCAAGAATGGGAACGGGAATGGAGGAAGCAATGGATGAACCGCACCAACCCGTCAACACCATCCAAGGTAGACACTGAGTCACATTATTTGCTTTAAGTGCCGCAAGACTGGGCACTATGCAAATGACTGTCCGAAGGGCGAATGGAAATGACAATGGAAGCTCGAAAGAAGCCCAACCCTTTCAACAGGGGACAGGTGAACCACATTGATGTGGAGGAGGTTGAAGGTCAGCCCGATGCGAGAATCGGTAAGTTTTGGTTAAGTCATTTCTGCAGTTGTTCTTTTCGATCTTGGTGCATCGCATTCATACATATCAAGGGATTTGTGGATAAGTACAAGTTACCGACCCAAGCCCTTAGGTCACCCATGCTAGTAACCTCACCGGAGCAGAGTACATGGCTAGTAAATGGTGTGATCGATCGCCACTAAGGATTGGACACTATGTTTTCCCTCGCACCTAATAGTTCTGGAATCCCAAGGATTGGATGTGATATTAGGAATGGATTGGTTATCAAAGTATGGAGGAAACATAGATTACACCACAAAGTCAATTTTGCTCACCACACCAGAAGGAAGAAGGATCAAGTATGTATCACGACACGAGCCGAGGAGAGCGCAAGTAAATTGCTTATCAGGAGTGGTGCAGGAAGAAGTACCAGTGGTGAAGGATTTTCCTGATGTATTTCCGGAAGAGTTGCCAGGAATGCCACCGGATAGAGACATTGAGTTTTTGATCGAGCTGTTGCCAGGAACAGGCCCGATATCGAAGCGAATCAGACAGGATGCCCCGCAGGATTTGGCGGAAATCAAGAAGCAGATTAAGGAACTATTGGATAAAGGTTTTATTCGCCCAAGTTCTTCACCTTGGGGATCACCCGTATTGTTAGTGGAGAAGAAGGATGGATCTTTGAGAATGGTTGTTGATTACCGTGGATTGAATGAAGTAACAATCAAGAACAAGTACCCACTACCTATGATAAATGATCTGTTTGATCGCTTGCAAGGAGCCAAAGTGTTTTCTAAGATCGACTTGCGATCAGGGTACCATCAGTTGAAGATTCGGGAGCAAGATATACCCAAGACAGCGTTTACCACAAGATATGGACTGTACGAGTATACCGTTATGTCATTTGGACTGACTAACGCGCCAGCCTATTTCATGAACCTGATGAACAAAGTGTTTATGGAGTTTTTGGATAAGTTCGTCGTGGTGTTCATTGATGATATTTTGATTTTCTCGAAGAATGAAGAGGAACACAAGGAACATTTGCGATTGGTTTTGGAGAAACTGAGGGAACACCAGTTGTATGCCAAGTTCAGCAAGTGTGAGTTTTGGCTAAAGGAAGTTGGATTTCTCGGACATGTTATATCCGGAGAAGGAATAGCGATTGACCCTACAAAGGTTGAGACCGTAATCAAATGGGAAGCACCAACGACAGTTTGAGAGATTCGAGTTTCCTCGGACTCGCAGGATACTACCAAGATTCATTGAGAATTTCTCCAGATTGCAAAGCCTATGACAGAATTGTTGAAGAAGGATAACAAATTCATATGGACTGAGGACTGTGAGGCAAGTTTTCAGGAGTTGAAGAAAATATTGGTTACCTCACCAGTTTTGATATTGCTAGATCAGACTAAGGATTATGAGGTGTATTGCGACGCTTCACGTCGAGGACTTGGAGCAGTGCTTATGCAGGAAGGAAGAGTTGTTTCGTATGCTTTACGACAACTTAAGCCTCACGAGTTAAATTATGCCACACATGATTTGGAATTAGCAGCCGTTGTGCATGCTTTAAAGACATGGAGGCATTTTCTCATTGGAAATCATTGTGAAGTATATACGGATCACAAGAGTTTGAAGTACATCTTCACACAGAAGGAATTGAATCTCAGACAAAGGAGATTGTTAGAGCTTATCAAGGATTATGATATGAGATTGCATTATCACCCCGGAAAGGCTAATGTCGTAGCAGACGTATTGAGCCGTAAGAGCCACGTCAATACCCTAATGATGGGAGGAATACCCAATGAGTTAGCCGAGGACCTTCGAGAACTATGTTTGGAAATAGTTCCAGAGGCTATGTAGCAGCATTGGAGATTCAATCGACACTAATGGACAAAATCGAGAAGCCCAAAAGGCGAGATAAGGAAGTTGCCTCTATAAAGGAGAAAATGAGCAAAGGAAAAGCTAAAGGATTTCGTGAGGATGAACACGATACCCTATGGTTTGAAGACCGTGTTTATGTGCCCAATGACCCGTAGATCGGAAGTTGATTTTGCAAGAAGCCCATGATTCACCCTATTCTATTCACCAGGAAATACCAAGATGTATTTGGATTTGAAGAATATTTTCTGGTGGACCGGAATGAAGAAGGATATTGCGGAGTATGTAGCAATTTGTGACGTATGTCAGAAAGTAAAGGCAGAGCATCAGAAGCCAGCAGGATTGTTACAACCGCTGCCGATACCGAATGGAAGTGGGATAAACTAGGCATGGATTTCATCACAGGTTTGCCAAAGACCCGCTCAGATATGACTCGATTTGGGTCATAGTCGATCGTTTGACCAAGGTAGCTCATTTCATTCCAATCAAGACTACCTATAGCAGTGCTAAGTTGGCAAAGATATATATGACCAGAATTGTGTGTTTACACGGAGTTCGAGGAGCATTGTATCGCATGAGGAACCCAGTTTACCTCAAAATTTTGGAACCAGTTGTACGAAACATTGGGAACCCGATTGAATTCAAGACAGCTTTCCACCCACAGATCGATGGACAGACCGAGAGAGTCAATCAGATTTTGGAGGACATCTTCGAGAGCTTGTGCACTAGATTATGGATCTAGTTGGGATGATAATTTGCCAGATGCAGAATTTTCCTACAACAACAGTTACCAAACCAGCTTAAAGATGGCACCTTCGAGGCTCAGATGGAAGAAGGTGCAGGACACCGTTGTCATGGGACTAAACCGAGATCGTCATTGTTTGGACCAGATTTAATTAAGGAATCTGAATGAAGGTTTGTTAATTCGAGACAGGCTCAAGGTAGCCCAGTCCGCATGTAAGAGCTATGCCGATTCAAAGCGCAGCGATTGAGTATGAAGTTGGAGACAGAGTATATCTCGAGTATCCCGCTTCGAGGAGTTAAGCGTTTTGGAGTGAAAGGAAAGTTAGCACCCGCTTCGTTGGACCATATAAGATTTTGCAACGCATGGGAGAAGTTGCGTATAAGTTGGAATTGCGGAAGGACTGTCAGGAGTTCATGATGTATTCCATGTTTCTCGATTGAAGAAATGTCACCCGAGATAGCAGAGGTACCGTTAAGAGACACAAGTGCACTGGAAGCAATTCAGTTGAAGGATGACTTGACATTTGAGGAAAACCGTTAAGATTCTCGATTATGCCAACAGAGTTACCCGCACAAGGTTATCAAGTTTTGCAAAGTTCAATTGGAGCCACCACACCGAGGATGAAGCCACCGGGAAAGAGAGGAAGTTTTGCTTAAGGACCACCCTCACCTATTTTCTAGCCAACCCGAATCTCGAGGGCGAGATTCATTTTAAGGGGGTAGGTTTGTAACATCCCAAATTTTCAATTTGGAATGTTATACATTAGGTCATCATGCATATCATATTTTTCTCGCATTTTTTCCGATCCTAGAAATTTCACGCAACTCAAGGACCCTCGGAGAGAGTTGGAAGTTTCATTATTTTCATATTTCGGATTTCTCAAATTTTGAAAATAGGATCATTTGGATTTATTTAATTATCTTCATAAAGTTTTTCCTATAAAAATATTAAAGAGAGGGAATAATATGACTTTCCCAACATTTAGGAAAAATGAAGATATTATAAATAAATCAAAATTTGGTTTTGGAAGATTTATTTTGCTTAGGCAAAAATGAGCATTTTAAAATTTATGCATGTTTGCCGCTTTTAAAGTTCATTTTGTTCGACTCATTTTTAGGAGTCGGGAAAATTTGTTTTATTTAAATTGGAGTTCATTTGGTATTTTTTTAATTGTTTGGTTTAATTTTATTTAAAAAACGCTACTGGGCCAAGGCCCACTGCCCAGCCAGCCAGCCCGCCCAGCGCCCGCCTCCTCTCTCCTCACAAGACGCCGCCGCCTGCACAGTGCCCGCCACAAGACGCCTCCCGAGTCCGGCTCCACCCGGCCGCCTGCCCCCCTCCCCAAGCGCCGTCTCCCCCCTCCCATAAATAGCCGCCCCCCCCCCTCACCCACCGCCGCCCCCCAAGCCGACCCACGCCGCGCCATGAGGCCGCCGCCGTTTCTCGCCGTTGCGAGCCCGCCGCCCTCGCGCCCCCTCCCGACCCCCGGACCACCCCGCCGCCGGAGCCCCACGGACCTCGCCAGCGAGAGAGTCACCGGAGGTAGCCGCCCGCCCGCCCGATCCGATTTCCCTAAAACCGATCCGGTTTTTTAAAAAGATGTTCGGTTTTTAAAAAAACCTAGATTGGTTTTATTTTTTCGGTTTTCTTATTTAACGAACGTTCACCGAACCGTTCGTTTCAATGAACGTGTTCGTTGGATTAGTTCTGTTAACGAACGTCCGTTATTTAAACCGATCGTCGTTTTTTTTAATCGGATTTAATCCGTTATTTTTCTGATTCGATTTCAGATCCGATTTTCAAATCTGTTTTATTTCTCGCTCATTTATCGGAATCAGGTGATTCAAGCGCCTGGAGTTTCGTTTCGAAACCGCCGTTCCGACTAACCTACTTAAACAAAGTTTTGCTACTGTAAAATTTTGACCTAGTTTCAGATTTGCAAAACCGAGTCGTTCTCTCTCGAGTTTCAACTTTCGATGTTTATTTTGATTCGAATTTTTTTTGCAACCAGGGTTCTTAAGTTGAACTTTCTGGTTAGATCTTTTATTCGAGATTTCCCCGTGCATTAGATGAGTACTTATTGTATGCTTGTTGTTTGTCTGCGTTAGATCACCCGGAGTGCGCCGCTTGTTACTTCGAATCTCTAGGTCTCGCGGATCATCAGCAAGGAAAGTAACACTTTGATCATACTCTTCTCATACCCAGTTTTTATGCATTAGATCTATTCCTCAAACACTTGCATGATTAGGATCTAATTAAATTGTGGGATGGGAAGTAGATTGAGGTAGTACCTATTACCTGTTTTACTTATGAAACCTTGGGAGTTACTTCACGCTTGCTTGTTTATGCCATGCTATGCTAGTAGACGTGGATTGGGTGAGTGAATATCCATGATGATGTGAGATTGTTAATTAATGGTTTATCTAAGGTGGCAACCTAAACACACATCTGGGTGGATTGAGGCACCTGGTTTCTATCAGACTTGCTCAGATTTCTTGGACCGCCACCTGTGCTCTAAGGGATCATAAGATTATTCAAACTGAAACTTCCGTGTGCAGCCACAAGCCAATTATGGGCTCTGGCGTAGTTGACTAAGTTGTGCGAACTCTTACGGGTAGGCTAGCTGATGTAGGGGATGTAGGTTGGTACGGTCTACCCACATGTAAGGTGCTAGCACTTCTGAAAGACTATGTCTCGGTCATCCGTTTCTCAAACACCATGTAGTGCGAGAACCAAGCGGAGGTGATCGAGTCTTGTGGGGAAAAGTGTGCAAACCTCTGCAGAGTGTATAAACTAATCATGATTAGCCGTGTCCCCGGTTATGGACAATTTGAGTATCTGGTAATTTAATATCATGTGAATCTCAACATGTTACCTCTAATAAAAGTTGTTGGGTTTTGATGAGTACTTTTAATTGGGATAGAGGATGCTGTCAACCATTCTCAATGTTTAACAACCACCATGATAGTTAAATAAAATTATTCCTTTGTTGTAGGGAAAAACTAGCTTTATGCAAAAATGTAACCGTAGAGCTTTTCCACCAGCCATATATGCATGTAGTATAGGCTTATTCCTTCATTGCTCTCTATGTGTTACATTGCCAGCATATTCCATGTGCTGACCCGTTTTCGGGCTGCAACTTTCATGTTGTAGACTTTTCGGACGACGGGTAAGGTGTTAGGTCGTGGTTCTATACTCAGTGATGCCGATGGAGTTGATGGACTCACTTATCTTCCAAGCCTTCCGCTGTTATTATTAGATGGCCTTAAGCCATATTATTGTAATAAGTTCCCTTGTGGACAACGAATAAGTGTGTGATTTCTACTCTGCTATAAATCCTTCAATCTTGTGTGGTGTCAAGATTATCGATCCAGGATGACACGAGCACGTAGACTTGATCCATTCGGGTCGGGTCGCTACATACTCATGCTTGCATCCAATGTTTATTAATTTTAATGCATGTTCATGACTGTTGTCACTCTCTAGTTGGTCGCTTCCCAGTCTTTTGCTAGCCTTCACTTGTACTAAGCGGGAGTACTGCTTGTGCATCCAATCCCTTAAACCCCAAAGTTATTCCGTATGAGTCCACCATACCTTCCTATATGCGGTATCTACCTGCCGTTCCAAGTAAATTTGTATGTGCCAAACTCTAAACCTTCAAATAAACATTCTGATTTGTATGCTCGAATAGCTCATGTATCAACTAGGGTTGCCCTTATCTTCCATGTTAGGCGGGTTATTCTCAAGAGGAGTGGACTCCGCTCCTCATTCATGAGAAAATGGCTGGTCACCGGGATGCCCAGTCCCATGCTTTATGCAAACTAAATCAAAATAATTGCAAACAAAACTCCCCCTGGGACTGTTGCTAGTTGGAGACACTCGATGTTTCGAGAAAGTCATGGATTGATGCTTGTTGGTGGAGGGTAAGTATAAACTTTACCATTCTGTTTGGGAACCGCCTATAATGTGTGTAGCATGGACGATATCGCCATCTCTTAGTTGTTTTGTTGACAATGAAAGTATGCCTCTCAAAATATTATTTATCTCTATTTCAAAACCAAGCTTTGGCACCTCTACAAACCCCTGCTTCCCTCTGCGAAGGGCCTATCTATTTACTTTTAAGTTGAGTCATCACCCTCTTATTAAAAAGCACTAGCTGGAGAGCACAGCTGTCATTTGCATTCATTACTGTTAATTTATATTGGGTATGACTATGATTGGATCTCTTTTACCATGAATTACAATGTCTAGTCAGTCCTCGATTTTTAAAGGTGCTCTGCATTTATGTTTTGCTGTCTCAGAAAGGGCTAGCGAGATCCATCTTGTTATATTATATTATGATTGTTTTGAGAAAGTGTTGTCATCCGAGATTTATTATTATGGCTCGCTAGTTGATTATGCTATTGATATGAGTAAACATGAGACCTTAAAATTATTGCAAATGTGGTTAGGCATGATCTTTGCTGAAAACTTGAATGCTGGCTTTACATATTTACAACAACAAGAGCAAACAGAGTTTGTAAAAGTTTTTCTTTATCACTTTCAGTTTATCAATTGAATTGCTTGATGATAAGCAAAGGTCTAAGTTTGGGGAGTTGATACGTCTCCGTCGTATCTACTTTTCCAAACACTTTTGCCCTTGTTTTGGACTCAAATTTGCATGATTTGAATGGAACTAACCCCGGACTGACGATGTTTTTAGAAGACTTTCCATGGTGTTATTTATGTGCAGAAACAAAAATTCTCGGAATGACCTGAAACTCCACGGATCGTCTAGTTAAAAATAATAAAAAATCCTCGCAAAAGATGAAGACCAGGGGGTCCACCACCTGTCCACGAGGGTGGGGGGCACGCCCCCCTTGGGCGCGTCCTCCTACCTCGCGGGCCCTCTGGAGCTCTTCCGACGCCAACTCCAACTCTATATAATTGCTTTCGGAGAGAGAAAAGTCAAAGGAGAAGAAATCATCACATTTTACGATACGGAGCCGCCGCCCAGCCCTAAAACCTCTCGGGAGGGCTGATCTGGAGTCCGTTCGGGGCTCCGGAGAGAGGGATTCGTCGCCGTCGTCATCATCAACCATCCTCCATCACCAATTTCATGATGCTCACCGCCGTGCGTGAGTAATTCCATCGTAGGCTTGCTGGACGGTGATGGGTTGGATGAGATCTATCATGTAGTCGAGTTAGTTTTGTTAGGGTTTGATCCCTAGTATCCACTATGTTCTGAGATTGATGTTGCTATGACTTTGCTATGCTTAATGCTTGTCACTAGGGCCCGAGTGCCATGATTTCAGATCTGAACCTATTATGTTTTCATGAATATATGTGAGTTCTTGATCCTATCTTGCAAGTCTATAGTCACCTACTATGTGTTATGATCCGGCAACCCCGAAGTGATAATAATCGGGACCACTCCCGGTGATGACCATAGTCTGAGGAGTTCATGTATTCACTATGTGCTAATGCTTTGTTCCGGTTCCCTATTAAAAGGAGGCCTTAATATCCCTTAGTTTCCATTAGGACCCCGCTGCCACGGGAGGGTAGGACAAAAGATGTCATGCAAGTTCTTTTCCATAAGCACATGTGACTATATTCGGAATACATGCCTACATTACATTGATGAATTGGAGCTAGTACTATGTCACCCTATGTTATGACTGTTACATGATGAACCGCATCCGGCATAATTATCCATCACCGATCCAATGCCTATGAGATTTCCATATACTGGTTTTCGCTCATTTACTTTCCTGTTGCTACTGTTACAATCACTACAAAACACCAAAAATATTACTTTTGCTTTCGTTACTCTTTTGTTACCGTTACCACTACTATCATATTACTTTGCTACTAAACACTTGGTTGCAGATACTACGTTATCCAGGTGTGGCTGAATTGACAACTCAGATGCTAATACTTGAGAATATTCTTTGGCTCCCCTTGTGTCGAATCAATAAATTTGGGTTGAATACTCTACCCTCGAAAGCTGTTGCGATCCCCTACACTTGTGGGTTATCACATACCAACAAAAGAAAAAATTATTCTATGATTTGAGACATTACTTTTGGGATGACCCACATCTTCATAAAGAAGGAGTAGATGGTATTATTAGGCTTTGTGTACCTGAGCATGAACAGGGACAAATCCTACGGAAATGTCACTCCGAAGCTTATGGAGGGCATCATGCTGGAGATAGAACTGCTCACTAGGTATTGCAATCTGGATTTTATTAGCCTACACTCTTCAAGGATGCCCGTAAGTTCGTCTTATCTTGTGATGAATGTCAAAGAACAAGTAATATTGGTAAGCGTCAAGAAATGCCTATGAATTATTCACTTGCTGTTGAACCATTTGATGTTTGGGGATTTGATTACATGGGACCTTTTCCTTCCTCAAATGGGTATACACATATTTTGGTTATTGTTGATTATGTTACTAAATGGGTAGATGCTATTCCAACCAGTAGTGCTGATCACAACACCTATATTAAAATTCTTAAGGAAGTCATTTTCCCAAGGTTTGGAGTCCCTAGAGATATAATTACTGATGGTGGTTCACACTTTATTCATGGTGCTTTCCGTAAAATACTTGCCAAGTATGATGTTAACCATAGAATTGCATCACCTTATCATCCTCACTCTAGTGGTCAAGTTGAACTTAGCAATAGAGAAATAAAATTAATCTTGCAAAAGACTGTCAATAGGTCTCGTAAGAATTGGTCTAAGAAATTAGATGATGCACTTTGGACTTATAGAACAACATATAAAAATCCTATGGGTATGTCTCCTTATAAAAAGGTTTATGGAAAAGTGTAACGCCCCGGATTCGATGCGCCAGATGTCCGTCAGTTATTCGCCGTCTTTGCCATGTCATGTGCTTGCGTGTTGCACTTTTCCATGTCATCATATGCATTTCATACCATGTCATCATGTGCATCGCATTGGCATACGTGTTCCTCTCATGCATCCGAGCATTTTCCCCGTTGTCCGTTTTGCAATCCGGCACTCCTATGTCTCCCGGCGCCCCCTTTTGCCTCTCGTTGTGAGCGGGTGTTAAACATTCTCGGAATGGACCGAGGTTTGCCAAGCGGCCTTGGTATAGCACCGGTAGACCGCCTGTCAAGTTTCGTGCCATTTGGAGGTCGTTTGATACTCCAACGGTTAACCGGGGAACCGCAAAGCCTCTTTTGTTTGCACCCCAACACCCCCTCCAAAGTGGCCCAAAACCCATCCTAACCCCCTCAATGCTCTCGGTCGTTCGATCGCGATCACGCGGCCGAAAACCGCACCTCATTTGGACTCTCCTAGCTCCCTCTACCTATATAAACACCCCCTCCCCCGAAATTCGCGGATGAATCCCCCTAACCCTAGCCTCTTCCTCCTCCTGCCGCCGGACGTGTCCACCCCACGCCGGACACATCCAGTGCCGCAGCCCGCGCCAAATCGTGGCCTGCCACGTGGCACCCCTGCGCGTCCTCCGCCGCCAGCCGCCGCCGCCGGCATGGGCCCAGTCAGCCCGCCCGGCCCATGAGTGCCGCGCTGCCCAGCGCCGAGCTCCGCCGCCCGCTTCGCCTCCACCGGCGCCCGCCGCCCGTCCGTCCTCCGCCGCCGGCCGCTTCGCCGCCAGTTCCGACCCAGCGCCTCCGCCGTCATCCTCGACCCTTGCTGCGGGCTCCGCCCTCGCCGCCCGCGAGCACCGCTGAGCTTCGCCCGGCTCCGCTGCGGCCTTCCCGCCTCGGCGCCCTCGCCGGCCCCGGATCCGCCGCCGCGAATGCCGCCGCCTCCGTCCGCCTCCACGCGCGCCGCCTCGCCGCTTCGCCGCCCCAATCGCCGCCCGCGCCCGGTCGCGTCGCTTTCGCGAGCTTCGGCGGATCGGCGAGATCCGGCCGGATCCGCCCCGTCCCGCCCTGGATTCGCCCGTCCCCGCCGTCTCCCTCCTCTCCGGCGAGCTTCTCCGGCGAGCCTCGAAAACTGTGCCAGATCTGGATCCCGAAGGTTGGCCCCGTTTTTTCGTCTAAGTCCTGTAATTTTGTTGCATAATGTTGCCATGTTCATCGCATCATAACTTGTTGCATACTGCACCGTTTCGTGCGTGTAATATGTCAAACGTTCGTCTCGACGAGTACTTCATTTCATTTCATTGCATAATTTTCATTTGAGCTCATCTTGATGCCTGAATCATCGTTGCAAGAGTGCTATATGATGTTAATCTGCTAAAACTGATATAACTTGGTGATTTGACATTTTTGTTGCATTTGATGTGTGCATCTTATGAGCATGAGCTCTACATGTGTTTTGATGTATGACATGCCATCTTTACAGTGGTGCCATCCATGGATTTTTGTGGGTCCTGTAGTGAGTGCATCAAGCTTGTTAAGTAGGGTACTTCCTGTTACTGTTTTGCTTGTCTGAATCTGTTATTTCGTGATGCTATGTAAACCTGCTGCTACAAGCCATTCTATGCATAATCTGGAGATGTTCACTAAGGATGTTTTGTTATACATGTCTTTCTCTATCTATCCATGCCCCTGGTTGCATTTATAGCCTGCTGTAACTTGTTGTTATCTTGCTCCAAAGTTGCTAAATAATGTTGATGTCAGCCTGTTAACATTAAGTTCAATGTTGCCATGTTTGTTGTTAGTGATCCATGCACTCTATGAACTTGCTCTTGCCATGATTAGCTTCATAGACATGTCTTCTTACTTTGAGTTTCCTTGCCATGCCATGTATTGCTCTGCGGTGAGTGGTTCAAGCTCACCAACATGTCTACTTATTGTTGTTCCTGCCATGTTTGAAGCTGTCATATCATTTGCCATGTTTACATGGGTGCCATCATATTTTCTGTGCCCTTTTGGCTCATGGCCAGTGAGGGACTTTTATTCTATGCAATTAGTAGATTCATGCCATGCCTTTTTTTGCCATGTTAAGTTCCTGTAGCATGTTGTTTGATAGCTCTAAACATTGCAACCTGATGTTATTTCCTGATAAGTCAGAAACTGTTATTATTTGCAATATTGCCATGTCATTTTGAGCATGTTCTAGTGATTTCTGGAGATAGCTCACTGTTCATGTTTTGTTATGCTTTACCTGTACATCATGCCCATGTCTTTTGTTTTCATGTTGAGATGCTGTAGCATGTTGTTTTGGTGCTTGCAATATGCCTAGTTTCTGTTTTGGACAGATTGTTGTTATGACTTGTATAGAGTGTATGTGTTGAACCGTTGCTCCGTTTTGAGTGTGCTCTATATGAAACTTGCTTGGTTTTGCATGTAGTTTCATATTATCATGTTGAATTCTTGTTTTGAGAGTGTTTGCTTGATGTTTGGATGCATTTTGCATCAATGCCATGCTTAACTTGTTTTGCTCATATCTTCTAAGCCGTAGCTCCGAATTAAATGAACTTTATATGTAACTTGACTAGAATTTCGTGTAGACCATCGTGGTGCATCTTAACTTGCTGTTTAACAACTAGAACATAAAGTTATTCAGATCTGGACCAATTTCGAAATATGCATATAAGGACTTACCGGAATTGTTATATGTTGTTTCCGGCCTCATTTAAACTTGCTTTGATGTGTTGTTCTTGTTTGCATCATCTCTTGCCATGAGTAGCTTCATGTAGTCTTGTCATGCTTCATGCTTGTTTGAGTATCATGCCTTGTTCATGTGTGGTGTGTTTACCATGTTGTGTGCTTCTTCTCGATAGTTCCCGTTTCGTTGCGATCGTGAGGATTCGTTCGTCTACGCTTGGTTCGTCTTCGTTGCTTCATCTTCTTCATGGACTCGTTCTTCCTCCTTGCGGGATTTCAGCCAAGATGACCGTCACCTTGGATCTCATTACTATCATTGCTATGCTAGTTGCTTCGTTCTTTCGCTATGCTGCGCTACCTATCACTTGCTGCTCAAGCCTCCCAAATTGCCATGAACCTCTAACCTTTGTCACCCTTCCTAGAACACCGTTGTTTGGCTATGTTACCGCTTTTGCTCAGCCCCTCTTATAGCGTTGCTAGTTGCAGGTGAAGATGAAGATTGCTCCATGGTGGACAGGATTTTGTTGGGATATCACAATATCTCTTATATTATTAATGCATCTATATACTTGGTAATGGGTGGAAGGCTCGGCCTTATGCCTGGTGTTTTGTTCCACTCTTGCCACCCTAGTTTCCGTCATATCGGTATTATGTTCCCAGATTTTGCGTCCCTAACGCGGTTGGGTGATTTATGGGACCCCTTGACAGTTCGCTTTGAATAAGACTCCTCCCAAGAAGGCCCAACCTTGGTTTTACCATTTGCCTCACCACCACCTACTTTCCCTTGGGAGTAATTAACCCAAGGGTCATCTTTATTTAGCCCCCCGGGCCAATGCTTGTCTAAGTGTTGGTCCAAACTAGAGCACCGTGCGGGACCATCCTTTGGCAACTTGGGTTACGTCGGTACATGTACGCTTCGCTTATCCGGTGTTGCCCTGAGAACGAGATATGTGCAGCTCCTATCGGGATTGTCGGCGCATCGGGCGGCTTTGCTGGTCTTGTTTTATTACTGTCAAAATGTCTTGTAGCCGGGATTCCGAGACTGATCGGGTCTTCCCGGGGATAAGGAATATCCTTCGTTGATCGCGAGAGCTTATCATGGGCTAAGTTGGGACACCCCTGCAGGGTTTAAACTTTCGAGAGCCGTGCTCATGTTATGTGGCAGATGGGAATTTGTTAATATCCGGTTGTAGTAAACTTGAAGTAAACTCTTCTAAAATACACCAACCGTGTGCGTAACCATGAGTGTCTCTTTTCGGGGTTGATCGAGAGGAGAACACGGTTTCTGGGTTATGTCTGACGTAAGTAGGAGTTCAGGATCACTTCTTGATCATTACTAGTTGTCGACCGTTCCGCTTGCTCTCTTCTCGCTCTTATTTGCGTATGTTAGCCACCATATATGCTTAGTCGCTGCTGCAACCTCACCACTTTACCCCTTCCATTCCCTTTAAGCTTTGCTAGTCTTGATACCCATGGTAATGGTATTGCTGAGTCCTCGTGGCTCACAGATTACTACACCAACAGTTGTAGGTACAGGTTATGCGGTGATCATGACGCGAGAGCGATGTTTGCTTACTTTGGAGTTCTCTTTCTGCTTCTTCTTCGGTCAGGGGATAGGTTCCAGGTCGGCAGCCTGGGCTAGCAGGGTGGATGTCGTTTGAGTTTCTGTTTGTGTTTCATCCGTAGGCGGATGGTGCTCTTATGTAAGATGTTGTATTCGTGTGACATTGTATGCCTTATGTATGTATCCCCATCTATTATGTAATGTTGATGTAATGATATCCACCTTGCAAAAGCGTTTCAATATGCGGGTCTATCCTTGGTGGGACCTTCGAGTTCCTTTTGGATAGGGTCGCATATTGGGCATGACAAGTTGGTATCAGAGCCTCGACCGACCCTAGGAGCCCCCTTGATTGATCGTGTAGTTTGGCCCTTGTTGAGTCTAGAAAAAAACTGATTTCGGAGTTTAGTTATATCGGAGAGTAGGAATTCTTTTTACTCCTCTTCCCCTTCGTCGCTCTGGTGAGGAATCTTGACATAGGTGTTTTGAATTACTCCTCTTCCCCTTCAAATTTTTTCTTTAGGATCACGCAGTTGGTTTTCCGATCGTTGGTTCTCATCTCTTTTCATCCGGTGCATTTCTCGTCAAGTTGACTCGACCCTCTTCATCTTTGCAAGTCCAATCCTCAGTTTCCTCTCAACGAAGTTGTTTCTCTATCCTCAGTTGTTTTCTTTTTCCCACCCGCCCACCCCTTTTTCATCTCGGAGCTGGAGTCCGTAATCGAGTATCCATCCTACTTTTGCGAAGCCTTTGCATTCTCTCCTCAATTATTTCAACCGGTGCCTTTCTCTTCAAGTTACTCGTCGATTCCCGTTCCAAGTTGCCTTTGTTTTTCCCGCCCTCCCACCCCTTTTATTTCCGGAGTCTGAGTCTTTATTCGAGCAATCAATTTAATTCGTGCGGAGTATCTTCAGTCTTTTCTCAATTGTTTCAAGCGGTGAATTCTCGTCTGGTTCATCAATGTCCGTCTTGTTTTGTTTCCGGTGGATCCAAATTCAAGTTTTCGTTGTCGATTGTATTCTTTCCCTCAGCTAAAATATTTCCCTTTGCTCGTTCGCCTCTCGTCAGTTTATCCTTCCGGAGTGCTGAAGACATCTCAGGAGATTCTTCTGTGTTTGAATTAATTCGAGGTTGTCACCTCATTCAAATATTTCAATTGTTCCGGTGCATCATCATCTATCGGTTCAACTATCCCTTTCCAACGGTCTTTTAGTGGGCCCTAACCCACAGGTCTTTTCCCAGGATCTTACCTGACTCTTCTAATTCACCCGGAGTTATTATCAATTCTTTTCAAGTGTGACGTAAGAATGAATTTCATCAGTCAGATGCCTTTTCCAAGATCAATTTCAAATCATTTCATTGTTGACTCAACCTCTTTGCTTTTCATTCTACCGGAGTACCTCAGCTATTTTGTTGGTGTTTCTCGTCGTCATTTGAAGATCGAAGAAGAGTTTTTCCTCTAAATTTTGCCGTTCTCTCGAAGTTTCGTGGTTCTAACTTCATATTATCCTCTCGAATTATTCCATTCGTCAGATATTCTTTTCTTACCTATCCGGAGTATGTCAGAAGTTCTTTTCCCGTTTCTTTTCACCGGAGGCCTTTATTCCAGAAGAATTCTTGTCCTCACATTTCAGCTACCGTTATCCAATTATCCAAGTGCTTCGTTCAAGTGTTCTTTAATCAGCTCGTGATCTCCTTGTTCTTTTGCATCTAAATCCCCTCGAGCATATTGGTTCTTCTAATTCTTCCCGGTGATCCATTCTCTTTCGTCAGTCAATTTCGAATTCTTATGGTGGTTTATTCAGATTCTTTTTCCTTTGTTATCATACTAATTCATTCGTTCTTTCCAATCCTACCGGTGGTTCATGAATACCTTCTCAAGTTTCATGCTAGCCATTCTCAATCCTTTTCAAGAAGAATAAGTAGTATGAAAAATCCATTGTTTGTCATCAATTTAATTTGATGAAGGATAAGCATACAATAAATCTTATTCTTATTTCATCCAAGTGATTAATCCTTTTCTTCGGAGTTTGTTCTTGAGGAATAAATTCTATTTCCAAGTTTTTCATCTTTTCTTTTCCGGAGTTCAAATTCCCTCGGCCATCTCGTCGGAACCTCCATCTAAATCATCGCAAGGCTCATCTTATTCTTTCATCCTTCATTCTATCTCACCATCCTTTTGTTACCGGAGTACTTCATGGTGGTTCTTCATGCTTTAATTCACTCTTCAAGTGTTCATCAAGATTCTTGTTGGTGGAGTTCAGATATCTTTTCTTCTCGCGTCTCTAAGTGCAACTAATTCTCCGTATTCTTTCGAAGTGGAGTTTTGCATTTCTTCGTTCTTCTCAGTTATCCAAGCATTTCCATTTGTGGCCGGTTATCACCTCTTGATCTTGAGATGTTACCTATAAGACCACAACAAGCTTATTCTTTCGTTGTTGATTTTTCTCAACAACTCCATTCAATCCTTCCTTCTAAGTTCATTTCATTCCTTCCTTTTAATTCTTCCGGAGGCATTGCATTGCTTATGTCGTCAAGTGTCATTCCATCTTGTGAAGTTCGTGTTCTATTTCTTTCCTTGTTCAACCGGAGTGCTGCCTAAATCCTTTCAGTCTTATTCGTTTCTTATCTCGTTCTAACCGGAGTGCTTTCATTGTCTATCTGATTCCGTGAGCTTTCGATTCTCGTCATTCTCGTCATTCCTCTCGTTTTCTCGAGTGCTCTCGATTCTTTGCTTCTTCTCTTCAGTTCTTGCTTCACCTCATCCCTTTTCCCTTCCGTCTCGGTCCTAAGATCTCGGGACGAGATCTTTTGTTAGTGGAGGAGTGTTGTAACGCCCCGGATTCGATGCGCCAGGTGTCCGTCAGTTATTCGCCGTCTTTGCCATGTCATGTGCTTGTGTGTTGCACTTTGCCATGTCATCATATGCATTTCATACCATGTCATCATGTGCATCGCATTGGCATACGTGTTCCTCTCATGCATCCGAGCATTTTCCCCGTTGTCCGTTTTGCAATCCGGCACTCCTATATCTCCCGGCGCTCCCTTTTTCCTCTCGTTGTGAGCGGGTGTTAAACGTTCTCGGAATGGACCGAGGTTTGCCAAGCGGCCTTTGTATAGCACCGGTAGACCGCCTGTCAAGTTTCGTGCCATTTGGAGGTCGTTTGATACTCCAACGGTTAATCGGGGAACCGCAAAGCCTCTTTGTTTGCAGCCCAACACCCCCTCCAAAGTGGACAAAAACCCATCCTAACCCCCTCCATGCTCTCGGTCGTTCGTTCGCGATCGCGTGGCCAAAAACCGCACCTCATTTGGACTCTCCTAGCTCCCTCTACCTATATAAACACCCCCTCCCCCGAAATTCGCGGATGAATCCCCCTAACCCTAGCCTCTTCCTCCTCCTGCCGCCGGACGTGTCCACCCCGCGCCGAACACATCCAGCGCCGCCGCCCGCGCCCAATCGTGGCCTGCCACGTGGCACCCTCTGCGTCCTCCGCCGCCGCCGCCGCCGCCCGGCCCATGGGGCCAGGCAGGCCCGCCCGGCCCATGAGTGCCCGCGCCGCCCAGCGCCCGAGCTCCGCCGCCGCTTCGCCTCCACCAGCGCTCCGCCGCCGGTCCGTCCTCCACCGCCCGGCCGCTCGCCGCCAGTTCCGACCAGCGCCTCCGCCGTCATCCTCCGACCCGCCGCTGCGCGGGCTCCGCCCTCGCCGCCAGCGAGCACCGTCGAGCTTCGCCGCTCGCTGCGGCCTTCCCGCCTCGGCGACCCTCGCCGCCCCGGATCCGCCACCGCGATCGCCGCCGCCTCCGTCCGCCTCCACCGCGCCGCCGCCGCGGTCGCCGCCCCTGTCGCCGCCCGCGCCCGGCCCGCCGCCTTCGCGAGCTTCGGCGGATCGGCGAGATCGGCGGATCCGCCCGCCCCGCCCGGATTCGCCCGTCCCCGCTGTCTCCCTCCTCTCCGGCGAGCTTCTCCGGCGAGCCTCGAAAACTGTGCCAGATCTGGATCCCGAAGGTTGACCCCGTATTTTCGTCCAAGTCCTGTAATTTTGTTGCATAATGTTTCCCTGTTCATCGCATCATAACTTGTTGCATACTGCTCCGTTTCGTGCGTGTAATATGTCAAATTGTTCGCCTCGACGAGTACTTCATTTCATTTCATTCCATCAGTTTCATTTGAGCTCATCTTGATGACTGAATCATCGTTGCAAGAGTGCTATATGATGTTAATCTGCTGAAACTGATATAACTTGGTGATTTGACATTTTTGTTGCATTTGATGTGTGCATCTTATGAGCATGAGCTCTACATGTGTTTTGATGTATTCCATGCCATCTTTAAAGTGGTGCCATCCATGGATTTTTGTGGGTCCTGTAGTGAGTGCATCAAGCTTGTTAAATAGGGTACTTGCTGTTACTGTTTTGCTTGTCTGAATCTGTTATTTCGTGATGCTATGTAAACCTGCTGCTACAAGCCATTCTATGCATAATCTGGAGGATGTTTTGTTATACATGTCTTTCTCTATCTATCCATGCCCCTGGTTGCATTTATAGCCTGCTGTAACTTGTTTTTATCTTGCTCCAAAGTTGCTAAATAATGTTGATGTCAGCCTGTTAACATTAAGTTCAATGTTGCCATGTTTGTTGTTAGTGATCCATGCACTCTATGAACTTGCTCTTGCCATGATTAGCTTCATAGACATGTCTTCTTACTTTGAGTTTCCTTGCCATGCCATGTATTGCTCTGTGGTGAGTGGTTCAAGCTCACCAACATGTCTACTTATTGTTGTTCCTGCCATGTTTGAAGCTGTCATATCATTTGCCATGTTTACATGGGTGTCATCATATTTTCTGTGCCCTTTTGGCTCATGGCCAGTGAGGGACTTTTGTTCTATGAAATTAGTAGATTCATGCCATGCCTTGTTTTGCCATGTTAAGTTCCTGTAGCATGTTGTTTGATAGCTCTAAACATTGCAACCTGATGTTATTTCCTGATAAGTCTGAAACTGTTATTATTTGCAATATTGCCATGTCATTTTGAGCATGTTCTAGTGATTTCTGGAGATAGCTCACTGTTCATGTTTTGTTATGCTTTACCTGTACATCATGCCCATGTCTTTTGTTTTCATGTTGAGATGCTGTAGCATGTTGTTTTGGTGCTTGCAATATGCCTAGTTTCTGTTTTGGACAGATTGTTGTTATGACTTGTATAGTGTATGTGTTGAACCGTTGCTCCGTTTTGAGTGTGCTCTATATGAAACTTGCTTGGTTTTGCATGTAGTTTCATATTATCATGTTGCATTCTTGTTTTGAGAGTGTTTGCTTGATGTTTGGATGCATTTTGCATCAATGCCATGCTTAACTTGTTTTGCTCATATCTTCTAGGCCGTAGCTCCGAATTAAATGAACTTCATATGTAACTTGACTAGAATTTCGTGTAGATCATCGTGGTGCATCTTAACTTGCTGTTTAACAACTAGAACATAAAGTTATTCAGATCTGGACCAATTTCGAAATATGCATATGAGGACTTACCGGAATTGTTATATGTTGTTTCCGGCCTCATTTAAACTTGCTTTGATGTGCTGTTCTTGTTTGCATCATCTCTTGCCATGAGTAGCTTCATGTAGTCTTGTCATGCTTCATGCTTGTTTGAGTATCATGCCTTGTTCATGTGTGGTGTGTTCACCATGTTGTGTGCTTCTTCTCGATAGTTCCCGTTTCGTTGCGATCGTGAGGATTCGTTCGTCTATGCTTGGTTCGTCTTCGTGGCTTCATCTTCTTCATGGACTCGTTCTTCTTCCTTGAGGGATTTCAGGCAAGATGACCGTCACCTTGGATCTCATTACTATCATTGCTATGCTAGTTGCTTCGTTCTTTCGCTATGATGCGCTACCTATCACTTGCTGCTCAAGCCTCCCAAATTGCCATGAACCTCTAACCTTTGTCACCCTTCCTAGCACACCGTTGTTTGGCTATGTTACCGCTTTTGCTCAGCTCCTCTTATAGCGTTGCTAGTTGCAGGTGAAGATGAAGATTACTCCATGGTGGACAGGATTTTGTTGGGATATCACAATATCTCTTATATTATTAATGCATCTATATACTTGGTAAAGGGTGGAAGGCTCGGCCTTATTCCTGGTGTTTTGTTCCACTCTTGCCACCCTAGTTTCCGTCATATCGGTATTATGTTCCCGGATTTTGCGTCCCTAACGCGGTTAGGTGATTTATGGGACCCCCTTGACAGTTCGCTTTGAATAAGACTCCTCCAGCAAGGCCCAACCTTGGTTTTACCATTTGCCTCACCACCACCTACTTTCCCTTGGGAGTAATTAACCCAAGGGTCATCTTTATTTAGCCCCCATGCTTGTCTAAGTGTTGGTCCAAACTAGAGCACCGTGCGGGACCATCCCTTGGCAACTTGGGTTACGTCGGTACATGTACGCTTCGCTTATCCGGTGTTGCCCTGAGAACGAGATATGTGCAGCTCCTATGGGGATTGTCGGCGCATCGGGCGGCTTTGCTGGTCTTGTTTTATTACTGTCGAAATGTCTTGTAGCCGGATTCCGAGATCGATCGGGTCTTCTCGGGAGAAGGAATATCCTTCGTTGATCGCGAGAGCTTATCATGGGCTAAGTTGGGACACCCTGCAGGTTTAAACTTTCGAGAGCCGTGCCCATGTTATGTGGCAGATGGGAATTTGTTAATATCCGGTTGTAGTAAACTTGAAGTAAACTCTTCTAAAATACACCAACCGTAAAGCGTAACCGTGAGTATCTCTTTTCGGGTTGATTGAGAGGAGAACACGGTTTCGGGTTATGTCGACGTAAGTAGGAGTTCAGGATCACTTCTTGATCATTACTAGTTGACGACCGTTCCGCTTGCTCTCTTTTCGCTCTTATTTGCGTATGTTAGCCACCATATATGCTTAGTCGTTGTTGCAACCTCACCACTTTACCCCTTCCATTCCCTTTAAGCTTTGCTAGTCTTGATACCCATGGTAGTGGGATTGCTGAGTCCTCGTGGCTCACAGATTACTACACCAATAGTTGCAGGTACAGGTTATGCGGTGATCATGACGCGAGAGCGATGTTTGCTTACTTTGGAGTTCTTTTTATGCTTCTTCTTCGATCAGGGGATAGGTTCCAGGTCGGCAGCCTGGGCTAGCAGGGTGGATGTCGTTTGAGTTTCTGTTTGTGTTTCATCCTTAGGCGGATGGTGCTCTTATGTAAGATGTTGTATTCGTGTGACATTGTATGCCTTATGTATGTATCCCCATCTATTATGTAATGTTGATGTAATGATATCCACCTTGCAAAAGCGTTTCAATATGCGGGTCTATCCTTGGTGGGACCTTCGAGTTCCTTTTGGATAGGGTCGCATATTGGGCGTGACAAAAAGCTTGTCATTTTCCTCTTGAGTTAGAACACAAAGCATATTGGGCACTCAAAGAACTCAATTATGATTTCAAGCTTGCCGGTGAAAAGAGTTTATTTGATATTAGCTCATTAGATGAATGGAGAACTCAAGCTTATGAAAATGCCAAGTTATTTAAAGAAAAAGTTAAAAGATGGCATGATAAAATAATACAAAAGCCTGAGTTCAAAGTCGGAGAATATGTTCTTTTGTACAACTCTCGTTTCAGGTTCTTTGCAGGAAAACTCCTCTCCAAATGGGAAGGACCATATGTTATCGAGGAGGTTTATCGGTCTGGAGCTATCAAAATAAATAATGTCGAAGGTACTAACCCGAAGGTTGTCAATGGGCAGCGAATAAAACATTATATCTCAGAAGAGGATACTTGATTGATGAAGATCGAGCTGAGGATAGAAGAGCCCGTAGAAGCCGTCAAGGGAGACGAGAGCAAGGAGGCTACCGTAGATCAACCCCCGGTGGTCAAGCAAGCACTGCCAGCCGAGGAGGAAGAAGAAGATGTCCTTAAACCTTATTATGCTCATCTTACGCCTACTGAGATTGAAGCCTTTCGCATCATTCAAACGGTTCATGTGCAAAATAAGTATCTCACCCGTGAAAATATTCTGCATCAAGAGCACACTATCTTCCTCCAGAGCGTCATCCGTCGATTGGAGAATCTCTTGATCCTGAAGGACAGGACCACCTCTACTTCACCACCCCCACCTTCTTCATCACCAAAAGAAAATTGAGTATCGGGTATGGGCACTCCCCTGGCTTCCGCCAAGCTTGGGGGAGGTGCCCCGGTACCGTATCATCCCCACTATCTTTTGCCTTTATTTATCTTAGTTCGATCTTTTGCATTAGATGAATAAAGTTTAGTTCGATCCTTTCTTTTTGAGAGTTTGCTTAGTGATCTATCCTTGTAATCGTGTGCAAGATATATAATAAAATTTAATTTGAGTTTTTGCTTTCTTTATTTTCATGTTGCAATAAAAATAAAGGAAATAAATAAAAAGAAAGGAAATAAATTAAAAATATCATATGCTAATCTTATGGTAGGTGATGACACCACATAAGAAAAAGTATAAGTAGAAAATTTTATTAGAGATTGACAAACATAGCATTGGTCAATGATGCAATTCATGAAAGAATTAATAAGGGAAGAGAAGATTCACATATAAATACACTATCCTAGAAATCTTTTGTGATTGTGAGCCCCCATCAAAATATTATATGCCAAAAATGTTGACATTGGACAAGGAAGACAACGCAATGATTTATGTTTGTTCATATTCACATAGAAGTTATATTGTCATAGACCCTTTAACATGTGGTGCTTGCCCCTATCTTTGCTAGCCAAAAATTCTGCACCAAGTAGAGATACTACTTGTGCATCCAAAAACCCTTAAACCCAAATCTTATTTTCAAGAGTCCACCATACCTACCTAGGGATTGACCAATATCCCTCAAGTAAGTTTTCATCGGTGCAATAAGGCAATAAAAATTGCTTCTAAAAGTGTGAGATCATTTAGTGTAAGAGAAAATTGAGCGTTGTACGAACTTGTGATGGTGAAGAATAAAAGCGACAGACTGCATAATAAAGGTTGCCATCACAAGGGGCAATACAACGTGACGTTCTTTTGCACTAAGGGGTTGAGCATACAAACAAATAAGCGCATGACAACCTCTGCTTCCCTCTGCGAAGGGTGTATCTATGTATTTACTTTTATGCAAAGAGTCAAAGTTTTCTATCTATTCCTTTTTATTTTTCTCCTTTGGCAAGCATCAAGTGGTGAGGAAAGATCTAGGCACATATGTCCAGCTGAATATGCGTAGCATGAGCTATTATTGTTGAGATCACCCTTGAGGAGAATACGTTGGGAGGCGAAACTATAAGCCCCTATCTTTCTATTTGTCTGGCTGAAACGTTTTGCTCATGTGTATGCGGTGAGTGTTAGCAATCATAGAAGACTATATGATGGTTGAGTATGTGGACTTGCCTAAAGGCTCCGATACGTAACCCTTCCTGAAAATATGATGAATTGTAATTGCAAAGTTGACTGAGAACACAATTTTTTGGTTTCTAATAGAGTTTATGATTTACACTTCTATAAGTGTGATGAATTGTCACTTGTTCATGAGAAGTTTGTGATAAAAGTCTTATGTTTAATTTTTTTGCTGTTATAATAATCAACATGATGCTTCTATGTCTGTATTTTGTTTTTATCGACACCTCTCTCTCTAAGCACGTGGACATGCTTTTCGATTTCAGTTTTCGCTTGAGGGCAAGCGATGTATAAGCTTGGGGGAGTTGATACGTCCATTTTGCATCATGTTTTCCTACTGTTATTTATGATGTTGTTATGCATAATAATGCTTTTGGAGTAATTCTAATGCCTTTTCTCTCATAATATGCAAGGTACACATAAAGAGGGAGAATTCCGGCAGCTGGAAATCTGGACCTGGAAAAGCTACATCAGGCTACCTATTTTGCACAACTCCCAACAAGATGAAACTCTACAGAGATTTTTTATGGAATATTTGAGGAATATTGGAGCCAATAACTACCAGAGGGGGCCCACCAGGTGGGCACAACCCACCTGGGCGCGCCAGGGAGCCCAGGCGCGCCCTGGTGGGTTGTGCTCACCGGGGCGCACCTCCAGTGCCCATCTTCTGGTACATAAGTCATTTTGACCTAGAAAAAATATAGGGGGACTTTCGGGACGGAGCGCCGCCATCTCGTGGCGGAACTTGGGCAGGAGCACTTTTGCCCTACGGCGGAGCGATTCTGCCGGGGGAACTTCCCTCCCGGAGGGGGAAATCATCGTCATCATCATCACCAACAACTCTCCCATCTTGGGGAGAGCAATCTCCATCAACATCTTCAATAGCACCATCTCATCTCAAACCCGAGTTCATCTCTTGTGTTCAATCTTTGTACCGGAGCTATAGATTGGTGCTTGTGGGTGACTAGTAGTGTTGATTACATCTTGTAGCTGATTATTATATGGTTTATTTGGTGGAAGATTATATTTTCAGATCCAATATTCTATTTAATACCCCTCTGATCTTGAGCATGATTATCATTTGTGAGTAGTTACTTTTGTTCTGGAGGTCACGGGAGAAATCATGTTGCAAGTAATCATGTGAACTTGATATGTGTTTGATATTTTGATAGTATGTATGTTGTGATTCCCTTAGTGGTGTCATGTGAACGTCGACTACATGACACTTCACCCTATTTGGGCCTAAAGGAATGCATTGTGGAGTAGTTATTAGAGGATGGGTTGCGAGAGTGACAGAAGCTTAAACCCTAGTTTATGCGCTATTCCGTAAGGGACCGATTGGATCCAAAAGTTTAATGCTATGGTTAGAATTTATTCTTAATACTTTTACCGTAGTTGCGGATGCTTGCGAGGGGGTTAATCATAAGTAGGAGGTTTGTTCAAGTAAGAACAACACCTAAGCACTGGTCCACCCACATATCAAATTATCAAAGTAGCGAACACAAATTGAATCAACATGGTGAAAGTGACTAGATGAAATTCCCGTGTACCCTCAAGAACGTTTTGCTTACTATAAGAGACCGTTTTGGCCTGTCCTTTGCCTCAAAAGGATTGGGCTACCTTGCTGCACTTTTTCTACTATTATCGTTACTTGCTCATTACAAATTTTGTTGCTATCAAAGTACTCTGTTACTTACAATTTCAGCACTTGCAGACATTACCTTGCTGAAAACCACTTTTCATTTCCTTCTGCTCCTTGTTGGGTTTGACACTCTTACTTATCGAAAACAGCATCAATTGATCCCCTATACTTGTGGGTCATCAGCCGCCGAGCCAACCGGGCGCGGTCCACGCCGAGGCCGCCAGGCACGGGGCCGACTGGCTACAAGGCACTTTGGCACACCTCGTCCCACATCACGGAGCGGCTGCCGTTGTCTAGCTACAGGGTTGCGCTGCCTGGACACCATCCACCCCGGGCGGGGCGCAGGACGCATGTAGCCACACTCTCCTGGACCGGCGTAAAGGAGGGATTGATGTAGCCATGCTTGCCTTGTCGCTGGGATTTGTCTTCTTGTCGCCAGCCAGCATTGGCTAGCCGACTGGGCCGGGTGGTTGTACCTGCCTGGCTCACACTGGGGAGCCGGCCGGTAGGCCAGCCGGATTGAGGGGCCTGGCTTGCCCTGATGTTCTAAAAAGGGATCTGAATTCTGTTGCCTACCCGGGGATCATCCCCCCGACAGTAGTCCCCGAAGCTATGAAGGCTCGCGGGCTCCCAGCAAAGGGGCCTTCACAGCTTACCCCCTGAGGAGGCGGTTTTGTTGATGAAGTACGCTTGCCCGGCCGGGTGGCGCCTGGCACACGGGTGCCGGCTTCGAGGTCGTAGGTTTCGGGAACACTCATTGGATGCCGGCTTCCGGTAGCGGGACCGCGGCCCCCTGGTCTGGGCGGGAAACCGAAACGCCCACTCGGTCAAACTTGGTTCGTATGTCGATTTGCACCCACCGCGGCTTGGCGGGCCGCCACATGGTAACGTGCAATGGATGAGGCCCTGCCAGGCCACGCGCGATGGGACACGATAGCGGGCAGATACGTCTTCGTCGTATCTATAATTTTTTATTGTTCCATGCCAATATTATACAACTTTCACATATTTTTGGCAACATTTTATATGATTTATTGGACTAACCTATTGATCCAGTGCCCGGTGCCAGTTCCTATTTTTGCATATTTTTTGTTTTGCAGAATATCCATATCAAACGAAGTTCAAACACAATAAAAATTTATGGAGTATTATTTTGGAATATTTGCGATTTTTGGGAGTAGGAATCAACACAAACGGAGGCCCACGGTGGGCAACATACACCAGGGTGCGCCCCAGGTTCCGGGCGCAGGGTGGTGGGTTGTGCTCACCTCGTACGTCGGTTGGAGCTTTACTTCGGGTGCAAGGAAACTTATATCCGGAAAAAATTCCTGTTAAAATCTCAGCGCAATCGGAGTTACGGATCTCCAGGAATATAAGAAACGGTTTTCGGCCAGATCTGGGAAACGCGAACAGAAGAGAACAGAGAGGGAGATCCAATCTCGGAGGGGCTCCCGCCCCTATGCCGACATGGAGGCCATGGACCAGAGAGGGAACTCTCCTCCCATCTAGGGGGAGGCCAAGGAAGAAGAAGAAGAAGTAGGGGGGCTCTCTCCCACTCTCTCCCGGTGGCGCCGGAGTGCCGTCAGGGCTAGGATCGTGACAACGATCTACATCAACAACCTTGCTACCGTCAACACCAACTTTCTCCCCATCTATACAGCGGTGTAACCTCCCTTCTCCGTGATGTAATCTCTACTTAAACATGGTGCTCAACTCCATATATTATTTCCCAATGATCTATAGTTATCCTATGATGTTTGAGTATTCTGTTTGTCCTATGGGTTAATCGTGATCTTGGTTGGTATGATCGTATGTTTCATTTATGGTGCTGTCCTACGGTGCTCCCCGTCTTGCGCAAACGTGAGGGGTCCTCATTGTAGGGTGTTGCAATATGTTCATGGTTCGCTTATTGTCGGTTGCGGGGGTGACAGTAGCGTAAAGACGGATAAGTGGGTTGTTGCATATGGGAGTAAAGAGGACTTGATACTTAACACTATGGTTGGGTTTTATGACCTTAATGATCTTTAGTAGTTGTCGATGCTTGCTGGGGTTCCAATCATAAGTGCATATGATCCAAGTAGAGAAAGTATGTTAGCTCATGCCTCTCCCTCATATAAAATTACAAGAATGATTACTGGTCTAGTTATCGATTTCCAAGGGACAAATGACTTTCTTGTTGACGAAAGCTATCCACTTTTATTACCTTGCAATTTATTCGTAGTTTTATTCTCGCAAAGTACTCAAAGTTTTATTCCTACCAAATAGTTTCGTACTTGTTGTAGGTAAAGCAAACGTCAACTATGCATAGAGTTGTATCCGTGGTCGATAGAACTTGAGGGAATATTTGTTCTACCTTTAGCTCATCTTTGGGTTTGACACTCTTATTTATCGAATAAGGCTACAAACGATCCCCTATACTTGTGGTTTATCAAGGCCTTTTTCTGGCGCCGTTGCTGGGGAGCAATAGCATGGGGTGAATATTCTCGTGTGTGCTTGTCTGCTTTATCACTAAGTAGTTTTTATTTTCTGTTCTAAGTTGTTCTCTATCTTTAGCTATGGATATGGAACACGGAACACCAAAAAAATTAGTTGTTCTTGCTACTCATGGATATGTGGAACCTCCTAAAACCCTCGATGCTCGTTATGTAAAAAATATTAAACACTACTTTGATAATCCCGAGAAAACCCCATTCAACGTGATAATGGGAGACAGGTTGGATCAACGTGAATACTTTAGGGATTATCACTTGACTCAAAAGGGAAACTATTATGGGATCGAATTGACGTGTTGCATTGGTATGCTTGGAATTTATGCCAGAGATACGATTATACTTGTTGCTCTAGGATGAACGCTCCACACCTACCCTTTTCATGCAAATTTAATGATAATGAAACATTGGCTTCTTATGCTAATGGTAGATATGATTACTATGATGTGGAACGAATAGAAGAATTTTTTGCTTTTAAGGGTGCTTATGAAATTGAATCTTTGTTTGAAAAGTATGAAGATTTGGATGATTCAGTTTATAGACCTAAAAAATTTGCTATACTTAAATATTGCTATGAGAATTATAAATACAATTCTGATATGGATGCATTTATTGAGAAAGTCTCCGCTGTCCAAGAAGAGACTAATATTTTGTAGGAAACTATGGAGGAAGAAATTGACGAAACTGTGAGCTCATGGATGAAAAAGATGATGAGGAGAGCGAAGAACAAAAGGAGGAAGAGCGAATTGATCACCCATGCCCACCTTTTAATGAGAGTAACTCTTCAACTCATACATCGTTTAATTCCCCTTCGTTCTTACCAAAGGATAATGAATGTTATGATCTCGTTGATTCGTTTGAAGTATCCCTTTTTGATGAACTTGATGCTTTCTATGCTTGTTGCCATGATGCCAATATGAATTATGCTTATGGAGATGAACATGCTATTTTCCTTATGTTAAACATGAAATTGTTGCTATTGCACCCTGATTATCCCCAAGTGCAAGGAATCATCGTAGAAATTTCCAAAGGTGGAAGTGATAAGTATGGAGTGTCGAACCCACAAGGATCTAAAGGTAAGACCAATATTCTCTCAAGCCCTATCTGCCACTGATACGACTCTACGTACACCGAACGTTTGCTTCCAACTAGCAACGAGAAATAAAACTACGTTGTGGGTATGAAGTGGATAACTTTGTATGATATCGGAGAGCTAAAATATGAAAGTAGGTGTTGTTTATCATAAAGTTAGAATATATTAATAAATATTATAAATAGCGAGTGTGGAATAATGGTGGATCGGTGTGCAGAATTGTCCTAGGCAACCGTTGACAAGACCAGTGATCACTATTGCAGTTTCATATAAGGGAGAGGCATAAGCTAACATACTTTCTATACTTGGATCATATGCACTTATGATTGGAACTCTAGCAAGCATCTGCAACTACTAAAGATCATTAAGGTAAAACCCAACCATAGCATTAAAGCATCAAGTCCTCTTTATTCCCATACGCAACAACCCCTTAGTCGGGTTTGTGTTTCATTCACTCACCAACCCACTATAAGCTTAATCATGAACGATTGCAACACCCTACAGCGGGGAACCCTCACGCTATGCCGACACGGAGGGCACCATAGGACAACATCAAAGTAAAACATACAACTCATACCAATCTAGATCATCAATCAACCCAAAGACAAAAGATATCTACTCAAAACATCATAGGATGGCAACACATCATTGGATCATAATATGTGGCATAAAGCACCATGTTCAAGTAGGGATTACAGCGGGGTGCGGGAGAGTGGTCCGCGTAAAAGAGATGAGGATGATGATGATGATGGTGATGTTGATGAAGACAATCACCGCGGCAATGATTCCCCTCTCAATGGCACTCCGGTGCCACCAAGAGAGAGGAGGAGAGGTTCTCCCCCTTGTGCTTCCTCCTCCATGGCCTCCCCCCTAGATAGGGACAGGTTCTCCCTCTGATCCTTGGCCTTTATGGCGATGATGGCCTCTCCAGGATACTCCTCCTTGGCCACCGGTGATGATGGCCCCCTCCGGCATGGTGCCGGAGAGGGCCTAGATTGATTTATCGTGGCTACCGAGGCTTCTGGCGGCGGAACTCCCGATCTAGGTTGATTTTCCGAGGTTTCTGTATTTATAGGATTTTTTGGCGTCGGTCTCACGTCAAGGAGGTGCCCGAGCTGTCCATGAGGCAGGCCCACGTGCCTAGGGGGTGGGCGCGCCCCCACCCTCGTGGGCAGCTCGGGACTCTTCTGGCCCAACTCCGATGCTCCGTGGTCTTCTTTTGGTCCATAAAAAATCATCAAAAATTGGCACGTCAATTGGACTCTGTTTGGTATTTCTTTTCTGCAAAACTCAAAAACAGGGAGAAAACAGAAACTGGCACTGGGCTCTAGGTTAATAGATTAGTCCCAAAAATCATATAAAATAGCATATAAATGCATATAAAACATCCTAGAAGGATAATATAACAGCATGAATATTTCATAAATTTTAGATATGTTGGAGACGTATCAGCATCCCCAAGCTTAATTCCTTCTCGTCCTCGAGTAGGTAAATGATAAAAGAAATAATTTATGAAGTGTGAATGCTAGCAAGTGCATAAGTTTGATCAATGGTAATTCCAATCACTTTTTTCTAGCATCATTATATGTCATAACAGTAGCTCATCTCATAAGACTTTTCATGATCAAGTAACAAGCTATTCACATGTTAAAGTATAGATCATAAACTTTCTTGAAAACTAACAAACAATATTCTCAGTCATCAAACAATTGCAATTCATCTTATTTTCAGGAAGGGTCTATGTCAGAGCTTTGATTTAGCGAACTCCACATACTCAACTATCATTTAGTCTTTCACAATTGCTAACACTCACGCGATATTTATGGGTTCAAAGTTTTAATCAGACAGAGAGAAAGATAGGGGCTTATAGATTCGCCTCCCAACCTTTTACCTCAAGGGTAATGTCAACAATAATAGTTCATGATGCCTTACATCCAATTGGATATACATATCAAAATCTTTCCAACACAATGGGCTTGCCAAAGGATAAAATGTAAAAAGGAAAGGTGAAGATCAATATGACTATTGCATAAGGTAGAAGATAAAAGTAAAATATAGGCCCTTCACAGAGGGAAGCAGAGGTTGCCATGCGCTTTTATGGTTGGATGCACAACATCTTAATGCAAAAGAACGTCACTTTATATTGCCACTTGTGATATGGACCTTCATTATGCAGTCCGTCGCTTTTATTTCTTCCACATCACAAGAACGTATAAAGCTTATTTCCTCCACACTAATCAATCATACATATTTAGAGAGCAATTTTTATTGCTTGCACCGATGACAACTTACTTGAAGGATCTTACTCAATCCATAGGTAGGTATGGTGGACTCTCATGGCAAAACCGAGTTTAAGGGTATTTAGAAGCACAAGTAGTATCTCTACTTAGTGCAAAGAATTTGGCTAGCATGAGGGGGAAAGGCAAGCTCAACGTGTTGGGCGATCCATGACAATATACTTTATTTCAGATATAAGAAAACATAACCCATTACGTTGTCTTCCTTGTCCAACATCAACCTTTTAGCATGTCATATTTTAATGAGTGCTCACAATTACAAAAGATGTCCAAGATAGTATATTTATATGTGAAATCCCTCTTCCTTCAATATTATTTCATGAATTGTTCAAGTGACCAGTTCTACGTTTGCTAACTTTCAATAAATTTACTACCTATACTTATTATGTGTGAAGTCATTACGCCCCATGTTATAAGCATATGAAACATATATAAATTCAGATTTATGACATTCAATTTATTCAACCATTTACTCATAGGATATACGTGAAGCACATGAGTAAATGACAAACTACTCCAAAAGATGTGAGTGAAGAACACTGAGTAGTCAAATAATTAACTAGTCATGGGACGATTATTTTTCATTCAATATTTCAGATCCAATGATTTTATTCAAACAACAAGTAAAATAGAAAATACGCTCCAAGAAAAACACATATCATGTGACGAATAAAAATATAGCTCAGAGTAAGGTATACTGATACGTCTCTGTCGTATCTAATTTTCCAAACACTTTTGCCCTTGTTTTGGACTCTAACTTGCATGATTTGAATGGAACTAACCCGGGCTGACGTTGTTTTCAGCAGAATTTCCATGGTGTTATTTATGTGCAGAAACAAAAGTTCTCGGAATGACTTGAAACTCCACGAAACGTCTATTTGGAAATAATAAAAAATCGTTGCAAAAGATGAAGACCAGGGGGCCCACACCCTGTCCACGAGGGTGGGGGCGCGCCCCCTACCTCGTGGGCCCCCTGGAGCTCCTCCGACGCCAACTCCAACTCTATATATTTGCTTTCAGAGAGAAAAAATCAGAGAGAAGAAATCATCGCGTTTTACGATATGGAGCCGCCGCCAAGCCCTAAAACCTCTCGGGAGGGCTGATCTGGAGTCCGTTCGGGGCTCCAGAGAGGGGGATTCGTCGCCGTCGTCATCATCAACCATCCTCCATCACCAATTTCATGATGCTCACCGCCGTGTGTGAGTAATTCCATCGAAGGCTTGCTGGACGTTGATGGGTTGGATGAGATCTATCATGTAATCGAGTTAGTTTTGTTAGGGTTTGATCCCTAGTATCCACTATGTTCTGAGATAGTGTTGCTATGACTTTGCTATGCTTAATGCTTGTCACTAGGGCCCGAGTGCCATGATTTCAGATCTGAACCTATTATGTTTTCATGAATATATGTGAGTTCTTGATCCTATCTTGCAAGTCTATAGTCACCTACTATGTGTTATGATCCGGCAACCCCGAAGTGACAATAATCGGGACCACTCCCGGTGATGACCATAGTTTGAGGAGTTCATGTATTCACTATGTGCTAATGCTTTGTTCCGGTTCTCTATTAAAAGGAGGCCTTAATATCCCTTAGTTTCCATTAGGACCCCGCTGCCACGGGAGGGTAGGACAAAAGATGTCATGCAAGTTCTTTTCCATAAGCACGTATGACTATATTCGGAATACATGCCTACATTACATTGATGAATTGAAGCTAGTTCTGTGTCACCCTATGTTATGATTGTTACATGATGAAACACATCCGGCATAATTATCCATCACCGATCCAATGCCTACGAGCTTTTCACATATTGTTCTTCGCTTATTTACTTTCCCGTTGCTACTGTTACAATCACTACAAAACACCAAAAATATTACTTTTGCTTCCGTTACTTTTGTTACTGTTACAACTACTATCATATTACTTTGCTACAAAATACTTTGCTGCAGATATTAAGTTATCCAGGTGTGGTTGAATTGACAACTCAACTTCTAATACTTGAGAATATTCTTTGGCTCCCCTTGTGTCGAATCAATAAATTTGGGTTGAATACTCTACCCTCGAAAACTATTGCGATCCCCTATACTTGTGGGTTATCAAGACTATTTTCTGGCGCCGTTGCCAGGGAGCATAGCTCTATTCTTTGAGTCACTTGGGATTTATATCTGCTGGTCACTATGAAGAACTTGAGAGACGATAAGACAACAATTTATCCCTCAACTACGAGGGGAGGTAAGGAACTGCCATCTAGGTCTGCACTTGATTCACCTTCTGTTTTGAGTAAGTTTGTGACACCTAAACCTGCTTCTGCTATTCGTTCTGATATGTCGCATGTTATTGATGATGCCACTTCTATAATGCATGATACTTATGATGAAACTACTTCTATGCTTGATAGTACTGTGCCCCTTAGTGAATTTCTTGATGAACAAATTGCTAGGGATAGAGAGAAAGAAATTATTGAAACTGATTATGTTGACGAAATTAATGATGAAGACTTGCCTGTTATTCCTAAGGGTTATATTTTTGATAAGAAGCTTCTGCAGCTATTTTAGCTTGCAAAGATAGTTATGAACTCAAGATATTATTAGCTAAATGGAATAAGCAATCTCTTAATGATATAATGAGGCCTGTCCCTGCTTTTGCTACTTCACCTATTTGTGTTGCTGATAAGGATTATGAATTCTCTGTTGATCCTGATATAATTACTTTGGTTGAATCTGATCCTTTTCATGGCTATGAATCTGAAACTGTTGTGCCACATCTTACTAAATTAAATGATATAGCCAACCTGTTCACTAATGATGAGAGATCTCGCTACTTTTATATCCTTAAAATATTTCTGTTCTCATTAAAGGGTGATGCTAAGATATGGTTTAATTCTCTTGATCCTGGTTGTGTGCGTAGTCCCCAGGATATGATTTATTACTTCTCTGCTAAATATTTCCCTGCTCATAAGAAACAAGCTGCTTTGAGGGAAATATACAACTTTGTGCAAATTGAAGAAGAGAGTTTCCCACAAGCTTGGGGGAGGCTTCTCAAGTTACTTAATGCTTTGCCTGATCATCCTCTTAAGAAAAATGAAATACTTGATATCTTTTATAATGGACTAACCGATGCTTCCAGAGATTACCTGGATAGTTGTGCTGGTTCTATTTTCAGGGAAAGAACATCGGATGAAGCTGAAATTTTATTGAATAATATGTTGACAAATGAAAATAATTGGACACATCCTGAGCAAGCTCCTGAGCCAATTCCTGAGCCTATTCCTAAACCAACTCCGAAGAAGAGAGGTCTTCTATTTCTCAGTCCTGAAGAGGTATTAAAGCTGAAGATGTTAAGAATTTACCTCCTATTGAAGAAATACATGGTCTTAAACTACCGCCTTTTGAAGAAACATATGATCTTAATCCATTACCCGTTGAAGAACCTCATGGTCTTGATAACCCGACACAGGTAGTAAAGGTAAATTCTCTCTATAGATATAATAAGCTGAAATCCCTCCTACTAAAATCGCTAGCCAATGCTTGGATGAGTTTGATAACTTTATGGTTAAGCAAGAAGATTTCAATGCTTATTTTGGTAGACAATTAAAAAAAATGCTTATATGATTAAACACTTGGGTGATTATATGTCTAATGTTAGAGGTGAACTTAAACTCATTACTAAACATGCTTCTATGATTACCACTCAAGTAGAACAAGTACTTAAGGCTCAAAATGATTTGCTCAATGAAATGAGTAGTAAGAAAAATGATTATGATGTTAGAGTGGCTACTAGAACTGGTAGAATGACTCGGGAACCTTTGTATCCTGAAGGCCACCCTAAGAGAATTGAGCAAGATTCTTAGAGAAATAATATTGATGCACCTAGTTCTTCTAAAAGGAAGAAAAAGAAAAATGGTAGGACTTTGCAAACTTGTAGTGAACCTATTGCTGAAACACCTGAGAATCCAAATGATATATCTATTTCTGATGCTGAAACACAATCTGGTAATGAACATGAACCTAGTGAAAATATTAATGATGATGTTCATGATGATGCTCAACCTAGTAATGATAATGATGTAGAAACTGAACCTGCTGTTGATCTTGATAACCCACAATCAAAGAATCAACGTTATGATAAGATAGATTTTGTTGCTAGGAAACATGGTAAAGAAAGGGAACCATGGGTTCAGAAACCCATGCCTTCTCCTCCGAAACCATCCAAGAAAAAGGATGATGAGGATTTTGAGCGCTTTGCTGAAATGATTAGACCTATCTTTTTGCGTATGCGATTAACTGATATGCTCAAAATGAATCTTTATGCTAAGTATATGAAGGATATTGTTACTAATAAAATAAAGATACCCGAAGCTGAAATTTCCACCATGCTTGCTAATTACACTTTTAAGGGTGGAATACCTAAGAAACTAGGAGATCCAGGAGTACCCACTATACCATGCTCCATTAAAAGAAACTATGTTAAAACTGCTTTATGTGATCTTGGAGCCGGTGTTAGTGTTATGCCCCTCTCTTTATATCGTAGACTTGATTTGAATAAGTTGACACCTACTGAAATATCTTTGCAAATGGCTAATAAATCAACTGCTATACATGTCGGTATTTATGAGGATGTGCCTGTTGTGGTTGCAAACGTTACTATTTTAACAGACTTTGTTATTCTTGATATTCCAGAGGACGATAGTATGTCTATTATTCTTGGAAGACCTTTTCTGAATACTGCGGGGGCTGTTATTGATTGCAACAAAGGCAATGTCACTTTTCATGTTAATGGCAAATGAGCATACGGTACACTTTCCGAGGAAACAACCTCAAGTTCATAGTATCAACTCTATTGGAAAATTTCCATCGATTATATTTGGAGGTTTTGAATTTCCTCTTCCTACTGTCAAGAAGAAATATGATATTCATATTATTGGGGACGTGCATATCCCTGTTGAGGTAACATATTGTTATTCGAAATTTCTCCGGTTCCATGTTATTCGGAATGAGTTTGTTAACAAGACTTGATCAACCTTGTTAGTGGATTCATTTTGATGAGCATGAGACGGATGAAACTAGAAGGCACAACCTTCTGTACCCTCTTTCTACTTTCTGTTATTTAGTTGAACTGAAGTAAACGTAGTATATTTCTGTCTGTTTTCTGATTTATCCGTGCAATATAAAAATGCCCCGAAAATAAAAGTTCTCCAAATGCTTTGAAAATGAAATATGATTTTTTCTAAGATATTCGAGAATTTCTGGTACTGAAAAAACAGCAGGGGGAGCTGGCACCTGGCCACGAGGGTGGAGGGCGCGCCCCCTGCCTCGTGGGCCCACGGTGGCCCTCCTCCACTTTTTCCTGCATCCATCCACTCCTTCCTCCCACAAACACCAATATCCAGCTCAAGCACGAGTTCTAGCTCATTTTGCTGCGATTTTCAATCTCCTTGCTCAAAGCACTTCTCACAAAACTGCTTGGGGAGATTGTTCCTTGGTATGTGACTCCTCCATTGGTCCAATTAGTTTGTGTTCTAGTGCTTTATTCATTGCAAATTTGTGCTGCCTAGGTGACCATGTTCTTGATCTTGCATGTCAAATTTATATGGTTCCAAGTAGTTCTAATGCATGATATAGTCTCTAGACACTTGTAGGAGTAGTTGCTATCAATTTTATTGAAGTTGGTTCACTTTTGTTTGAAGTTACTAAAAAATTAAGAAAATAATGAAGAGATTTTTGAGGGGCTCATCGAGCCGAAGCTCAAAGGAAAAGCAAAATGAAGAAGCACAGAGGCCCAAATATAATTTGCCTCGCACCGCGGAGGTCCGACCGTGTGAATGGCCTTCCGATCATTTCTTGAGAGAAGCCGGGATTTATGAAAATTTCTATTCATTGGCTGAGAATGTTGGCCTCACCGACTTCCTCCGCGACCAACGTCATAAGTATCTCTTACTCACTAATACTTTTGTGCAAAACTTCTACTATTTTCCTAAGGAAACACCTCCTTCAGTAGAGTTTCATTTATATGATGTTGTTCAGAAGATGCCACTAGATGAATTTTGCAAGGTTTGCAAAATACCCTTCGAGGGTACCTTAGATGAACCACATCGCAAAGATGTGGATGGGTTTATTGACACCATTACCGTGGGGGAAACCAGGAAGGTTTCCGATGCAAGAATCACTAGCATACATTTTCCTGTTTTACGCTACTTTTCTATATTTGCTAGTCGTTGCTTAATTGGTCGCAGAAACTGTGGAAACCTTAGTGTTCCTGATATTTTCATTTTGTTCCATGGTTTATTCCGCAATAACACTGTTAGTATGGGAGGTATCGTTGCTAAACGGTTAAGTCTGAACCGTACTAAGGGCCCCATCTTTGGAGGTATTTATGCTTCACGCCTAGCTGCACATTTTAACATACCTATTAGGCTCTATGAGAAAGAAGAAAAATTGCTGCCTAGTGCTTATTTAGATTATAAGAGTATGCTAGCGCATGATTTTATTGTTAAGAATAGGGAAGGGGCACTTAAATATAAGTTGTACTTTAATAAACATCACCCTGAGACTATTACCTTGCCTGCTCCTTCCTTGTTTAATTTATCTGAAGGTCCGTATCTCGTTCCGTGGGCGGCCGTTCAAGCCTACCAGAATCCTACACCAGCCCCGGAGCCGGAACCACAATTTGAGCCTCCATGACAGTCTAATTACCAGTGGGATCCGGAGATGATTGCTAGCCAGTGGCAGTCAGAGTCCGTTGCATCTCAGTACGACCCCAACTACATCTATGGGTATCCGCCAGGCCATCCTTGGAAATGAACCAACTTAGGCCAAAAGCCTAAGCTTGGGTGTCGGTGTCAAAACCGGCGGATCTCGGGTAGGGGGTCCCGAACTGTGCGTCTAGGCGGATGGTAACAGGAGACAAGGGACACGATGTTTTTACCCAGGTTCGGGCCCTCTCGATGGAGGTAATACCCTACTCCTACTTGATTAATATTGATGATATGGGTAGTACAAGAGTAGATCTACCACGAGATCAAGGAGGCTAAACCCTAGAAGCTAGCCTATGGTATGATTGTTGTTCGTCCTACGGACTAAAACCCTCCGGTTTATATAGACACCGGATAGGTTAGGGTTACACAGAGTCGGTTACAATGGTAGGAGATCTACATATCTCAGACGCCAAGCTTGCCTTCCACGCCAAGGAAAGTCCCATCCGGACACGGACGAAGTCTTCAATCATGTATCTTCATAGTCTTGAGTCCGCCGTGACGATAGTCGCTATCCAGACACCCCTAGTCCGGACTCCTCAAGAGCTCCCTGAACCAGGCTTCAATGACGACGAGTTCGGCGCGATATTGTCTTTGGCATTGCAAGGCGGGTTCCTCCTCTGAATACTTCATAGAAGGTTTTGAACACAAGGATAGTGTCCGCTCGCAAAACAAGTTCCACATAACACCGTAGAGAGAATAATTTTTGCACAGTGTCTGCTGACGATTCGCGCGCGTGACATCACACCACGGCCAGGCCTTTGTATGAATCGCTTTTATTGTTCCACCTCAACGTGTTTAGCGAGGCGGTTTCCGCACGCCTTACCAAAGCATAGATCGTGCCCCTTATTCCGGGATTCTCATCAATACGGACGTGGGTAACCCATCCGCGCCATTGATTACGGCGCTTGGGAAATAAGCGAGTTTTACGGTGGTGGGGACACATAGCGTCGTCTCGTCCATATAAGGGATAAGGATCCACCTTTTCACCCACGCCTTCTTCCTCCTTTGCTTATCCATTTCACAAGACTCGAGCTCCAATACCAAGTCCACACATCCCACCTCAACCTTCTCCAACCATGTCAGAGCGGGAGGCAGGTGATGGCCTCCTCCGTCACGGAGGGGCACATCACAAGACTGCGGGAAGCCAGATAGTGTTTCTCCCCCACTTCCTCCGCGGACTAGGTTTTCCACTTCAACCATTTGTCCGGGGGCTCATGTTCTACTACGGCCTGGACTTCCACGACCTGGCCCCGAATTTCATCCTCAACATCTCGGTGTTTATCGTCATGTGCGAGGCTTTCCTCTGCATCCAGCCCCACTTCGGCTTATGGCTGAAGATCTTCAACGTCCGGCCGAAGGTAGTGGGCGGCCGCTGTCCGGAGTGCGGAGGCGCCATGGTTGGCAAGATGGCCAAAGTCCCATGGCTCAAGGCGCCTTCGTGGAGACAATAAAGGTGGCAATCGGGTGGTTCTACATCACCGAGCCCCGCAACACCGAATGGGTGGCGGCCCCCGAATTCAGATCTGGCTTCCCCACACGGCTCTCGTCATGGAAAGAGACGGGCCTGACGTGGGGGAATTCGGACGAGGCATCCGGACTTCAAACATGCGTCCGAAACCTGGCGGCCAAGAATCTTAGGCTTGTCGATGTAATCCAAGTGATGCTCATCCGCCGGATTCTCCCATGCCAACAACGGGCCTTCAATTTGTGGGAGTTCGATCCGGCACAGCACCGAACCTTGAGCCGGCTCTTCGACACTACGTACGAAGACACCCGGAAGGTGCTGTTCAAGGGCGCCGAAGCCCCAGCATCCGCTACCAAAGATCGCGGATACAGCTCGCAGCGTCAAGCCGGCGAGGTAAGTTATTTTACCCTTTACGGGATTCTTTTTTCATAGATTGACTCTACGTGGGATCTAAAACTCCCTAATCTTTGAAAGGACTGGCTGAAGACGTCCGGACAGATTAACTGTCCGGCTCCTTTGCCGGAAGATCCGGAGGACGCCCGATTGACGGGGCTGCTGGCTCCAGCGCCGTACGTGGTGCCGGAGAAGAAGGCCAAGAAGGAGGCCACGGGAACTCGAAGGAGCTCCCGACGCCAGGTACTGTCAGATTCTGAAGCAGAATCTTCTCCTAAAGACGAGGAGGAAGAAGAAGAAGCTCCTCCCCCAGCGGGGGAGGAGAAGAAAAGGAAGGCCGCCCCAACTGGGGAGGCCGGAGGGTCCAAGAAGGGAAGAACCCTTCCTCCGGACTTCTCCCGCAAGGTCGACGACGACGAGGAGGATTGGCCTACAAGGGCCAAGCCCCTGGCGAGATCGTAAGTGTCTGGATACCCATGGCCTTTTATTATTGCAGAGTGTTCTCTAATGTCAAACAACCGTGCAGCCCGCCTAAGGGCGAGTTCGCCGATTCATCGAGCGGGTCCCTGGGCTCGTCGGAAATGGAGAGTACTTCGCTTCCGACCGCCTCCTCGCCTCACACCGCGGATGACGCCATGGTGGGGCCCCAAGGGGGCTTGGTCAAGAGGAGGTAGCGCCGAGGTGCCACAAGGCAACCTCCCGGACTCAGCAGCGCTGGGGCAAGACCCCAGGGCTCTAAGCCCGACCTCGTCCCGACTCCATGCCGAACCATCAGCGTTCAAGTCCGCCAGCGGATCCTTCGCAAGAAGGGAAGACGCCGTGTCCTCCGGCCCAACCGGAGGCACCGGATAGTTACTGAGGCGCTTAACAGCGCTTCCATCAGGAGGAACACCGCACTATTATGAGTGCGGTGATCCGACAGTTCATCCGCCAAGAGCGGACTGACAAGCCTGTACCAGCCTTCTAACAAAGCTTTGAGGTAAGTTTAGAATATGTAAAAATATTACCGCGATAGACAGTAGTTAATCGATGCTTAGTTCGGTGTTCGGAAGGAAAAGCCGGACTAAGGATCTGAAAAGATATACGCAGGAGTCTAACATAAGTATGTCAATATGGGAATGCAGGGCGCTGCTGACCTCCAGACCGATCATGGAGGTCAATGCATTGAAGCAGAACCTCGAGCGGTCTGAGAACGAGCTCGGACAAGCCAAGAATCAGCTGGAGGACAAGGAAGGTAAGTAATACCTTATTAAAGAAGTACCTTATAGAGAAGGTTTTGGTTGCAAAAAATAACAGGAATAACTTGGGTACTACAGGGGCCACGAACGAGGTGGAGACCCTGAAGGAAGCTGTGTCCGTGGCCGAAAACAAAGCGGCTACGGAACGCACCGAGCGAGAGAAGGGGGAGGCGCAGCTGGCAGAGGTGCGGCAAGAGCTCCAGATTCTCGTGAAAAAACACGAGGGTTTGGAGCATGACTCGAAGACCCGAGAGTCCGAGCTTGCCTCGGCTCTTGAGAGTGCCAAAGCTGCTAAGGCCGAGGCCCAAAAATCCCTCCAAGAAATTGAAGCACTAAAGAAGATAGCGGCGGGAAAGGCATTCTTTATGCAAAGCAAGAATGTAAAAGTCAATTACCTATTACTTACCCAGATTCGGAGCTCTCCAGGAGCATTCGCAGATTTGCCCAGAGAGGCCCGATGCTGCCCAGATTCTACCGTGCCCAGGAGGGGAACTCCACGGAGAAGGTGTTCTAGTCTCAATATGCTGAGGCCGGACATCCGGTGCCCCTGAGCGACCAGCTAAAGCAGCTGGTCGAGCTCCACAAGGTCGCCGAACAGGCCATGAAGGGCCTTATAGCGCGGCTGTGGCCATTGGAGGCCATGCCTGGGAGCTACTTCGGCTTGGTGCAGCGGCTGGTGGACGCCTGTCCACGGATTGAAGTCGTCAAGCGCTCCGTCTGCATTGAAGGGGTTCGTCGGGCCCTTGCCCGTGCTAAAGTGCACTGGGGCAAGCTGGATGCGGAGAAGCTTGTGACGGACAGGCCACCGAAGGGCCATGAGCATTGCACGCCCGAGATGTACTATGAGGGCCTCCTGAAGGGTGCCCGCCGAATAGCGGATGAGTGCTCCAGAGATGTAATTTTTGAATAAACTCGCATTTGTTATCCTGTACGCTGAAAACTTGTTCATATGCGCTAAGCAACGCTTGTTAATATAAAATATTACCTTTCGGCGGCCGCTTATCAAATTCGAGAGATGGCAAGTCGTTATTTCAGCCCCCATGCCACGAAAGTGCTGGGTGTTGGGATAAACTTGAGCACTCTTGTTCCCATTCTTGGGTCCGTCTAGGAGGCGCCAACACAACAAACAAGGCAACCGGACTTATAATGCTTGAACACTCTCACTTAGCCATAGAATTTATAATTTTAAATTTCGCGAAGCCCCTAGTATTCGAAGACCGAAGTTCGGGTGCTATCCACGCCTTGGCCGGACAATTCGGTTCCTCGCTCTAAGCGGCATAAGTCTTTAGGGACCTGAAAAAACCTCTCGAACAGAGACCGGCTCTCGCCTTATCATGACGGTCAGTTTTAGCTTTATCCACTGAGGTGCTCGACCCAGCATAACTGGGGCACAATCGCAGTGGTTCTCCCGGTGCTACCTTAGCCGATATAGCGGAACGTAAGGTAGCAAAACACGGGAGCCGGGCAAACCCAACTATTGACCCAAGACATGATTCAGAGCCAATTCATATAATGCTATAAGTTCGGGGTGCCGCACTTGTGAAAGTGTTCGGACTTATCACACCATAATTTTGGGATACTTAAGCCCCTGGTGTATTGGTCGTACCAAAATGTACGGTTGCAACATGTCGTGAAATGAACATATGTATATATGAAGGAAGTAGAGCAATAATAAGCGAAAGCTATGTATTCTTTATTCAAAAAGGTACTGCAATGGGAGCATAACGATACAAATAGTGCGATAAGCAAGGGATGGGACTATCTAACATGTCCCCCTCCAGAGGTAAGCTGCGGGATGGTATGTAAAACAGGTATAATGCTCGTAATAGAGACCACCTGAACACTCACGTGGCTTTCCGCTTCCCTGGCTGTTGCATCGTGAGTTCGGTGATTCAAGTGCCGGACAGGACTTCTCAAAGACGGAGTCCTGAAAGTAAAAAAAAAAGTAAGAAAAGAGGAAAAAGAAAAAAAAGAAATGACACAAACGGGAGCCCCTGGTGCGGTCGAGCCGCATTCTTGGCGTGCCGTTGTCTTGCCCCTCCCCATATGCCCATGGTATCTCCAGAGCGTAATTATGTACGCGTAATACTAGCTTCGCAATTTCGCGAGGGCTGGACTGGAGCGGATTGCTACTCGTGCTTGAATCGTGCTGTGGTCTTGTTGTAGGTTACTCCGGCGCGCTTGATGTTGTCCGGACGCTTAGTGGCCGGACTCAAGAATTGCTGTGAGAGGCTGCTTTGTACCTCCGCGAGGGCCGCCGTGTGCTCCTCCGCTCGAGAGAGCGCTCGTGTTTCCATTGACCGTGATTACTCCTCGAGGGCCTGGCATCTTGAGCTTGAGGTATGCGTGGTGCGGCACCGCATTGAACTTTGCAAATGCGGTTCGTCCGAGCAAAGGCATGATAGCCGCCGCAGAATGGGACGATGTCAAGATTAACTCTTCGCTTTGGAAGTTATCCGGGATCCAAGACCACTTCGAGTGTAATCGAGCCCGCATAACTGGCCTCTACACCCGTATGACGCCTTTAAAGGTCGTCTTTGTAGGTTTAATCCTTGAGGGTCAATGCCCATTTTGCGACCGATCTCGATAAAGCAGGTTCAGTTGCTGCCGCCATCCATCGTGACTCGTGAGGTGAACCGTCGAATTGGGTCAAGAACAAATGCGCGAAGCCGCCGTGATGATGCTAGTGGGTGGTCCTTCGATCAAGGTGATCGGGTAGGAAGAACATGGGTTGAACTTGGGCGATCGCTCCACCGCATATACGCCCTTTAGTGCACGCTCCGCTCCCTTTTGGGTATGTGGGTTATGATATCATGTTCACCGTCCGCACTTGTGTAGGAAAACCCTTTCGTCCTTTATTGTTCGGCGGTCGGGCTCTTCCTCGCCATCGCTATGCATCCCCTTGTCATTGAGTTCGCACTTAACTTGCCTGCTTGTTGAACACCCAACAGTCCCTGTTGGTGTGATTGGCTGTTTTCGGGGTGCCATGTATCCGCAAGCGATCGGGTATTCGGTCCAAGTTGGACGGGCCCGGTATTTCTTTTGAATGGCTTCTTCCACGACCGGTTTAGAGCTCTGAATCCGCATTGACGGTCAGATCTTCATGATATCGCCGTTGATGCGGCGCTTGTTCTTGTTGCGACGCGACCTGCCATTGCTGTCCTTGGTATCCGGACTATCGTGATGTTTGGCCAAGTTGTTGCTTCGAGCTAGCCAGCTGTCCTCTCCCGCACAAAAGCGAGTCATGAGGGTTGTGAGGGCTGCCATAGATTTCGCGCTTCTGTCCTAGGTGCCGGGCAAGCCACTCGTCGCGGATGTTATGTTTGAAGGCTGCAAGGGCCTCTGATCCGGACAGTCAACGATTTGATTTTTCGTTGTTAGGAACCGAGTCCGAATTGTCCGCCGATTCTTCCGCTGCTGAATTATGTGGCTAAGGTCATCGGCGTCCGTGGTCGCACATATGTGCCCGGAAGTTATCAAGGAATGCGGCTTCCGTGTCCTCCCAACAACCAATTGATTCTCGCCGGCAAGCTATTGAGCCAATGTCGAGCTGGTCCTTTAAGCTTGAGGGAGGTATTTGATGGCATGTAGATCATCACCGCGGGCCATGTGGATATGGAGGAGATAATCCTCGATCCAGACCGCAGGATCTGTGGTACCATCATATGATTCGATGTTTACGGGTTTGAAGCCCTCGGGGATTTGATGATCCATTACTTCATCTGTGAAGCATAGTGGGTGTGCGGCACCTCTGTATTGGGCTATATCACGATGAAGCTCATATGAGCTTTGTCTACTGTGTTCGGCCCGGCCGGTTTTGCTGGATCCGGCGCGACGGTAATCATCCCGCGTTGCTGGGCGCCCACGCGATCCGTAGCTCGATCTTGTATGTTTGGCCTTATCCTCCAATATATCTCACAAGTCCGGCGCGTTTTCCTGTGCCTTGGTACTTTTTGAGCGGCGTCGGGGAGTGGCTTGAGCAGAGGGTCGAGAGGCTTCTCTGTCGCGGCCACGGGGTGGCCAGTCTTCCATGTCATGCGCTGGTGACTTGGGTGCTTCCTCCTCTAGTCGAGGCAACGGCCTGCGTTTGGGGTAGCTTTTGGAGGGGCGTTCGAGTTCATACTCCTCGGCTGCAAGGACTTCAGTCCATCTGTCAGGTAGCAGGTCTTGATCAGCTCTAAGCTGTTGCTGCTTTTTCTTGAGGCTGCTTGCCGTGGCTATAAGCCTGCGTTTGAAACGCTCCTGTTCGGCGGGATCCTCGTGCACGACAAATTGCCATCGCCGAGGCTTGCCTCATCTTCGGAGGGAGGCGATAATTATCGCCCTCAACCTCTTTTTCTGCTGCGACCGTCGTGCGGGCTTGCTTCTCCTCCTCCCGCGCCGAGTCCTGCTGGAGGGGTTCTCTTCGCACCGTCCGGTGTTATTATCTCCCGTGCGGAATCACCGTTTTATTGTGGCGAGATTTAGAGCGGCGCCGCTGATGTCGGCGCTTCGCTGTTTCTTGAGGGTCATCCTCCGTTGTTCCATCGCTGCTCCCATCTTTTGGGATGTCCACCATATATATGTCATATGACGAGGTGGCCTTCCAAAGGCCCTCGTAGGCGCTGGTCTTGGTCGCCTCCGCATCGCCGCCCATACCGCCGATGTCTTGAGTCGTAGTCAGCATGTCGGTTAAATCATCGACAGTGGCTACAAAGTGGGTGGTGGGTGGGCGTTGAATTTCTTCGTCGTGCATCCCAACCTTCCTGTCCGTAGTCCGCCAGGCTCTCCGGATAAAGAGAGAGACTTTAGTGAATTCAGGATGTCGCCAAAGGGCGAAAGTGCTGAAAGATGTCCGCGCAGTGAACTCCATGACCGGCGCCCAATCGGATTCGATTGGCAGGGCGCGGAGGGTTCGGAGTCCGTAGAGGAGTCCGCACCGGAGTCGAGGTCTTCGCAGCGACAGGGATGGAGTTCGCTCGATCGCTGTAGAGATTGTAGCCCCGAGGCGGTGTCCAACCACTCGCCCTCGATCGGGAATCCGCCCGGATTAAGGGTCGAGCGGATATGGTGCAGCCTCCAGACACTGCTCGCTGCAGAGCTAGATCATGCCCATCGAGACAAGGCGGCACGCTTGATGCGGCTCGAATCCGTCAAGATCAAGTCTCCGCAGATATCATCGATAGTTCAAACTTCCAAATCTGACCGATGGCTGGGGCGTAGCTTCGATCTGCTCCAGATGGCTGCTTAATTGGCCCGCTTGATGCAAAGCCGCCAACACGAAGATCTGTCTGGGAGAAAAGTCTCACCTGGACCGCGTCGTCGTTGATGATCGAAGGAGCCATCGGGCCTATCGGTGATGACACAGAGGAACTCTCAATGAAAGCACCAATGTCGGTGTCAAAACCGCGGATCTCGGTAGGGGATCCCGAACTGTGCATCTAGGCGGATGGTAACAGGAGACAAGGGACACGATGTTTTTACCAGGTTGGGCCCTCTCGATGGAGGTAATACCCTACCCCGCTTGATTAATATTGATGATATGGGTAGTACAAGAATAGATCTACCACGAGATCAAGGAGGCTAAACCCTAGAAGCTAGCCTATGGTATGATTGTTGTTCGTCCTATGGACTAAAACCCTCCGGTTTATATAGACACCGGATAGGTTAGGGTTACACAGAGTCGGTTACAATGGTAGGAGATCTACATATCCAGACGCCAAGCTTGCCTTCCACGCCAAGGAAAGTCCCATCCGGACACGGGACGAAGTCTTCAATCTTGTATCTTCATAGTCTTGGAGTCCGGCCGTGACGATAGTCCGGCTATCCGGACACCCCCTAGTCCAGGACTCCCTCATTGGGGGAGTACATATCTCCCACCGACATTACATTTATGTTCACACACACTCATTGCTAGATGTCGGTGCTCATACTTTTTCACTGTAATATCCATGCTAGTTTATTTTATTTTTCCTGTTTTCTTCTTGTGTGTTTGATAAACCTTAAGAAAAACCAAAAAAATTAGTAATAGCTTTTAGTTAGTTTACTTTTCTTGCTGTAGTAGTAATAATTAAAACAAAACCCAAAAATATTTCCTGTTCTTCTTTTGCTTGTTGGGAGCTTTCCCGTGTAAATAGTTTTATTTCTTTTCTTTTCTTTGGGGGTCGATAGCATGATTAAATTGTTGAGGTGGCTCTTATATGCATTATTGTTGATTTAAACAAGAGCCCATATTACCTTGTCTTCTCCTGTTTATTGAATGCTCGCAGATTCCAGCTTAGTCCAATGCACGTGCACTCTTATTATTATTCACATCGTTCGGTCGTGCAAGTGAAAGGCAATAATGACGATATATGATGGACTGACTGAGATGAGAAAAGCTGGTATGAACTCGACCTCTCTTGTTTTTGTAAATATGATGAGTTCATCGTTCCTGATTCAGCCTATTATGAATAAACATGTTTGCAATGACAATTAGAGATCATAGTTGCTTATGCCATGCTTGAATAGCTATGAGTCATAATGGTTTACCTTGCGTGCTAACATGCTATTAAAATGGTTTTGATGTGGTATGATGGGGTGGTATCCTCCTTTGAATGATTTGAGTGACTTGACTTGGCACATGTTCACACATGTAGTTGAAACACAATCAACATAGCCTTCGCGATATTTATGTTCATGGTGGATTATATCCTACTCATGCTTGCATCCAATGTTTATTAATTTTAATGCATGTTCATGACTGTTGTCGCTCTCTAGTTGGTCGCTTCCCAGTCTTTTGCTAGCCTTCACTTGTACTAAGCGGGAATACTGCTTGTGCATTCAATCCCTTAAACCCCAAAGTTATTCCATATGAGTCCACTATACCTTCTTATATGCGGTATATACCTGCCGTTCCAAGTAAATTTGTATGTGCCAAACTCTAAACCTTCAAATAAACATTCTGTTTTGTATGCTCGAATAGCTCATGTATCAACTAGGGCTGACCTTATCTTCCATGTTAGGCGGGTTATTCTCAAGAGGAGTGGACTCCGCTCCTCATTCACGAGAAAATGGCTGGTCTCCGGGATGCCCAGTCCCATGCTTTATGCAAACTAAATCAAAATAATTGCTAACAAAACTCCCCCTGGGACTGTTGCTAGTTGGAGACACTCGTTGTTTCGAGCAAGTCATGGATTGATGCTTGTTGGTGGAGGGGGAGTATAAACTTTACCATTCTGTTTGGGAACAGCCTATAATGTGTGTAGCATGGAAGATATCGCCATCTCTTAGTTGTTATGTTGACAATGAAAGTATGCCGCTCAAAATATTATTTATCTCTATTTCAAAACTGAGCTCTGGCACCTCTACAAATCCCTGCTTCCCTCTGTGAAGGGCCTATCTATTTACTTTTATGTTGAGTCATCACCCTCTTATTAAAAGCACTAGCTGGAGAGCACAACTATCATTTGCATTCATTACTATTAATTTATATTGGGTATGACTATGACTGGATCTCTTTTACCATGAATTACAATGTCTAGTCAGTCCTTGATCCTTAAAGGTGCTCTGCATTTATGTTTTGCGGTCTCAAAAAGGGCTAGCGAGATACCATCTTGTTATATCATATCATGATTGTTTTGATAAAGTGTTGTCATCCGAGATTTTTTATTATCGCTCGCTAGTTGATTATGCCATTGATATGAGTAAACGTGAGACCTGAGAGTTATTGCAAATGTGGTTAGTCATAATCTTTGCTGAAAACTTGAATGTTGGCCCCCTAGGGCGCGCCCCCTACCTCGTGGGCCCCCTGGAGCTCCTCCGACGCCAACTCCAACTCTATATATTTGCTTTCGGAGAGAAAAAAATCAGAGAGAAGAAATCACTGCGTTTAACGATACGGAGCCGCCGCCAAGCCCTAAAACCCCTCGGGAGGGCTGATCTGGAGTCTGTTCGGGGCTCCGGAGAGGGGGATTCGTCACCGTCGTCATCATCAACCATCCTCCATCACCAATTTCTTGATGCTCACCGCCGTGCGTGAGTATTCCATCATAGGCTTGCTGGACGGTGATGGGTTGGATGAGATCTATCATATAATCGAGTTAGTTTTGTTAGGGTTTGATCCCTAGTATCCACTATGTTCGAGATTGATGTTGCTATGACTTTGCTATGCTTAATGCTTGTCACTAGAGCCCGAAAGTGCCATGATTTCAGATCTGAACCTATTATGTTTTCATGAATATATGTGAGTTCTTGATCCTATCTTGAAAGTCTATAGTCACCTACTATGTGTTATGATCCGCAACCCAAGTGACAATAATCGGGACCACTCCGGTGATGACCATAGTTTGAGGAGTTCACGATTCACTATGTGCTAATGCTTTGTTCCGTTCTCTATTAAAAGGAGGCCTTAATATCCCTTAGTTTCCATTAGGACCCGCTGCCACGGGAGTGTAGGACAAAAGATGTCACGACAATTCTTTTCCATAAGCATGTATGACTATATTCGAATACATGCCTACATTACATTGATGAATTGGAGCTAGTTCTCGTGTCACCCTATGTTACGATTGTTACATGATAAACCGCATCCGGCATAATTTTCCATCACCAATCCAATGCCTACGAGCTTTTCACATATTGTTCTTCGCTTATTTACTTTCCCGTTGCTACTATTACAATCACTACAAAACACCAAAAATATTACTTTTGCTTCACATTTTTTTGTTACCGTTACCACTTCTATCATATTACTTTGCTACTAAATACTTTGCTGCAAATATTAAGTTATCCAGGAGTGGTTGAATTGACAACTCAACTGCTAATACTTGAGAATATTCTTTGGCTCCCCTTGTGTCGAATCAATAAATTTGGGTTGAATACTCTACCCTCGAAAACTGTTGCGATCCCCTATACTTGTGGGTTATCATATACCGACAGTTTTGAAGACGAAAGAGGGGATGCCTTCCGGGGCATCCCCAAGCTTAGGTACTTGAGTCTTCCTTGAATATTACCTTGGGGTGCCTTGGGCATCCCCAAGCTTAGGGTCTTTACACTCCTTATTCTCCTCATATCGATATCTCACCCAAAGCTTGAAAACTTCAATCACACAAAACTTAACAAAACTTCGTGAGATAGGTTAGTATGATAAAGAGTAAACCATCCACTTTGGTACTGTCTAAGACAAGATTCATAATTATTCCCACACAATGTCTACTGTACCATATCATTTCTACAATTTATATTGAGAAATATAAGTCATAGAAATTAGGAAACAAGCAAACTATGCAATGAAAACAGAATCTATCAGAAACAGAACAGTCTGTAATGATCTGAACATAAACCATACTTCTGCTACTTCAAAATTATGAAATAAATTGGTGGGCGGAGGAATTTGTCTATTAATCTTCTGCAAAACAATCAACTCAAAAGCACTCTTCTGTAAAAAAATGACAGCTAATCTCGTGAGCTTAAAGTTTCTGTTTTTATAGCAAGATCACATTAACTTTCACCCAAGTCTTCCCAAAGGTCTTACTTGGCACTTTATTGAAACAAAGCTATAAAACATGATTACTACAGTAGATTAATCATGTAGACACACAAAACAGTAAGGGTAAATATTGGGTTGTCTCCCAACAAGCGCTTTTCTTTAATGCCTTTTAGCTAGGCATGATGATTTCAATGATGCTCACATAAAAGATAAGAATTGAAACATAAAGAGAGCATCATGAAGAATATGACTAGCACATTTAAACATAACCCAATTCCTATGCCTAGGGATTTTGTGAGCACACCATTTATAAGAACAACAATCAACTAGCATAGAAAAGCAAAACAAGTATAACTTCAAAACTTTAAGCACTTAGAGAGGAAACTTGATATTATTGCAACTCCTACAAGCATGTATTCCTTCCTCATAATAATTTTCAGTAGCGTCATGGATAGAAACTTTGTTCTCATACTCAATTGGAACCTCTTCCAAATAGTGGAATCATTACTAGCTAAAGTTGACACTCTTCCAAATCCACTTTCATAAATATCACACTAAGATTCAACACCCTCCAAAATAGTGGGATCACTAATTCCTAAAGTTGAAACTCTTCCAAACCCACTTTAAATGATAGTATTATTCATACTCCAAAATATATAAGTGAAGTTCATGGAGCATTCTACAATTAATATAGACTAACCAATATCCAAGCTCAAAATGTATAAGTGAAGCACATGAAGCATTCTATAAAACCATACTCAAAAGATTTAAGTGAAGCACAAAGAGCAATTCTATAAGATCATACTTAAAAGATTTAAGTGAAGCACATGAAGTATTATATAAATTTATGAAGGTACATCTCACACTAGCATGGTTCTTGAAGAAAAAGAAAAACACAAAGGACACAAATCATGCGGACAAAACAAAAACCGAGGTATACCGATATTTGTTGAAGAAGAAAGATGGGATGCCCACCGGGGCTTCCCCAAGCTTAGATGCTTGAGTACCTTTCAAATATTTACTTGGGGTGCCTTGGGAATCCCCAAGCTTGAACTCTTGCCTCTCTTTATTCTTCTCATATTGATAGCTCCTCGATCTTCAAACACTTCATCCACACAAAACTTTAACAAAAACTTTGTGAGATCCGTTAGTATACCAAAGCAAATCACTACTATAAGTACTGTAATTAACTCATTCTTTATTTAAATTGGTGTTAAACCTACTGTATTCCAACTTCTATATGTTTCATACCCCCCGATACTAGCCAGAGATTCATCAAAATAAGCAAACAACACGCGAAAAACAGAATCTGTTAAAAATAGAATAGTCTGTAGTAATCTGGAAGTTTGGTAAACTTCTGTAAATCCTAAAATTATGAAATAAATATGAAAATTTGAAAAGTTTTTACATAAGTAATTTGAAAAAAGTTTCAGACCCATTTTACTTTCAAGTAAAAAATGTAAATTCACGCACTACAGCCAAAGTTTCTGTTTTTGTTCTGCACATAGTAAACAAGCAATCTAATCATCCTAAAACCAAAGCTTGCACATTATTTTTATAATACAATGAATATATACAAGGGGATAATTATTTACAGAGAAACTTCCATGAAAAATTCTATATTGTTTCCGTGAGCATGAACACAAGTGCTCAAGGTTGACCCTCACTTCTTCAATGCATAACTTTCCAATCACTTCTCTTTTTGAAAAACTTTTTAGGCATGAAAGGCAAGTAATTTTTTTTGTATTTTCATTCTTTTAATTTTTTTTGTATGTTTCACCCACAACTAAACAGAAACAAAAAGGAAAAACAAAATCTACTTAGTGAAGAAAGCAAACAAGCACACACGAGAATATCAACCCCACGCTATTACTCCCCGGCAACGGCGCCAGAAAAGAGCTTGATAATCCCGAAGTGCAAGGAATCATCGTAGCAATTTCCAAAGGTGGAAGTGATAACTATGGAGTGTCGAACCCACAAGGAGATAAAGGTAAGATCAATATTCTCTCAAGCCCTATCTGCCATCGACACGACTCTCACGACAATCGAACGCTTGCTTCCAACTAGCAACGAGAAATAAAACTACGTTGTGGGTATGAAGTGGATATCTTTGTATGATATCAGAGAGCTAAAATATGAAAGTAGGTGCTATTTATCATAAAGTTAGAATATATTACTAAATATTATAAATAGCGAGTGTGGAATAATGGTGGATCGGTGTGCGGAATTGTCCTAGGCAACCGTTGACAAGACCGGTGATCACATTGCAGTTTCATATGAGGGAGAGGCATAAGCTAACATACTTTCTCTACTTGGATCATATGTATGATTGGAACTCTAGCAAGCATCTGCAACTACTAAAGATCATTAAGGTAAAACCCAACCATAGCATTAAAGCATCAAGTCCTCTTTATTCCCATATGCAACAACCCCCTTACTCGGGTTTGTGTTACACCACTCACCAACCCACTATAAGTTTAATCATGAATGTATTGCAACACCCTACAGCGGAACCCCTCACGCTATGCGCGACACGGAGGGCACCATAGGACAGCATCAAAGTAAAACATACAACTCATACCAATCTAGATCATCAATCAACCCAAAGACAAAAGATTCTACTCAAAACAACATAGGATGGCAACACATCATTGGATCATAATATGTGGCATAAAGCACCATGTTCAAGTAGGGATTACAGCAGGATGCGGGAGAGTGGACCACGTAAAAGAGATGAGGATGGTGATGTTGATGAAGACAATCACCGCGGCGATGATTCCTCTCTCAATGGCACTCCGGTGCCACCAAGAGAGAGGAGGAGAGGTTCTCCCCCTTGTGCTTCCTCCTCCATGGCCTCCCCCCTAGATGAGGAAAGGTTCTCCCTCTGATCCTTGGCCTTCATGGCGATGATGGCCTCTCCGGGATACTCCTCCATGGCCACCGCTAATGATGGCCCCCTCCGGCAGGGTGCCGGAGAGGGCCTAGATTGATTTCTCATGGCTACAGAGGCTTCTGGCGGCGGAACTCCCGATCTAGGTTAATTTTCCGAGATTTCTGTATTTATAGGAATTTTTGGCGTCGGTCTCACGTCAAGGAGGTGCCCGAGCTGTCCACGAGGCAGGCCCACGCGCCCAGGGGGGTGGGCGCGCCCCCACCCTCGTGGGCAGCTCAGGACTCTTCTCGCCCAACTTCGATGCTCCGTGGTCTTCTTTTGGTCCATAAAAAATCATCAAAAATTGGTACGTCAATTGGACTCCGTTTGGTATTCCTTTTCTGCAAAACTCAAAAACAAGGAGAAAACAGAAACTGTCACTAGGCTCTAGGTTAATAGGTTAGTCCCAAAATCATATAAAATAGCATATAAATGCATATAAAACATCCTAGAAGGATAATATAACAGCATGAATACTTCATAAATTATAGATACGTTGGAGACGTATCACGCCCACACATGATAGTCCTATTATCTTTTTGAATTCTCCAAACTACACTAAATCGGAGAAGTTTGCACTTATTAAGGATTACATCGATGGGTTGTGTTCTACCACTACACAAGATGATTTTGATGAATATAATATGCATGTGCTTGCTGCTCCTACTTGCAATTATTATGAGAGAGGAACTACATCTCCGCCTCTCTATGTTTTCAACATGATAGAATTGCAATAAATTGCTTATACTATGCATTGGCCTTTACTTGATGTGCATGAATGTTCTTGTATGACATGCCGATGCATAGGAAGAGAGTTAGACTTCATCACTGCATGATATATGTTGCTTTGCTCACTACATTATTATAAATCATTGTTAACTAAAATTGGCTTTGATATACCTTGGGATCCGGGTGGATTGATTACTTGAGCACTTTATGCCTAGCTTAATGGATTTAAAGAAAGCGCTGCCAGGGACACAACCCGAAAGTTTTAGAGAGTCTTTTTATTCTCTTGAGTGATTTTGTAAAGTTTAAAAAAATACAAAGGGGAACTTAAAAACTTTTCAACAAAAGAGAAGCGATTGGAAGTTATGCATTGGAGAAGTGAGGGTTGACCTTGAACACTTGTGTTCATGCTCATGGTAACAATGTAGAATTTTTCATGAAGATTCTCACAAAAATAATTATCCCCTTGTACAAATCCATCGTATTAAAAAAATAATGTGCCAAGATTTACCTTTAGAATGATTAGATTGCTTGTTGGTATGTGCGGTGTAAAAACATAAACTTTGGCTATAGTGCGTTGATGTCTACTACACAACCTTCTTCTTGTAGACGTTCTTGGGCCTCCAAGTGCAGAGGTTTGTAGGACAGTAGCAAATTTCCCTCAAGTGGATGACCTAAGGTTTATCAATCCGTGGGAGGCGTAGGATGAATATGGTCTCTCTGAAACAACCCTGCAACCAAATAACAAAGAGTCTCTTGTGTCCCCAACACACCCAATACAATGGTAAATTGTATAGGTGCACTAGTTCGGCGAAGAGATGGTGATACAAGTGCAATATGGATGGTAGATATAGGTTTTTGTAATCTGAAAATATAAAAACAGCAAGGTAACAAGTGGTAAAAGTGAGCGTAAACGGTATTGAAATGATAGGAAACAAGGCCTAGGGTTCATACTTTCACTAGTGCAAGTTCTCTCAACAATAATAACATAATTGGATCACATAACTATCCCTCAACATGCAACAAAGAGTCACTCCAAAGTCACTAATAGAGGAGAACAAACGAAGAGATTATGGTAGGGTACGAAACCACCTCAAAGTTATTCTTTCCAATCAATCCGTTGGGCTATTCCTATAAGTGTCACAAACAGCCCTAGAGTTCATGCTAGAATAACACCTTAAGACACAAATCAACCAAAACCCTAATGTCACCTAGATACTCCAATGTCACCTCAAGTATCCGTGGGCATGATTATAAGATATGCATCACACAATCTCAGATTCATCTATTCAACCAACACATACAGCCTCAAAGAGTGCCCCAAAGTTTCTACCAGAGAATCACGACGAAAACGTGTGCCAACCCCTATGCATAGGTTCATGGGTGGAACCCGCAAGTTGATCACCAAAACATACATCAAGTGAATCACGTGATATCCCATTGTCACCTCAGATACGCATGGCAAGACATACATCAAGTGTTCTCAAATATTTAAAGACTCAATCCGATAAGATAACTTCAAAGGGGAAACTCAATCCATTACAAGAGAGTAGAGGGGGAGAAGAAACATAAGGTCCAACTATAATAGCAAAGCTCGCGATACATCAAGATCGTGCCAAATCAAGAACACGAGAGAGAGAGAGAGAGAGAGAGAGAGAGAGAGAGAGAGAGAGATCAAACACATAGCTATTGGTACATACCTCAGCCCCGAGGGTGAACTACTCCCTCCTCGTCATGGAGAGCGCCGGATGATGAAGATGGTCACCGGTGATGGGTTCCCCTCCGCAGGTGCCGGAACGGACTCGAGAGGTTTTGGTGGCTACAGAGGCTTGCAGCGCGGAACTCCCGATCTATCTTCTGTTCTGGAAGTTTTACGATACGTAGGTATATATGGGTGCAAGGGGTACGTCGGTGGAGCTTCGGGGGCCCCACGAGGCAGGGGGGCGCGCCCTAGGGGGGTGGGCGCGCCCCCAACCCTCGTGAGCACCTCCCTCGTCTCCTGACGTAGGTTCCAAGTCTATCCGGTAGGTTTCCTTCCAAAAATAACGCTGTCAGGACCCCGATTCCAAGTCACTTCGACCTAGCTGGTAACACCTCATATCACTTTGCGGCCTCACGCACGGTATTCCCACGGGTGTCGCCTTACCATGGCCCGGGACCGTTTGCGTCTTTTGGCTCACGTATATGATAGTGTCGCTAGCATCCACATGACAAAGAATCCGGGCCGACATGGCTAGCCGTGAACCCAAAGCGGCACTAACCTATGGGGACAGGCATACATGAATCACTTCGAGCATGTCGGTCATCAACGATGAATTCGGGCTGTAGCACTGGCTAACAGGACTCCGGTATTCGGCTGTAGCAGCTAGGCAGGACTCGAATATCACGCGTGACATTTCCCGGGACAGATATAGGAACAAAATGAATCACATGCCGCCAGTCAAGTGTCCAAGCAGTAGTGTTGGGCTAGCAGGACTCGTGAACTGGCAGTAGCGGACTACTATCGCCGAGGCACGAGACTACATTTCCCCATATGAGAGGCTGCCAAGGATAAACAACTAGTTTGTCGGATCCCACTCATACCAAGCATTTCAATCATACACGCAATATGCCCGATATGAGTAAATACAACAAGGCATCACAACAAAACTCTACAACTCAAGTACTTTATTTAAGAGGCTCCGAGGAGCCATACATAACATAGTCATACAGGTAGGGGTCACATGACCCAACACTCAAGTCATACAATCATACAAGCACATGCGGAAGCAAACTAGTCTCGAGTACGAGACTCTAGAAAGAAAGAAAGCTTGTTGGAGCCTTCCTATCTACAATGGCCCTTCACAAGTCTTAGATCGCCACCGGGTGGCTAGTTCACTGTCAAGTCAACATCTACATAGAATCCGGCTGAGGGGTAGTATAGTCCTCTAAAAATATTGATTACAAACATGAGTACAAAGTACTCAGCAAGTCTTACCACGTAATCCTATCATACATGCACATTCTCAAGGAAGGAGGTGGAGTTATTTGCAGCAAGCCAGCTTTGACTCTTGGCTAAGCTATCCCACGTGACACCACTTTGTAAAGCATTTTGTCGCACACGAGTCCACTAATCACCATCACAATACTCCACCGTGGATCCTCTCTCGTCATCCCCGAGAGGGCCATCCACGATACTCACACTTATCTTGAGGCTTTTAGTAGTATCCATTTACTTGTCTATGAACTGATATAGGTAACCCAGAAGTCCTTCTCCGTGGACACGGCTATTCGAATAGATCATATTTAACCCTGCAGGGGTATACTTCTTCACACACGCTCTCACCACTTATCGTCGTTACACGACATGTACTCGGCAACCTTCAAGCGGAAGCCCAACGTGGGTGTCGGCCACAGCCTACCTAAACACTCAAGTCCCTAGTCCAGGTTTATCGCCTATTCGGGTTCCATCCGCAGGGAGTCCGGCCGAGGTTTCCCATACAGCCCCGAACGATGTGTGCAGGGTTCCCGAGATACCAAACGGGCACTCGGTACATCAACACGGTGCCTACCGCAACACAACCCACCCCTAAGGTCAGCGCTATGCGTGCCCCCAAAGATGCTACAAACACCGTAAACTACTTTCAACTCCGGACTATGAACAGGGTGGTTAAGAAGTCGAGAGGGTCAATTAGGATCCCAATGTGTGGTAGTAACTGTTTCATGGATCACAAACACAGATCTCAGTTCTTAAGTTCGCTTCAATGAAACAACCCACCATGTACTCCTACATGGCCTCTCATCGATACCTTTACCAAATCGTGTTCAACACTTTCACTCTCGAACCAACACAACTTTTCACTCCAGTTCATCATCCCGATGAGCCAGACCTGACACAACTCTAAGCATAGCAAGCATAGCATGGTAGGAATCACAAACATGGCTCAATCAACTCCTACACATACTAGTGGGTTTCATCTAGTTATCGTGGCAATGACAGTCATGCAAAGGAAGTGGGTTCAACTACCGCAGCACACAACAGTTGAATCGCGTTGTCTTAATGCAGTAAACGAGAGCAGAAGCGAGAACATGGGTTTGTATCGGAATGATCAATGAGTTGCTTGCCTGATGGAACTGGGGTAGAGAACTGCCCTTCAGATGGGTAGTCGAGGTTATCTTCGGGGGCAGAACCTATCATCAAAGCACACCGAAATAAACACACAAGACAATATGCAACAATATGATGCATGCTATGACATGGCAATATGGATGTGTGTTGGCCTAATGCAAGTTGAAGAATAGGGATGAACTCATTTGAATCAAGGATTCAAATGATAGCTCATTTGAGTTAGTCCTAATGGTGCAATATCTTATTCTGGTTATTCAGCATAGTTAACTTGTTTTAACATGCATGAAACCTGTACCAATGGATAGAGTGTATTTTTCTGATAATTTTTCATATATAAATCTTTGCATTTGGGGTTATAGATAAAAGTTATAAGCATTTGAATTTGAATTATATTCGAATTTACTATATCAAAATAAATCCAGAATTTGAATTAATGCGTCAAGATGAGGTCAGCGTGACGTCAGGGTCAACGGGTCATCCAGGTCAAATGACCAGTGGGACCCGCATGTCGTGGTTAGTTTAACTAATTAACTTAATTAGAACTAATCCTAATTAGTTAACCGGGGGTCCACCGTCATTGACTCGAAAGCAGTCAACAGGCCCACAACCGGTGGTCAGTGGTCAACTCGCCGGCGTCTAGCCGCCGGCGAGGCCAGGCGCGGCGGAGCAAAGTGCTTTTGCACTTTCCGGCCACCAAATGGGGCGCGGAAGGCATCTACGTGGAGCTGGAGATGAACCGCGTCTATTGGTGTAATTAGTTGGGGTCGGGGTGGCCGGAGTTGGCGCCGGCGGTGAGTTTGGCGGCGGCCGGGGCTCGGGTGACGCCGGACTTGTTGCTAGGGGCAAGGTGAGGCGCGTGGAGTGTAGTGTTAGACCCAACGCAGCTCGGTGGGTGCGATGGACACGGTGGCGTGGCGTTGGGTGGCCGGAGCTTTTTGGCGACGAGCTCCAGGGCGGTGCGCTCGGGTGATCGCGGTTGGGTGTTGGTGCACGAGGAAGAGAATGGAGAGGATGGGGAGGTAGCCAGGCTCACAGCGATCCCGTAGAGAGCCTCGTCGGGGTCGGGGATGGTCTGATGCGGCAGCGACGGCGAGGGGGATCTCCGGCGGCTTCGAGCTCGGTCGAGGTCGGTGAGGTAGGTTCGGGTGCTTAGAGCGAAGGGACTCGCTAGCTAGGGGTAGTGGAGGCGCGGAGCTCCCTGGACATGGTGGGGAGGAGCATGGACGGCGGGAGCACGACTTGGCGGTGGCGCGCCGGCGATGGCGGCGCGGCCAGGTTGGGGGAGAGCGAGAGAGAGAGGCAGGGGCGAGTGGCGGTCCCGGGGGTCGGGCGACGACGTGGAGGCTGGCCCAGGCGGGCGGTGGCGAGGAGGTGAAGCAGGCGGCGGCAGCTGCGTGGCGCGCCCTGCGCTCAGCCACGGCGGGCATTAGTTGCTCTGTCTGGTCGAGCCAAGCAGCACATGGCGGGCTGCTGGGCTGGGCAATGGTGGGCTGGGCACGGCGCCGTGTAAGTTTTTTTCCTTTTTTACTCTTTTTCTAATATTCTGCAACTTTGTGGGGGTTTTTAAAAATACCAGGACTATTTTAAAAATCACCAAAATGCTCCTGGTCACTTGTTGGAATATTCCCAACATGAAACATTTTGGGTTTGGCAATTTTTGAACATTTAAAATATTTTATATAATTTAAAATGCTCAAGTTCAAAACTTGTGGATTAACCCTAGAACCCTTAGATGACCTAGAAAATGGTGCACCTTCTTTGACATGGGTTCTGAACCAAAGTAAAGAGGATGGACATTTTGAAGGGCATTTCAGGTTCATTGAAATAAATTTTAGTAAACCCTAGTTCTTTTAAGGAGGGGGTGTTCGGGGTTTCGCCTTCCCATTTCAAATTCAAATGGAATTTAAACATGATGCACACCCTAATGCATGGTCTAACGGGATGTGACAACTCACCCCACTCAAAAGAATCTCGCCCGAGATTTAGGATCTGTTGAAAAAGGTGGGATACTCAAGTCGAAGACGATCCTCCCTTTCCCAAGTTGCTTCTTGCTCGGAATGGTTTGACCATTGAACCTTTAGAAACTTGATATTCCGACGCCGAGTGGTACGCTCGGCTTGATCGAGGATACGAACGGGATATTCTCGATAGGTGAGGTTATCTTGGAGATCAAGCGTTGCCGTGGTCCACTCCACGGATAGGATCCGAGAAGCAACGCTCGAGTTGGGAAACGTGGAAGACATCATGGACTCGGAGAGATGCGGAGGTAGTTCCAATTGGTAGGCAACTTCCCTCGCTTGGCAAGAATGCGAAAGGGTCCAATGTAACGAGGAGCCAACTTGCCTTTGATACCAATCGATGGGTTCCTTTAGAGGAGTAACCAAGGTAAGCCTTCTCGCCAATTTCATAAGTCATAGGCTTATGCTTGCGGTCATATTGGCTCTTTTGACGAGATTGGGCTGTTTTCAATTTTCACGAATAACGCGAACCTGCTCTTCTCGCTTCCTCGAATCATGTCCGCCAAAGAGTTGTCTCTCCCGGTTTCTCACCGATTAAGAGGCGTTCGACATTTCCGTCCATAAAGAACTTCGAAAGGGCTTTGCCTGGCTGGCTTGATAGCTATTGTTATAAGTTTAACTCGGCGAATGGAAGGCATTTCTCCCAATTCATGCCGAAGAGATGACAAGCTCAAGCATATCCTCTAGGATTTGATTGACTCGCTCTACTTGACCACTTGATTGGGGATGGAAAGCGGTGCTAAAGGAGAGACGAGTTCCATAGCGCTTTGGAAACTTTCCAAAAATCGAGAGGTGAAAAGACTTCCACGGTCTGAGTTAATCTCCAATGGAACACCATGAAGAGACACTATTCGAGAGATGTACAATTCAGCTAGCTGACTAGCGGTTATACTCTCACGAACGGTAGGAAGTGGGCTACTTTGGAAAGACGATCAACGACAACGAAGATAGCGTTATTCCTCTCTTGGTCCCTGGAAACCCGTAATGAAATCCATACCGATTTTATCCCATTTCCATTCAGGAATTTCCAAAGGTTGAAGGGTACCAAGAGGCCGTTGATGCTCGCTTAACTCGATTTACGACGCCGCAGCTTAGCAATGTATTGAGCGATTTTCTCTTCATCCTAGTCCACCAAAACCTCCGCGAGATCTTGATACATTTTAGTACTACCGGGATGAATGGTGAGAGGAGAGTCATGAGCTTCCTTAGGATCAATTGTCAGAGCTGTTGTTTCTTGGGAACCACCAAGCGGTTTTCAAAGAAGACAACACTGTTCATCTATGGAGAAACATTTAGCAGCTCCGCTAGCGATGTTCTCCTTGATCCGAGATATCCTCTATCATACCGCTGAGCAGCTATGATTCGATCCGTAAGGTCAGGTTTCGCCACCTGTGGTGGAAAGGAACTCGAGGAACAATGTGAAGATTAAGCTACGAAATTCCTCGTGGAGAATTGGTTGACTTTGTTGTAACATCAGATTGTTACAATAAGATTTGCGACTTAGTGCGCCAGCCATGACATTGGCTTTGCCGGGTGTAGGATATTCCTAAGTCAAAATCTGTATCAACTCGACCCAACGTCTTTGCCCGAGGTTCAAACCGTTGGGTGAAGATATATTTCAGACTTTGGTGATCGAGTGTAAATTTCGCAACGATTACCCGTAAGATAATGTCGCCAAGTTTTGAGTGCATGAACCATCGCTGCCAGCTCTAGATCGTGTGGGATAGTTATCCTCATGTGGACGAATCGTCGAGAAGCGAGGCAATCACATGACGATCTTGCATGAGTATGCAACCTAGTCCTTGTCGCGAGGCGTCGCAATAGATAATAAAGTCCTTAGAGAAATCTGGTGGAACAAGTACGGAGCAGATGTCGACGCCTTTTCAGCCTCGAAAGCTGATCTCGCCTGTATGGCGCCCATTCGAACTTCTTATCTTTCTTGAGGAGTTCGGTTAGAGGTTTAGCAACTTTAGAGAAATTCTCGAAGCGGGCGGCAATAGCTCGCTAAACCGAGGAAACTCCAAACTTGCTTGACCGATTCAGGTGGAGTCCAATCAAGGACGGCTTGAACTCGCTCGGATTGACAGCAATACCCTTACCAGAGATTACATGTCCTAGATAGGTCACTTCGCAACCAGAATTCACACTTAGAGAATTTGGCATAAAGGCGGTGCTCTCAAGTTTCATCAATACTAGCCTTAGGTGTTCGCATGTTCTTCCTCATTCTTGGAGTAGATGAGTATATCATCGAGGTATACCACGACTAATTTATCCAAGTACTCCATGAAGATTGAGTTCATTAACCGAGAGAAAGTGGCTGGAGCATTGGTTGCCAAGGACATGACGGTGTACTCAGATTGGCCATAACGAGTAACAAAAGCCGCTTTAGGTATGTCCTCGTTTTGATTTTGATTTGATGGTAGCCCAACCTCAAATCCATCTTGAAAAGATCGAGGATCCAGCGAGCTGATCATACAGTTGTTGATCCCGGGAGCGGATACTTGTTCTTGATAGTGACCAAATTGACAGGTCGGTAATCTACAACCATCCGATCCGTATCATCCTTCTTCGTGATTTAAGAGGACGGGCAAGCCCATGGAGATGAACTAGGACGGATGAAACCTTTTGCAAGGACTCATCGAGTTGTTTCTTAAGTTCAGCTAGTTCTAGGGTGCCATCTTATAAGGTCTTCTAGAGATTGGGACGGTTCCGGAATAAGATCTATCACTTAACTCGACATCCCCTGTCTGTGGAACACCGGCAGTTCTTCCGAAAGACATCCGGAAATCACGGACTACCGGAATATCTTCGAGGTCGGAAGGGGTTGGCATTTATGAGTAAAGTCGGCGCTAGACACTCGGGTTAAAACATCCACCGCTTTGCCCAAGGATGGGTAAGTTGAACAGTTCTAGTAGAGCAATCAATCTTAGCATAATGGGCTGACATCCGGTCCATACCCAAGATGATGTTTATGTCCGAGGACTTGAGAGCTATTAGGGATGCAAGAAAGACTAATCTGTCGACAAGAATTTCATTCCCATGACTTATTCTAGAGGTTTGCCATCTAGAGCCGTGGAGTTTGAATTTCCATGGAGGTAGGCATGTCACGTAATGTGGTGGTGCAATCGAGCATAGCTCTCGTAAATAAATGAATGAGATGCTCCAAGATCAAAGAACAGTTGCCGGATGGCAATTAACAAGAAGCGCATCGAGGACGACGTTGGGATCCTCATAGGTTTCTTCAGCAGAGACATAGTTGACATGGCCACGAGCGTGGCAACTGGTTTAGCATAGGGCACCTTTCCGCTGGCTTGCCGCGCCAATGACTTTCCAGCTTGATTGGGGTTGTTCTGGGACACTCGATATAGTGGCCCGCTCTCCACACTTGAAGCAAGTTATCACATTTGGACGTGGAGCAGCACTAGCAGTTGGGCCTCCATAAGTCTTGGGTGGAAAATACGGTTGGTTGGGGCGAGGCCTCAAGGATGGCCTCGGGTGAACCCGGTGGTAGAGCAGATTTGGAACCCAAACCCGCGCTTCTGGGATCCAGAGCGGATGAAGATCCGTAATCACGGATGTGTTTGCGTGAAGCCTCAAAATCAGTCCGCCCAGCCAAGCGCCGATAGCCTTATTGACTAGCTTCGGGAAAGAGGTGCACTCATGCAGCACGGAGATCTCGGCGTAGCTCGTGGCTAAGTCCTTGCGGAACCTTGCCTCGCTTCTTGGCATCGGTAGAAACTTCTTCGGAGCGTAACGCTAACCTCCCAAATTCACGGTCAGTAGGCATCCACGGTGAGCCTACCCCGGTGAAACTGCAGAATTTTCACGCTTGCGGTCCATAAGACCTTCTCGAATATGGTGCTCACTAAGGCGGCATCGAATTCATCCCAAGTTGTAACTTGTCCAACCGGACGATAGCCTCATAATTTTCCCACCAGAGACTAGCAGTGGCCTTCCAGATGATAGGCAGCAAAGGTAACCTTGTCAGCCTCAGCCACGCTGGCGGAACGCAGCTTGTGGTGGATGCCATGGAGCCAATCATCCGCGCCGAGAGGCTCGACGGATATTTGAATTTTGGGGATATAGCTTGACGAAATCATTGAGTGAAACCCCATCGCTTCTTGGCTGGCGTTGTGTTTTGTTCAATCCGCCCAATAAGCGGTTGGTTTCAGCGCTTATTATGCTCGCTTCCAAAGATCACCTCGCCAAAGATGGCGGTTGCGGCAGATCCACATTTCTGGCTGCATCGCTTCTCCCCGCCCGAACAGCAGGAGTATTATGAGTGTTGACCATCCCGGGAGACAAAGCAAAGGTTTAAACCAGGATGGCAGAATTTAACAAGGAAGTGCGGAAGGTAATGGATAGCATGGAATGCAAAGATGTTCATCCGTATGACATGGTAATATAAAACTGCCATATGTATATATACCAACGGTCATACACACCATTCATAGTTTAGTACAAGCCTGACGGAGTACAACTATAAAGAAAGGCGTTACATCTCATCGGAAGCATTCCAACTCCTATACATTATTTTTCTACACTTCCGAGCGATACACACTAAGTCGTATTCCACGAGTCACGCAGACGGTGGAAACACAACTATTACCATACTAGGAATACTACTACTATCTCGTGCAGCTCCATAGTAGTCTTCATAGAAGTCACCACCCAAGCCGGAAGTGGAACATGATCGTCCGGAAATGCATAATCCTGGGGCCTGTGGACCATAAGGACTCGGATGTGGCCGTGGACCAACAAACGGTGGCAGACGAGGCCCACGAGGAGGAGTGATGCCTCCAACCTCACGCCACTCCATAAAGTCCGCGACTCGCCCGCACAGGTACAAGTCTCTCATGTCCATATATCCGCTTGCACGGCGGTGCAAACCTAGTCGAGTAGCCCAAAGGGTCGAACGGCATTAAAAGTTCCATACGCAAGGCCCGGTTCTCACGGTCCTTGTCCTCCAAAGAACTCAAGAGTAGTGCGAAGGAGTGAATCCTCATGGGATGCATCGATGTACAAACCTCAAGGTAGCCATGCGCCTGTGGAGGGATGCCGCATATAGCTAAAATCAGTGTTGCTTAGCAAAGCAGTTCGCTCGAATAATAGTCATCATGGAATAGGCTGCATCTTGCACGATATTCCAATATTGATTCCGAGCCCATAAGAACAAAGTGAAGTGGCTCAAGAGTCTGGATAAGATGGATAAACCGACCGCATAGGTATTGGCTTTGATTGAAATCCCTAAACTGCTCCTCGACGGTATATTCAGATACCATCGATAACCAGCCTCAATCATCACCCTAACTAACATGGCCGTGTGACCGCACACATCAATGCAACGGGTCAAAGCGTAACCACTTGGTTCTCGGGGCGGTGGCCATCCGAAGCACAGCCACAATGCAAAGGCATTAGAATTTCTAGGAAAATCGGGCAGATAACATCTGTAAATGCCCAAAATCAGATTTGAGGCATTACAAAATCAGATTGCATAACCACTCAACAACATCATATCAAGGTTCTGGTTCAAAAGATAGCATACTAAAATTTAGTAGCACTGAACTGAGGAGGTAACCAACAATCCTATAAGTTACTACGGATTAGTAACACGTGAACCTGATAGAGAGAAGAGAGCCTAGTCCATCGGGAAACGGGGGCCCATCCAACGCCCAATCAAACAAAAAGAAAAATCAAAAAATCCAATTGGCTCTAATCCAAATCAACATTAATTATTAAAATGATAACAAAATTATAAATCGTTAAAACATTCAAATAGACTCCTCGACGCCAACTCCAACTCTATATATTTGCTTTGGAGAGAAAAAATCAGAGAGAAGAAATCACTGCGTTTAACGACACGGAGCCGCCGCCAAGCCCTAAAACCCCTCGGGAGGGCTGATCCGAGTCTGCTCGGGGCTCGGAGAGGGGATTCGTCACCGTCGTCATCATCAACCATCCTCCATCACCAATTTCTTGATGCTCACCGCCGTGCGTGAGTATTCCATCATAGGCTTGCTGGACGGTGATGGGTTGGATGAGATCTATCATATAATCGAGTTAGTTTTGTTAGGGTTTGATCCCTAGTATCCACTATGTTCTGAGATTGATGTTGCTATGACTTTGCTATGCTTAATGCTTGTCACTAGAGCCCGAGTGCCATGATTTCAGATCTGAACCTATTATGTTTTCATGAATATATGTGAGTTCTTGATCCTATCTTGAAAGTCTATAGTCACCTACTATGTGTTATGATCCGGCAACCCCGAAGTGACAATAATCGGGACCACTCCCGGTGATGACCATAGTTTGAGGAGTTCACGTATTCACTATGTGCTAATGCTTTGTTCCGGTTCTCTATTAAAAGGAGGCCTTAATATCCCTTAGTTTCCATTAGGACCCCGCTGCCACGGGAGTGTAGGACAAAAGATGTCACGACAATTCTTTTCCATAAGCATGTATGACTATATTCGGAATACATGCCTACATTACATTGATGAATTGGAGCTAGTTCTGTGTCACCCTATGTTACGATTGTTACATGATAAACCGCATCCGGCATAATTTTCCATCACCAATCCAATGCCTACGAGCTTTTCACATATTGTTCTTCGCTTATTTACTTTCCCGTTGCTACTATTACAATCACTACAAAACACCAAAAATATTACTTTTGCTTCCGTTACTTTTGTTACCGTTACCACTTCTATCATATTACTTTGCTACTAAATACTTTGCTGCAAATATTAAGTTATCCAGGAGTGGTTGAATTGACAACTCAACTGCTAATACTTGAGAATATTCTTTGGCTCCCCTTGTGTCGAATCAATAAATTTGGGTTGAATACTCTACCCTCGAAAACTGTTGCGATCCCTATACTTGTGGGTTATCATATACCGGCAGTTTGAAGATTTAAAGAGGGATGCCTTCCGGCATCCCCAAGCTTAGGTACTTGAGTCTTCCTTGAATATTACCTTGGGGTGCCTTGGGCATCCCCAAGCTTAGGTCTTACACTCCTTATTCTCCTCATATCGATATCTCACCCAAAGCTTGAAAACTTCAATCACACAAAACTTAACAAAACTTCGTGAGATAGGTTAGTATGATAAAGAGTAAACCATCCACTTTGGTACTGTCTAAGACAAGATTCATAATTATTCCCACACAATGTCTACTGTACCATATCATTTCTACAATTTATATTGAGAAATATAAGTCATAGAAATTAGGAAACAAGCAAACTATGCAATGAAAACAGAATCTATCAGAAACAGAACAGTCTGTAATGATCTGAACATAAACCATACTTCTGCTACTTCAAAAATTATGAAATAAATTGGTGGGCGTGAGGAATTTGTCTATTAATCTTCTGCAAAAACAATCAACTCAAAAGCACTCTTCTGTAAAAAAAATGACAGCTAATCTCGTGAGCGCAAAGTTTCTGTTTTTTATAGCAAGATCACATTAACTTTCACCCAAGTCTTCCCAAAGGTCTTACTTGGCACTTTATTGAAACAAAAGCTATAAAACATGATTACTACAGTAGATTAATCATGTAGACACACAAAAACAGTAAGGGTAAATATTGGGTTGTCTCCCAACAAGCGCTTTTCTTTAATGCCTTTTAGCTAGGCATGATGATTTCAATGATGCTCACATAAAAGATAAGAATTGAAACATAAAGAGAGCATCATGAAGAATATGACTAGCACATTTAAACATAACCCAATTCCTATGCCTAGGGATTTTGTGAGCACACCATTTATAAGAACAACAATCAACTAGCATAGAAAAGCAAAACAAGTATAACTTCAAAACTTTAAGCACTTAGAGAGGAAACTTGATATTATTGCAACTCCTACAAGCATGTATTCCTTCCTCATAATAATTTTCAGTAGCGTCATGGATAGAAACTTTGTTCTCATACTCAATTGGAACCTCTTCCGAAATAGTGGAATCATTACTAGCTAAAGTTGACACTCTTCCAAATCCACTTTCATAAATATCACACTAAGATTCAACACCCTCCAAAATAGTGGGATCACTAATTCCTAAAGTTGAAACTCTTCCAAACCCACTTTAAATGATAGTATTATTCATACTCCAAAATATATAAGTGAAGTTCATGGAGCATTCTACAATTAATATAGACTAACCAATATCCAAGCTCAAAATGTATAAGTGAAGCACATGAAGCATTCTATAAAACCATACTCAAAAGATTTAAGTGAAGCACAAAGAGCAATTCTATAAGATCATACTTAAAAGATTTAAGTGAAGCACATGAAGTATTATATAAATTTATGAAGGTACATCTCACACTAGCATGGTTCTTGAAGAAAAGAAAACACAAAGGACACAAATCATGCGGACAAAACAAAAACCGAGGTATACCGATATTTGTTGAAGAAGAAAGATGGGATGCCCACCGGGGCTTCCCCAAGCTTAGATGCTTGAGTACCTTTCAAATATTTACTTGGGGTGCCTTGGGAATCCCCAAGCTTGAACTCTTGCCTCTCTTTATTCTTCTCATATTGATAGCTCCTCGATCTTCAAACACTTCATCCACACAAAACTTTAACAAAAACTTTGTGAGATCCGTTAGTATACCAAAGCAAATCACTACTATAAGTACTGTAATTAACTCATTCTTTATTTAAATTGGTGTTAAACCTACTGTATTCCAACTTCTATATGTTTCATACCCCGATACTAGCCAGAGATTCATCAAAATAAGCAAACAACACGAAAAACAGAATCTGTTAAAATAGAATAGTCTGTAGTAATCTGGAAGTTTGGTAAACTTCTGTAAATCCTAAAATTATGAAATAAATATGAAAATTTGAAAAGTTTTTACATAAGTAATTTGAAAAAAGTTTCAGACCCATTTTACTTTCAAGTAAAAATGTAAATTCAACACTACAGCCAAAGTTTCTGTTTTGTTCTGCACATAGTAAACAAGCAATCTAATCATCCTAAAACCAAAGCTTGCACATTATTTTTATAATACAATGAATATATACAAGGATAATTATTTACAGAGAAACTTCCATGAAAAATTCTATATTGTTTCCGTGAGCATGAACACAAGTGCTCAAGGTTGACCTCACTTCTTCAATGCATAACTTTCCAATCACTTCTCTTTTGAAAAACTTTTAGGCATGAAAGGCAAGTAATTTTTTTGTATTTTCATTCTTTTAATTTTTTTGTATGTTTCACCCACAACTAAACAGAAACAAAAAGGAAAAACAAAATCTACTTAGTGAAGAAAGCAAACAAGCACACACGAGAATATCAACCCCACGCTTATTACTCCTCCGCAACGGCGCTTTAAAAGAGCTTGATAATCCCAAGTGCAAGGAATCATCGTAGCAATTTCCAAAGGTGGAAGTGATAACTATGGAGTGTCGAACCCACAAGGAGATAAAGGTAAGATCAATATTCTCTCAAGCCCTATCTGCCATCGATACGACTCTCACGCATAATCGAACGCTTGCTTCCAACTAGCAACGAGAAATAAAACTACGTTAGGGTATGAAGTGGATATCTTTGTATGATATCGAGAGCTAAAATATGAAAGTAGGTGCTATTTATCATAAAGTTAGAATATATTACTAAATATTATAAATAGCGAGTGTGGAATAATGGTGGATCGGTAAAAGGAATTGTCCTAGGCAACCGTTGACAAGACCGGTGATCACATTGCAGTTTCATATGAGGGAGAGGCATAAGCTAACATACTTTCTCTACTTGGATCATATGTATGATTGGAACTCTAGCAAGCATCTGCAACTACTAAAGATCATTAAGGTAAAACCCAACCATAGCATTAAAGCATCAAGTCCTCTTTATTCCCATATGCAACAACCCCCTTACTCGGGTTTGTGTTACAGTCACTCACCAACCCACTATAAGCGAATCATGAATGTATTGCAACACCCTACAGCGGGAACCCCTCACGCTTGCGCGACACGGAGGGCACCATAGGACAGCATCAAAGTAAAACATACAACTCATACCAATCTAGATCATCAATCAACCCAAAGACAAAAGATTCTACTCAAAACAACATAGGATGGCAACACATCATTGGATCATAATATGTGGCATAAAGCACCATGTTCAAGTAGGGATTACAGCAGGATGCGGAGAGTGGACCACGAAAAGAGATGAGGATGGTGATGTTGATGAAGACAATCATCATGGCGATGATTCCTCTCTCAATGGCACTCGGTGCCACCAAGAGAGAGGAGGAGAGGTTCTCCCTTGTGCTTCCTCCTCCATGGCCTCCCCTAGATGAGGAAAGGTTCTCCTCCGATCCTTGGCCTTCATGGCGATGATGGCCTCTCGGATACTCCTCCATGGCCATCACATGATGGCCCCTCCCGCAGGTGCCGGAGAGGGCCTAGATTGATTTCTCATGGCTACAGAGGCTTCCGGCTTGGCGGAACTCCCGATCTAGGTTAATTTTCCGAGATTTCTGTATTTATAGGAATTTTTGGCGTCGGTCTCACGTCAAGGAGGTGCCCGAGCTGTCCATTTAGGTAGCCCACGCGCCCTGGGGTGGGCGCGCCTCACCCTCGTGGGCAGCTCAGACTCTTCCGCCCAACTTCGATGCTCCGTGGTCTTCTTTTGGTCCATAAAAATCATCAAAATTGGTACGTCAATTGACTCCGCTTGGTATTCCTTTTACGCAAAACTCAAAAACAAGGAGAAAGCAGAAACTGTCACTAGGCTCTAGGTTAATAGGTTAGTCCCAAAATCATATAAAATAGCATATAAATGCATATAAAACATCCTAGAAGGATAATATAACAGCATGAATACTTCATAAATTATAGATACGTTGGAGACGTATCACGCCCACACATGATAGTCCTATTATCTTTTTGAATTCTCCAAACTACACTAAATCGGAGAAGTTTGCACTTATTAAGGATTACATCGATGGGTTGTGTTCTACCACTACACAAGATGATTTTGATGAATATAATATGCATGTGCTTGCTGCTCCTACTTGCAATTATTATGAGAGAGGAACTACATCTCCGCCTCTCTATGTTTTCAACATGATAGAATTGCAATAAATTGCTTATACTATGCATTGGCCTTTACTTGATGTGCATGAATGTTCTTGTATGACATGCCGATGCATAGGAAGAGAGTTAGACTTCATCACCGCATGATATATGTTGCTTTGCTCACTACATTATTATAAATCATTGTTAACTAAAATTGGCTTTGATATACCTTGGGATCCGGGTGGATTGATTACTTGAGCACTTTATGCCTAGCTTAATGGATTTAAAGAAAGCGCTGCCAGGGACACAACCCGAAAGTTTTAGAGAGTCTTTTTATTCTCTTGAGTGATTTTGTAAAGTTTAAAAAATACAAAGGGAACTTAAAACTTTTCAACAAAAGAGAAGCGATTGGAAGTTATGCATTGAGAAGTGAGGGTTGACCTTGAACACTTGTGTTCATGCTCATGGTAACAATGTAGAATTTTTCATGAAGATTCTCACAAAAATAATTATCCCTTGTACAAATCCATCGATTAAAAAATAATGTGCCAAGATTTACCTTTAGAATGATTAGATTGCTTGTTGGTATGTGCGGTGTAAAACATAAACTTTGGCTATAGTGCGTTGATGTCTACTACACAACCTTCTTCTTGTAGACGTTCTTGGGCCTCCAAGTGCAGAGGTTTGTAGGACAGTAGCAAATTTCCCTCAAGTGGATGACCTAAGGTTTATCAATCCGTGGAGGCGAGGGATGAATATGGTCTCTCTGAAACAACCTCGCAACCAAATAACAAAGAGTCTCTTGTGTCCCCAACACACCCAATACAATGGTAAATTGTATAGGTGCACTAGTTCATGAAGAGATGGTGATACAAGTGCAATATGGATGGTAGATATAGGTTTTGTAATCTGAAAATATAAAAACAGCAAGGTAACAAGTGGTAAAAGTGAGCGTAAACGGTATTGAAATGATAGGAAACAAGGCCTAGGGTTCATACTTTCACTAGTGCAAGTTCTCTCAACAATAATAACATAATTGGATCACATAACTATCCTCAACATGCAACAAAGAGTCACTCCAAAGTCACTAATAGAGGAGAACAAACGAAGAGATTATGGTAGGGTACTTAAACCACCTCAAAGTTATTCTTTCCAATCAATCCGTTGGGCTATTCCTATAAGTGTCACAAACAGCCCTAGAGTTCATGCTAGAATAACACCTTAAGACACAAATCAACCAAAACCCTAATGTCACCTAGATACTCCAATGTCACCTCAAGTATCCGTGGGCATGATTATAAGATATGCATCACACAATCTCAGATTCATCTATTCAACCAACACATACAGCCTCAAAGAGTGCCCCAAAGTTTCTACCAGAGAATCACGACGAAAACGTAAAGCCAACCCCTATGCATAGGTTCATGGGTGGAACCCGCAAGTTGATCACCAAAACATACATCAAGTGAATCACGGATATCCCATTGTCACCTCAGATACGCATGGCAAGACATACATCAAGTGTTCTCAAATATTTAAAGACTCAATCCGATAAGATAACTTCAAAGGGGAAACTCAATCCATTACAAGAGAGTAGAGGGGGAGAAGAAACATAAGGTCCAACTATAATAGCAAAGCTCATGATACATCAAGATCGTGCCAAATCAAGAACACGAGAGAGAGAGAGAGAGAGAGAGAGAGAGAGAGAGAGAGAGAGATCAAACACATAGCTATTGGTACATACCTCAGCCCCGAGGGTGAACTACTCCCTCCTCGTCATGGAGAGCGCCGGATGATGAAGATGGTCACCGGTGATGGGTTCCTCTCCCGCAGGTGCCGGAACGGACTCGAGAGGTTTTGGTGGCTACAGAGGCTTGCAGCGCGGAACTCCCGATCTATCTTCTGCTCGGAAGTTTTACGATACGAGGTATATATGGGTGCAAGGTACGTCGGTGGAGCCGGGGCCCCACGAGGCAGGGGGCGCCTAGGGGTGGGCGCGCCCAACCCTCGTGAGCACCTCCTCGTCTCGACGAGGTTCCAAGTCTATCCGTAGGTTTCCTTCCAAAAATAACGTCAGACCCCGATTCCAAGTCACTTCGACCTAGCTGGTAACACCTCATATCACTTTGCGGCCTCACGACGGTATTCCCACGGTGTCGCCTTACCATGGCCCGGACCGCTTATGCCTTTTGGCTCACGATATGATAGTGTCGCTAGCATCCACATGACAAAGAACCGGGCCGACATGGCTAGTCGTGAACCCAAAGCGGCACTAACCTATGGGGACAGCATACATGAATCACTTCGAGCATGTCGGTCATCAACGATGAATTCGGGCTGTAGCACTGGCTAACAGGACTCCGTATTCCGGCTGTAGCAGGCTAGGCAGGACTCAATATCACCGCGTGACATTTCAAGGGACGATATAGGAACAAAATGAATCACATGCCGCCACCAAGTGTCCAAGCAGAGTGTTGGGCTAGCAGGACTCCGTGAACCGGCTGTAGCGGACTACTATCGCCGAGGCACGAGACTACATTTCCCCATATGAGAGGCTGCCAAGGATAAACAACTAGTTTGTCGGATCCCACTCATACCAAGCATTTCAATCATACACATAATATGCCCGATATGAGTAAATACAACAAGGCATCACAACAAAACTCTACAACTCAAGTACTTTATTTAAGAGGCTCGAGGAGCCATACATAACATAGTCATACAGGTAGGGGTCACATGACCCAACACTCAAGTCATACAATCATACAAGCACATGCGAAGCAAACTAGTCTCGAGTACGACTCTAGAAAGAAAGAAAGCTTGTTGGAGCCTTCCTATCTACAATGGCCCTTCACAAGTCTTAGATCGCCACCGGGTGGCTAGTTCACTGTCAAGTCAACATCTACATAGAATCCGTCGGAGGGGTAGTATAGTCCTCTCAAAAATATTGATTACAAACATGAGTACAAAGTACTCAGCAAGTCTTACCACGTAATCCTATCATACATGCACATTCTCAAGGAAGGAGGTGGAGTTATTTGCAGCAAGCCAGCTTTGACTCTTGGCTAAGCTATCCCACGTGACACCACTTTGTAAAGCATTTTGTCGCATACGAGTCCACTAATCACCATCACAATACTCCACCGTGGATCCTCTCTCGTCATCCCGAGAGGGCCATCCACGATACTCACACTTATCTTGAGGCTTTTAGTAGTATCCATTTACTTGTCTATGAACTGATATAGGTAACCCAGAAGTCCTTCTCCGTGGACACGGCTATTCAATAGATCATATTTAACCCGCAGGGTATACTTCTTCACACACGCTCACCACTTATCGTCGTTACACGACATGTACTGCAACCTTCAAGCGGAAGCCCAACGTGGGTGTCGGCCACAGCCTACCTAAACACTCAAGTCCCTAGTCCAGTTTATCGCCTATTCGGTTCCATCCGCAGGAGTCCGCCGAGGTTTCCCATACAGCCCCGAACGATGTGTGCAGGGTTCCCGAGATACCAAACGGGCACTTTCACACATCGGCCACGGTGCCTACCGCAACACAACCCACCCCTAAGGTCACGCTATGTATGCCCCAAAGATGCTACAAACACCGTAAACTACTTTCAACTCCCGGACTATGAACAGGGTGGTTAAGAAGTTTAGAGGGTCAATTAAGGATCCCAATGTGTGGTAGTAACTGTTTCATGGATCACAAACACAGATCTCAGTTCTTAAGTTCGCTTCAATGAAACAACCCACCATGTACTCCTACATGGCCTCTCATCGATACCTTTACCAAATCGTGTTCAACACTTTCACTCTCGAACCAACACAACTTTTCACTCCAGTTCATCATCCCGATGAGCCGACTGACACAACTCTAAGCATAGCAAGCATAGCATGGTAGGAATCACAAACATGGCTCAATCAACTCCTACACATACTAGTGGGTTTCATCTAGTTATCGTGGCAATGACAGTCATGCAAAGGAAGTGGGTTCAACTACCGCAGCACACAACAGTTGAATCGCGTTGTCTTAATGCAGTAAACGAGAGCGAAGCGAGAACATGGGTTTGTATCGAATGATCAATGAGTTGCTTGCCCGATGGAACTGGGGTAGAGAACTGCCCTCAGATGGGTAGTCGAGGTTATCTTGGGCGTAACCTATCATCAAAGCACACCAAATAAACACACAAGACAATATGCAACAATATGATGCATGCTATGACATGGCAATATGGATGTGTGTTGGCCTAATGCAAGTTGAAGAATAGGGATGAACTCATTTGAATCAAGGATTCAAATGATAGCTCATTTGAGTTAGTCCTAATGGTGCAATATCTTATTCTGGTTATTCAGCATAGTTAACTTGTTTTAACATGCATGAAACCTGTACCAATGGATAGAGTGTATTTTTCTGATAATTTTTCATATATAAATCTTTGCATTTGGGGTTATAGATAAAAGTTATAAGCATTTGAAATTTGAATTATATTCGAATTTACTATATCAAAATAAATCCAGAATTTGAATTAATGCGTCAAGATGAGGTCAGCGTGACGTCAGGGTCAACGGGTCATCCAGGTCAAATCGACCAGTGGGACCCGCATGTCGTGGTTAGTTTAACTAATTAACTTAATTAGAACTAATCCTAATTAGTTAACCGGGGTCCACCGTCATTGACTCGTAGCAGCGATCAACAGGCCCACAATCGGTGGTCAGTGGTCAACTCGCCGGCGTCTAGCCGCCGGCGAGGCCAGACAAGGAGCAAAGTGCTTTTGCACTTTCCGGCCACCAAATGGGGCGCGGAAGGCATCTACGTGGAGCTGGAGATGAACCGCGTCTATTGGTGTAATTAGTTGGGGTCGGGGTGGCCGGAGTTGGCGCCGGCGGTGAGTTTGGCGGCGGCCGGGGCTCGGGTGACGTCGGACTTGTTGCTAGGGGGCAAGGTGAGGCGCGTGGAGTGTAGTGTTAGACCCAACGCAGCTCGGTGGGTGCGATGGACACGGTGGCGTGGCCGTTGGGTGGCCGGAGCTTCTTCGGCGACGAGCTCCGCGGCGGTGCGTTCGGGTGATCGCGGTTGGGTCGTTGTGGTGCACGAGGAAGAGAATGGAGAGGATGGGGAGGTAGCCAGGCTCACAGCGATCCAGAGAGAGCCTCGCTGGGTCGGGATGGTCTGATGCGGCGGCGACGGCGAGGGGATCTCCGCGGCTTCGAGCTCGGCCGAGGTCGGTGAGGTAGGTTCGGGTGCTTAGAGCGAGCGGGACTCGGCTAGCTAGGGGTAGTGGAGGCGCGGAGCTCCCGGACATGGTGGGGAGGAGCATGGACGGCGGGAGCACGATTGGCGGTGGCGGCGCGGCGATGGCGTCGGCCAGGTTGGGGGAGAGCGAGAGAGAGGAGGCAGGGGGCGACTGGCGTGTCCTGGGGGTCGGGGCGACGACGTGGAGGCCGGCCCAGGCGGCGGGCGAGGAGGTGAAGCAGGCGGCGGCGGCTGCGTGGCGCCTGCGCTGGCCACGGCTGGCATTCAGGTTGCTGTCAAGCCGAGCCAAGCAGCTTGGCGCGCTGCCGGGCTGGGCCGGCAGTGGGCTGGGCACGCGCTGTAAGTTTTTTTCCTTTTTACTCTTTTTCTAATATTCTGCAACTTTGTGGGGTTTTTAAAAATACCAAACTATTTTAAAAATCACCAAAATGCTCCTGGTCACTTGTTGGAATATTCCCAACATGAAACATTTTGGTTTGGCAATTTTGAACATTTAAAATATTTTATATAATTTAAAATGCTCAAGTTCAAAACTTGTGGATTAACCCTAGAACCCTTAGATGACCTAGAAAATGGTGCACCTTCTTTGACATGGGTTCTGAACCAAAGTAAAGAGGATGGACATTTTGAAGGGCATTTCAGGTTCATTGAAATAAATTTTAGTAAACCCTAGTTCTTTTAAGGAGGGGGGGGGGTGTTCTGGGGTTTCCTGCCTTCCCCATTTCAAATTCAAATGGAATTTAAACATGATGCACACCCTAATGCATGGTCTAACTGGGATGTGACAACTCACCCCCACTCAAAAGAATCTCGCCCCGAGATTTAGGATCTGCTTGTAAAAGGTGGGATACTCAAGTCGAAGACGATCCTCCCTTTCCCAAGTTGCTTCTTGCTCGGAATGGTTTGACCATTGAACCTTTAGAAACTTGATATTCCGACGTCGAGTGGTACGCTCGGCTTGATCGAGGATACGAACGGGATATTCTCGATAGGTGAGGTTATCTTGGAGATCAAGCGTTGCGTGGTCCACTCCACGGATAGGATCCGAGAAGCAACGCTGAGTTGGGAAACGTGGAAGACATCATGGACTCTGGAGAGATGCGGAGGTAGTTCCAATTGGTAGGCAACTTCCCTCGCTTGGCAAGAATGCGAAAGGGTCCAATGTAACGAGGAGCCAACTTGCCTTTGATACCAATCGATGGGTTCCTTTAGAGGAGTAACCCAAGGTAAGCCTTCTCGCCAATTTCATAAGTCATAGGCTTATGCTTGCGGTCATATTGGCTCTTTTGACGAGATTGGGCTGTTTTCAATTTTCACGAATAACGCGAACCTGCTCTTCTCGCTTCCTGAATCATGTCCGGGCCAAAGAGTTGTCTCTCCCGGTTTCGACCGTTAAGAGGCGCTCGACATTTCCGCCCATAAAGAACTTCAAAGGGCTTTGCCAGCTGGCTTGATAGCTATTGTTATAAGCTTAACTCGGCGAATGGAAGGCATTTCTCCCAATTCATGCCGAAGAGATGATGAAGCTCAAGCATATCCTCTAGGATTTGATTGACTCGCTCTACTTGACCACTTGATTGGGGATGGAAAGCGGTGCTAAAGGAGAGACGAAGTTCCCATAGCGCTTTGGAAACTTTCCAAAATCGAGAGGTGAAAAGACTTCCACGGTCTGAGTTAATCTCCAATGGAACACCATGAAGAGACACTATTCGAGAGATGTACAATTCAGCTAGCTGACTAGCGGTTATACTCTCACTAACGGTAGGAAGTGGGCTACTTTGGAAAGACGATCAACGACAACGAAGATAGCGTTATTCCCTCTCTTGGTCCTGGGAAACCCGTAATGAAATCCATACCGATTTTATCCCATTTCCATTCAGGAATTTCCAAAGGTTGAAGGGTACCAAAGAGGTCGTTGATGCTCGCTTAACTCGACGACGTGACGCCGCAGCTTAGCAATGTATTGAGCGATTTTCTCTTCATCCTAGTCCACCAAAACCTCTGGCGAGATCTTGATACATTTTAGTACTACCGGGATGAATGGTGAGAGGAGAGTCATGAGCTTCCTTATGATCAATTGCCGTAGCTGTTGTTTCTTGGGAACCACCAAGCGGTTTTCAAAGAAGACAACACTGTTCATCTATGGAGAAACATTTAGCAGCTCCGCTAGCGATGTTCTCCTTGATCCGAGATATCCTCTATCATACCGCTGAGCAGCTATGATTCGATCCGTAAGGTCAGGTTTCGCCACCTGTGGTGGAAAGGAACTCGAGGAACAATGTGAAGATTAAGCTTACGTAAATTCCTCGTGGAGAATTGGTTGACTTTGTTGTAACATCAGATTGTTACAATAAGATTTGCGACTTAGTGCGCCAGCCATGACATTGGCTTTGCACGGGTGTAGGATATTCCTAAGTCAAAATCTGTATCAACTCGACCCAACGCCTTTGCTCGAGGTTCAAACCGTTGGGTGAAGATATATTTCAGACTTTGGTGATCGGTGTAAATTTCGCAACGATTACCCGTAAGATAATGTCGCCAAGTTTTGAGTGCATGAACCATCGCTGCCAGCTCTAGATCGTGTGGGATAGTTATCCTCATGTGGACGAATCGTCGAGAAGCGAGGCAATCACATGACGATCTTGCATGAGTATGCAACCTAGTCCTTGTCGCGAGGCGCCGCAATAGATAATAAAGTCCTTAGAGAAATCTGGTGGAACAAGTACGGAGCAGATGTCGACGCCTTTTCAGCCTGAAAGCTGATCTCGTGATGGCGCCCATTCAACTTCTTATCTTTCTTGAGGAGTTCGTTAGAGGTTTAGCAACTTTAGAGAAATTCTCGATTAAGCGGGCGGCAATAGCTCGCTAAACCGAGGAAACTCCAAACTTGCTTGACCGATTCAGGTGGAGTCCAATCAAGGACGGCTTGAACTCGCCGGGATTGACAGCAATACCCTTACCAGAGATTACATGTCCTAGATAGGTCACTTCGGTAACCAGAATTCACACTTAGAGAATTTGGCATAAAGGCGGTGCTCTCAAGTTTCATCAATACTAGCCTTAGGTGTTCGGCATGTTCTTCCTCATTCTTGGAGTAGATGAGTATATCATCGAGGTATACCACGACTAATTTATCCAAGTACTCCATGAAGATTGAGTTCATTAACCGAGAGAAAGTGGCTGGAGCATTGGTTAATCAAGGACATGACGGTGTACTCAGATTGGCCATAACGAGTAACAAAAGCCGCTTTAGGTATGTCCTCGTTTTGATTTTGATTTGATGGTAGCCCAACCTCAAATCCATCTTGAAAAGATCGAGGATCCAGCGAGCTGATCATACAGTTGTTGATCCCGGGAGCGGATACTTGTTCTTGATAGTGACCAAATTGACAGGTCGGTAATCTACAACCATCCGATCCGTACCATCCTTCTTCGTGACGAAGAGGACGGGCAAGCCCATGGAGATGAACTAGGACGGATGAAACCTTTTGCAAGGACTCATCGAGTTGTTTCTTAAGTTCAGCTAGTTCTAGGGGTGCCATCTTATAAGGTCTTCTAGAGATTGGGACGGTTCCGGAATAAGATCTATCACTTAACTCGACATCCCCTGCTGTGTGGAACACCGGCAGTTCCTTCCGAAAGACATCCGGAAATCACGGACCACCGGAATATCTTCGAGGTCCGGAAGGGGTTGGCATTTATGAGTAAAGTCGGCGCTTAGACACTCGGGTTAAAACATCCTTTGCTTTTGCCCAAGGATGGGTAAGTTGAACAGTTCTAGTAGAGCAATCAATCTTAGCATAATGGGCTGACATCCGGTCCATACCCAAGATGATGTTTATGTCCGAGGACTTGAGAGCTATTAGGGATGCAAGAAAGACTAATCTGTCGACAAGAATTTCATTCCCATGACTTATTCTAGAGGTTTGCCATCTAGAGCGTGGAGTTTGAATTTCCATGGAGGTAGGCATGTCACGTAATGTGGGTGGTGCAATCGAGCATAGCTCTCTAAATAAATGAATGAGATGCTCCAAGATCAAAGAACAGCTTGCGGATGGCAATTAACAAGAAGCGCATCGAGGACGACGTTGGGATCCTCATAGGTTTCTTCAGAGAGACATAGTTGACATGGCCACGAGCGGTGGCAACCGGTTTAGCATAGGGCACCTTTCCCGCTGGCTTGCCGCGCCAACAGACTTTCCAGCTTGATTGGGGTTGTTCTGGGACACTCTCGGATATAGTGGCCCGCCTCTCCACACTTGAAGCAAGTTATCACATTTGGACGTGGAGCAGCACTAGCAGTTGGGCCTCCATAAGTCTTGGGTGGAAAATACGGTTGGTTGGGGCGAGGCGCCTCAAGGATGGCCTCGGGTGAACCTGGTGGTAGAGCAGATTTGGAACCCAAACCCGCGCTTCGGGATCCAGAGTCGGATGAAGATCCGTAATCACGGATGTGTTTGCGTGAAGCCTCAAAATCAGTCTGCCGGTTTGGTGATAGCCTTATTGACTAGCTTCGGGAAAGAGGTGCACTCATGCAGACGGAGATCTCGGCGTAGCTCAGGCTAAGTCCTTGCGGAACCTTGCCTGCTTCTTGGCATCGGTAGAAACTTCTTCGGAGCGTAACGTGCTAACCTCCCAAATTCACGGTCAGTAGGCATCCACGGTGAGCCTACCTGGGTGAAACTGCAGAATTCCTCACGCTTGCGGTCCATAAGACCTTTCGAATATGGTGCTCACTAAGGCGGCATCGAATTCATCCCAAGTTGTAACTTGTCCAACCGGACGATAGCCTCATAATTTTCCCACCAGAGACTAGCAGGGGCCTTCCAGATGATAGGCGGCAAAGGTAACCTTGTCAGCCTCAGCCACGTTGGCGGAACGCAGCTTGTGGTGGATGCCATGGAGCTAATCATCTGCGCCGAGAGGCTCGACGGGATATTTGAATTTTGGGGATATAGCTTGACGAAATCATTGAGTGAAACCCCATCGTTTCTTGGCTGGCGTCGTTGTGTTTTGCTCAATCCGCCCAATAAGCGGTTGGTTTCAGCGCTTATTATGCTCGCTTCCAAAGATCACCTCGCCAAAGATGGCGGTTGCGGCAGATCCACATTTTCGGCTGCATGGCTTCTCCCCGCTCTGGAACAGCAGGAGTATTATGAGTGTTGACCATCCCGGGAGACAAAGCAAAGGTTTAAACCAGGATGGCAGAATTTAACAAGGAAGTGCGGAAGGTAATGGATAGCATGGAATGCAAAGATGTTCATCCGTATGACATGGTAATATAAAACTGCCATATGTATATATACCAACGGTCATACACACCATTCATAGTTTAGTACAAGCCTGACGGAGTACAACTATAAAGAAAGGCGTTACATCTCATCGGAAGCATTCCAACTCCTATACATTATTTTTCTACACTTCCGGAGCGATACACACTAAGTCGTATTCCACGAGTCACGCAGGACGGTGGAAACACAACTATTACCATACTAGGAATACTACTACTATCTCAGCAGCTCCATAGTAGTCTTCATAGAAGTCACCACCCAAGCGGGAAGTGGAACATGATCGTCCTGAAATGCATAACTCTGTGGGGCCTGTGGACCATAAGGACTCGGATGTGGCCGTGGACCAACAAACGGTGGCAGACGAGGCCCACGAGGAGGAGTGATGCCTCCAACCTCACGCCACTCCATAAAGTCCGCAGACTCGCCCGCACAGGTACAAGTCTCTCATGTCCATATATCCGCTTGCACGGCAGTGCAAACCTAGTCGAGTAGCCCGGTGGTCGAACGGGCATTAAAGTTCCATACGCAAGGCCCGGTTCTCACGGTCCTTGTCCTCCAAAGAACTCAAGAGTAGTGCGAAGGAGTGAATCCTCATGGGATGCATCGATGTACAAACCTCGAAGGTAGCCATGCGCCGTGGAGGGATGCCGCATATAGCTAAAATCGGTGTTGCTTAGCAAAGCAGTTCGCTCGAATAATAGTCATCATGGAATAGGCTGCATCTTGCATGATATTCCAATATTGATTCCGAGCCCATAAGAACAAAGTGAAGTGGCTCAAGAGTCTGGATAAGATGGATAAATCCGACCGTGCATAGGTATTGGCTTTGATTGAAATCCCTAAACTGCTCCTCGACGGTATATTCAGGATACCATCGATAACCAGCCTCAATCATCACCCTAACCAACATGGCCGTGTGACCGCACACATCAATGCAACGGTCAAAGTAACCACTTGGTTCTCGGGGCGGTGGCCATCCGAAAGCACAGCCACAATGCAAAGGCATTAGAATTTCTAGGGAAAATCGGGCAGCATAACATCTGTAAATGCCCAAAATCAGATTTGAGGCATTACAAAATCAGATTGCATAACCACTCAACAACATCATATCAAGGTTCTGGTTCAAAAGATAGCATACTAAAATTTAGTAGCACTGAACTGAGGAGGTAACCAACAATCCTATAAGTTACTACGGATTAGTAACACGTGAACCTGATAGAGGAGAAGAGAGCCTAGTCCTATACCCACGCCGAATGAGAAGAGGATGACTCAGATCGAGGGCATAAGGTAAAGAAGTAAAAGAGCCTTACGTTCCCTCCCACAATCAATTCCCTACATATAACTAAAGCATTTCTAGACTCAACTTCAACCAGTTTGGCTTAGCGAACCCACAGCAGCCCCGCTCGATGCCAATGCTGTCAGACCCCGATTCCAAGTCACTTCGACCTAGCTGGTAACACCTCATATCACTTTGCGGCCTCACGACGGTATTCCCACGGTGTCGCTTATCATGGCCCGGGACCGCTTATGCCTTTTGGCTCACGATATGATAGTGTCGCTAGCATCCACATGACAAAGAACCCGGCCGACATGGCTAGCCGTGAACCCAAAGCGCACTAACCTATGGGGACAGCATACATGAATCACTTCGAGCATGTCGGTCATCAACGTATGAATTCGGGCTGTAGCACTGGCTAACAGGACTCCGTATTCCGGCTGTAGCAGGCTAGGCAGGACTCAATATCACCGCGTGACATTTCCCAAGGGATGATATAGGAACGAAATGAATCACATGCCGCCGATCAAGTGTCCAAGCAGAGTGCTGGGCTAGCAGGACTCGTGAACCGGGCAGAAGCGGACTACTATCGCCGAGGCACGAGACTACATTTCCCATATGAGAGGCTGCCAAGGATAAACAACTAGTTTGTCGGATCCCACTCATACCAAGCATTTCAATCATACACTAATATGCCCGATATGAGTAAATACAACAAGGCATCACAACAAAACTCTACAACTCAAGTACTTTATTTAAGAGGCCCGAGGAGCCATACATAACATAGTCATACAGGTAGGGGTCACATGACCCAACACTCAAGTCATACAATCATACAAGCACATGCGAAGCAAACTAGTCTCGAGTACTGAGACTCTAGAAAGAAAGAAAGCTTGTTGGAGCCTTCCTATCTACAATGGCCCTTCACAAGTCTTAGATCGCCACCGGGTGGCTAGTTCACCGTCAAGTCAACATCTACATAGAATCCGTCGGAGGGGTAGTATAGTCCTCCAAAAATATTGATTACAAACATGAGTACAAAGTACTCAAAGAAGTCTTAGCACGTAATCCTATCATACATGCACATTCTCAAGGAAGGAGGTGGAGTTATTTGCAGCAAGCCAGCTTTGACTCTTGGCTAAGCTATCCCACGTGACACCACTTTGTAAAGCATTTTGTCGCATACCAGTCCACTAATCACCATCACAATACTCCACCGTGGATCCCTCTCGTCATCCCCGAGAGGGCCATCCACGATACTCACACTTATCTTGAGGCTTTTAGTAGTATCCATTTACTTGTCTATGAACTGATATAGGTAACCCGAAGTCCTTCTCCGTGGACACGGCTATTCAATAGATCATATTTAACCTCGCAGGGTATACTTCTTCACACACGCTCACCACTTATCGTCGTTACGACATGTACTGCAACCTTCAAGCGGAAGCCCAACGTGGGTGTCGGCCACAGCCTACCTAAACACTCAAGTCCCTAGTCCAGTTTATCGCCTATTCGGTTCCATCCGCAGGAGTCCGCCGAGGTTTCCCATACAGCCCCGAACGATGTGTGCAGGGTTCCCGAGATACCAAACGGCACTCGGTACATCAACCACGGTGCCACCGCAACACAACCCACCCCTAAGGTCAGCGCTATGTATGCCCCAAAGATGCTACAAACACCGTAAACTACTTGCAACTCCCTGACTATGAACAGGGTGATTAAGAAGTTTAGAGGGTCAATTAAGGATCCCAATGTGTGGTAGTAACTGTTTCATGGATCACAAACACAGATCTCAGTTCTAAGTTCGGCTTCAATGAAACAACCCACCATGTACTCCTACATGGCCTCTCATCGATACCTTTATCAAATCGTGTTCAACACTTTCACTCGAACCAACACAACTTTTCACTCCAGTTCATCATCCCGATGAGCCGACGACACAACTCTAAGCATAGCAAGCATAGCATGGTAGGAATCACAAACATGGCTCAATCAACTCCTACACATACTAGTGGGTTTCATCTAGTTCTCGTGGCAATGACAGTCATGCAAAGGAACTGGTTCAACTACCGCAGCACACAACAGCTTGAATCGCGTTGTCTTAATGCAGTAAACGAGAGCGAAGCGAGAACATGGGTTTGTATCGAATGATCAATGAGTTGCTTGCCCGATGGAACTGGGTAGAGAACTGCCCTTCGATGGGTAGTCGAGGTTATCTTCGGGCGTAACCTATCATGAAAGCACACCAAATAAACACACAAGACAATATGCAACAATATGATGCATGCTATGACATGGCAATATGGATGTGTGTTGGCCTAATGCAAGTTGAAGAACAGGGGATGAACTCATTTGAATCAAGGATTCAAATGATAGCTCATTTGAGTTAGTCCTAATGGTGCAATATCTTATTCTGGTTATTCAGCATAGTTAACTTGTTTTAACATGCATGAAACCTGTACCAATGGATAGAGTGTATTTTTCTGATAATTTTTCATATATAAATCTTTGCATTTGGGGTTATAGATAAAAGTTATAAGCATTTGAAATTTGAATTATATTCGAATTTACTATATCAAAATAAATCCAGAATTTGAATTAATGCGTCAAGATGAGGTCAGCGTGGACGTCAGGGTCAACGGGTCATCCAGTCAAATCGACCAGTGGGACCCGCATGTCGAGGTTAGTTTAACTAATTAACTTGAATTAGAACTAATCCTAATTAGTTAACCGGGGTCCACCGTCATTGACTCGAAAGCGGCCAACAGGCCCACAACGGTGGTCGATGGTCAACTCGTGGCGTCTAGTCACTTGGCGAGGCCAAAGGCGGAGCAAAGTGCTTTTGCACTTTCCGGCCACCAAATGGGGCGCGGAAGGCATCTACGTGGAGCTGGAGATGAACCGCGTCTATTGGTGTAATTAGTTGGGGTCGGGGTGGCCGGAGTTGGCGCCGGCGGTGAGTTTGGCGGCGGCCGGGGCTCGGGTGACGTCGGACTTGTTGCTAGGGGGCAAGGTGAGGCGCGTGGAGTGTAGTGTTAGACCCAACGCAGCTCGGTGGGTGCGATGGACACGGTGGCGTTGTTGTTGGGTGGCCGGAGCTTTTCGGCGCACGAGCTCATGGCGGTGCGCTCGGGTGATCGCGGTTGGGTCGTTGTGGTGCACGAGGAAGAGAATGGAGAGGATGGGGAGGTAGCCAGCTCACAGCGATCCCGAGAGAGCCTCGCTGGGTCGGGATGGTCTCGATGCTGGCGGCGACGGCGAGGGGATCTCCGCGGCTTCGAGCTCGGTCGAGGTCGGTGAGGTAGGTTCGGGTGCTTAGAGCGAGCGGGACTCGGCTAGCTAGGGGTAGTGGAGGCGGCGGAGCTCCCGGACATGGTGGGGAGGAGCATGGACGGCGGGAGCACGACTTGGTGGTGGCGTCGGCGATGGCGTCGGCCAGTTGGGGAGAGCGAGGAGAGGAGGCAGGGGCGAGTGGCGGTCCGGGGGTCGGGCGACGACGTGGAGGCCGCCCAGGCGAAGCGGGCGAGGAGGTGAAGCAGGCGGCGGCCAGCTGCGTGGCGGCTCAAGGCTCGGCCCGGGCACAGATCAGTTGCTCTGCTGGCCGAGCCAAGCAGCTCGCTGGCGCGGCTGCTGGGCTGGGCCGGCAGGTGGGCTGGGCACGGGCGTCAGGTAAGTTTTTTTCCTTTTTTACTCTTTTTCTAATATTCTGCAACTTTGTGGGGGTTTTTAAAAATACCAGGACTATTTTAAAAATCACCAAAATGCTCCTGGTCACTTGTTGGAATATTCCCAACATGAAACATTTTGGGTTTGGCAATTTTTGAACATTTAAAATATTTTATATAATTTAAAATGCTCAAGTTCAAAACTTGTGGATTAACCCTAGAACCCTTAGATGACCTAGAAAATGGTGCACCTTCTTTGACATGGGTTCGAACCAAAGTAAAGAGGATGGACATTTTGAAGGGCATTTGTGTTCATTGAAATAAATTTTAGTAAACCCTAGTTCTTTAAGGAGGGGGTGTTCAGGGGTTTCGCCTTCCCATTTCAAATTCAAATGGAATTTAAACATGATGCACACCCTAATGCATGGTCTAACTGGGATGTGACAAACTTCTCTAGTTGATTTCGTTCCGTTTCGACTCCGTTTGATATTCCTTTTCCTCGAAACATTGAAATAGGCATAAAACAGCAAATCTGGGCTGGGCCTCCGGTTAATAGGTTAGTCCCAAAAATAATATAAAAGTGGATAATAAAGCCCAATATTCCCCAAAACAGTAGATAATATAGCATGGAGCAATCAAAAATTATAGATACGTTGGAGACGTATCAAGCATCCCCAAGCTTAATTCCTGCTCGTCCTCGAGTAGGTAAATGATAAAAGAAAGAATTTTTGATGCGGAGTGCTACTTGGCATAATTTCAATGTAATTCTTCTTAATTGTGATATGAATATTCAGATCCGAAAGATTCAAGACAAAAGTTCATATTAACATAAAAATAATAATACTTCAAGAATACTAACTAAGCAATTATGTCTTCTCAAAATAACATGGCCAAAGAAAGTTCATCCCTACAAAATCATATAGTCTGGCTATGCTCTATCTTCACCACACAAAATATTTAAATCATGCACAACTCCGATGACAAGCCAAGCAATTTTTTCTTACTTTAACATTTTCAAAACCTTTTCAATCTTCACGCAATACATGAGCGTGAGCCATGGATATAGCACTATAGGTGGAATAGAATGGTGGTTGTGGAGAAGACAAAAAGGAGAAGATAGTCTCACATCAACTAGGCGTATCAACGGGCTATGGAGATGCCCATCAATAGATATCAATGTGAGTGAGTAGGGATTGCCATGCAACGGATGCACTAGAGCTATAAGTATATGAAAGCTCAACAAAAGAAACTAAGTGGGTGTGCATCCAACTTGCTTGCTCACGAAGAACTGGGGCATTTTGAGGAAGCCCATCATTGGAATATACAAGCCAAGTTCTATAATGAAAATTCCCACTAGTATATGAAAGTGAAAAATTGAGAGACTCTCTATCATTAAGATCATGGTGCTACTTTGAAGCACAAGTGTGGTAAAAGGATAGTAGCATTGCCCCTTCTCTCTTTTTCTCTCATTTTTTTTATTTTTTTTATTTTTTTATTTGGGCCTTTTCTCCTTTTTTTTATGGCCTCTTTTTTTTTCTTTTTTTTCGTCTCGAGTCTCATCCCGACTTGTGGGGGAATGTAACATCCCAAATTTTCAATTTGGAATGTTATACATAGGTCATCCATGTCAGAGTGAGACCAATGGATCTAGCGCCTGTGCTCAAGGTCATCCCTGGATCAGAATGCCGACACCACACAAGATTTCAAGGATTTATAGCAGAGTAGCAATCACACACTTATTACATCGTTGTCCACAAGGAACTGAATACAAATATGGCTTAAGGCCATCTAATAATAACAGCGGAAGGCTTGGAAGATAAGCGAGTCCATCAACTCCAACGGCATCACCGAGTATAGAACCACGACCTAACACCTTACTCATCGTTCAAAAGTCTGCAACGTGAAAAGTTGCAGCCCGAAACGGGTCAAGACATGGAATATGCCGCAATGTAACACATAAAGAGCAATGAATGAATAAGCCTATACTACATGCATATTTGGCTGGTGGTAAGGCTCTACTGTTACATTTGCATAAAGCTGATTTTCCCTACATCAAAGGAATAATTTTATTTAACTATCATGGTGGTTGTTAAACATTGAAGATGGTTGACAAGATCCTCAATCCCAATTAAAAAGTACTCATCAAAACCCAATATCTTTTATTTAAAAGTAACATGTTGAGATTCACATGATAATCAAGTACCGGATACTCAAATCGTCCATAACCGGGACACGGCTAATCATGATTAGTTTATACACTCTGCAGAGGTTTGCATGACTTTTCCCCACAAGACTCGATCGCCTCCGCTTGATTCTCGTGACTACATGGTGTTTGAGAAACGGATGACCGAGACATAGTCTTTCGTAAGCGCTTAGCACCTTACATGTGGGTAGACCGCATCAACCTACATCCCCTACATCAGCTAGCCTACCCGTAAGAGTTCGTGACGACTTAGTCAACTACGCCAGAGCCCATAATTGGCTTGTGGCTGCACACGGAAGTTTCCAGCTTGAATAATCTTATGATCCCTTAGAGCCCTGGGTGGCGGTCCAAGAAAAACAGCAAGTCTCGATGGAAACCAGTGCCTCAATCCACCCAGATGTGTGTTAGGTTGCCACCTTAGATAAACCATTAATTAAACAATCTCACATCTGTCATGGATATTCACTCACCCAATCCACGCCTACTAGCATAGCATGGCATGAACAAGCAAACGAGAAGTAACTCCCAAGGTTTCATAAGTAAAACAGTAATAGGTACTACCTCAATCTACTTCCCAAACCCACAATTTAATTAGATCCTAATCATGCAAGTGTTGAGGAATAGATCTAATGCATAAACTGGGTAGTAGAAGGGTATGATCAAAGTGTTACTTGCCTTGCCGATGATCCATGAGTCCTAGAGATTCAAGTAACAAGCGGCGACCGGTGATCTAACGCAGACAAACAACAAGCATACAATAAGTATTCATCTAATGCACAGGAAATCTCGAATAAAAGATCTAACCAGAAAGTTCAACTTAAGAACCCTGTTGAAAAGAATCGAATCAAAATAAACTCCGAAAGTCGAAACTCGAGAGAGAACGCCTCTGCTTAGCAATCTGAAATTAGGTCAAAATTTCACAGTGGCAAAACTCTGTGAAAGTAGGGTAGTCGAACGGCGGTTTCATATTTAAACTCTGTGCGCTTGAATCACCCGATTCGATAAACGAGCGAGAAATAAAACAGTTTTGAAAATCAGATCTCAAATCAAATTAGAAAAATAACGGATTAATTCCGATTAAAAAGAAAACGATTTAACGAAGTTAAAAGTGAACGCTCATAATGTAATCTAATCCAACGAACGCGTTCATCGAAACGAACGGTTCGGTGAACGTCTGCTAAATAAGAAAACCAAAAATAAAACCAATCTAGGTTTTTTTAAAAAAATCAACATCTATTTTTTAAAAAACCGGACGGTTCACGGGTGAAAACCGAATCGGCGCTGGGCGGGCGGCTACTCCGGCGGCTCTTCACGGGCGAGGTCCGGCGAGGTCTCCTGGGCTCTGGGTCGGGAGGCGAGGGCGGCGGGTTCCTGCGGCTGGACGGACGGCGGCGGCGTTCGGCGGCGAGGGCGACGGCGGCGGCGTTGAGGCGACGGGCGGCGGCTCGGGTCGGGAGAGGCGGGCAAGGGCGAGGTGAGGAGAGAGGGGCCGGGGGTATTTATGAGGGGGGTGAAGAGAGGCGGCACGGTGGCTTGGGAGGGGTCAAGGAGTCGGGCGGGCGGACTCGGCGGCGGCGGCTGCCGCCCCGAGCGGGACTCGGCGCGGAGCGGGAGGGAGAGGGAGGTGGGCCGGGAGGCGGCCGGGCCGGGGCTCGGCTGGCTGGGGCACTGGGCCTCGGTCCAGTGGGCGTTTTTTTTTTAAACTTTAAAACAAAACAAATAAAATAAATATCAAACGAACTCCAAATTAATTAAAACAAATTTTCTCCGACTCCTAAAATGAATCGAACAAAATGAACTTTAAAACAAAATACTTGCAAAAAATATTTTTAAATGCTCATTTTGCCTAAGCAAAATAAATCTCCAAAACCAAATTTGGTTTATTTATAATATCTTCATTTTCCTATTTGTTTGGGAAAGTCATATTATTCCCTCTCAAGATATTTTTATAGGAAAACTTTATGAAGATAATTTAAATAATCCAATGATCCTATTTTCAAAATTTGAGAGATCCCAAATATGAAAATTATGAAACTTCCAACTTCTCCGAGGGTCCTTGAGTTGCGTGAAATTTCTAGGATCGGAAAATGCGAGAAAATATGATATGCATGATGACCTAATGTATAACATTCCAAATTGAAAATTTGGGATGTTACAAACCTACCTCTTAAGATGAATCTCGCCCTCGAGATTCGGGTTGGCTAGAAAATAGGTGAGGGTGGTCCTACAAAACTTCCTCTCTTTCCTGTGTGGCTTCATCCTCACCGTGGTGGCTCCAATCGAACTTTGCAAAACTTGATAACCTTGCTGCGGGTAACTCACTGGCATAATCGAGAATCTTAACCGGTCTTTCCTCATATGTCAAGTCATCCTTCAACTGAATTGCTCAAAGGGCACTGTGGTTCTTAACGGTACCTCCGCTATCTCTCGGGTGACATTTCTTCACCCGAGAAACATGGAATACATCATGAACTCGACAGTCCTTCCGCAATTCCAACTTATACGCAACTTCTCCCATGCGTTGCAAAATCTTATATGGTCCAAAAAACGGGTGCTAACTTTCCTTTAACTCCAAAACGCTTCACCTCAAGCGGGATACTCGAGATATACTGCTCCAACTTCATACTCAATCGCTGGCGCTTTGAATCGGCATAGCTCTTACGTTCGACTGGGCTACCTTGAGCCTGTCTCAATCAACTTAACTTTTTGTTCGACTCCTTAATCAAATCTGGTCCAAACAACCGACGATCTCCGCCATTCCCATGACAACGGTGTCCTGCACCTTCTTCCATACAAGGCCTCGAAGGTGCCATCTTTAAACTGGTTTGGTAATCGTTATTGTAGGAAAATTCTGCATACGGCAAATTGTCATCCCAACTAGATCCATAATCTAGTGCACAAGCTCTCAAAGATGTCTTCCAAAATCTGATTGACTCTCTCGGCTTGTCCATCGGTCTGTGGGTGGAAAGTCGTATCTGAACTCCAATCGGGTTCCCAATGTTTCGTGTAACCGTTCCAAAATTTCAAGTAAACGGGTTCCTCCGTCTCGATACAATGCTCCTTGGAATTCCGTAAACACACAATTCTGGTCATGTATATCTTTGCCAACTTAGCACTGCTATAGGTAGTCTTGATCGGAATGAAATGGGCTACCTTGGTCAAACGGTCGACTATGACCCAAATCGAGTCATATCTCGAACGGGTCTTTGGCAAACCTGTGATGAAATCCATGCCTAGTTTATCCCACTTCCATTCGGTATCGCAATGGTTGTAATAATCCTGCTGGCTTCGATGTTCCGCCTTTACTTTCGACATACGCCGCAAAACTGCTACATACTCCGCAATATCCTTCTTCATTCCGTCCACCGAAAATATTCTTCAAATCCAAATACATCTTGGTATTTCCGGTGAATCGAATAGGTGAATCATGGGCTTTTGTAAAATCAACTTCCGATCTACGGGTCATTGGGCACATAAACACGGTCTTCAAACCATAGGGTATCGTGCTCATCCTCACGAAATCCTTTAGCTTTTCCTTTGCTCATTTTCTCCTTTATAGAGGCAACTTCCTTATCGCCTTTTGGGCTTTCTCGATTTTCTCCATCGATTGTCGATCGAATCTCCAATGCTGCTACATAGCCTCTCGAACTATTTCCAAACATAGCTCTCAAGGTCCTCGCTAACTCATTGGGTATTACTCCCATCATTAGGGTATCGACGTGGTTTTACGGCTCAATGCGTCTGCTACGACATTAGCCTTTCCGGGTGATAATGCAATCTCATATCATAATCCTTGATTAGCTCTAACCATCTCCTTTGTCTCGAGATTCAATTCTTCCGGGTGAAGATGTACTTCAAACTCTTGTGATCCGTATATACCTCACAATGATTTCCAATGAGAAAATGTCTCCATGTCTTCAAGGCATGCACAACGGTTGCTAACTCCAAATCATGAGTGGCATAATTCAACTCATGGGGCTTAAGTTGTCGTGAAGCATACGAAACAACTCTTCCTTCCTGCATAAGCACTGCTCCAAGTCCTCGACGTGAAGCATTGCAATACACCTCATAATCCTTAGTTTGATCCGCAATATCAAACCGTGAGGTAACCAATCTTTTCTTCAACTCCACGAAAACTTGCCTCACAGTCCTCGGTCCATATGAATTTGTTTTCCTTCTTCAACAATTCAGTCATAGGCTTTGCAATCCTTGAGAAATTCTCAATGAATCTTCGTAGTATCCTCGCGAGTCCAAGGAAACTCTCAATCTCTCCAACTGTCTGGTGCTTCCCATTTGGTTACGGTCTCAACCTTTGTGGGGTCAATCGCTATTCCTTCTCCGGATATAACATGTCCGAGAAATCCAACTTCCTTTAACCAAAATTCACATTTGCTGAACTTGGCATACAACCGGTGTTCCTCGGCCCAAAACCAATCTCAAATGTTCCTTGTGTTCCTCTTCATTCTTCGAGAAAATCAAAATGTCATCAATGAACACCACGATTTAACTTGTCCAAAAACTCCATAAACACTTTGTTCATCGTGTTCATGAAATAGGCTGGTGCGTTAGTCATCCAAATGACATAACGGTATACTCATACAGTCCATATCTTGTGGTAAATGCTGTCTTGGGTATGTCTTGCTCCTAATCTTCAATCGATGGTACCCGATCGCAAGTCGATCTTGAAAACACTTTGGCTCCTTGCAAGTTTATCAAACAGATCATTTATCATCGGTAGTGGGTACTTGTTCTTGATTGTTACTTCATTCAATCCACGATAATCAACAACCATTCTCAACGATCCATCCTTCTTCTCCACCAACAAAACGGGTGATCCCCAAGGTGAAGAACTTGGACGAATAAAACCTTTATCCAATAGTTCCTTAATCTGCTTCTTAATTTCTCGCCAAATCCTTTGCGGGCATCCCTGACGGTCGCTTCGATATCGGGCCTGTTCTCGCAACAGCTCGATCAAAAACTCAATGTCTCTATCCGCGGCATTCCCGCAACTCTTCCGAAATACATCGATAATCCTTCACCACCGGTACTTCTTCCTGCACCACCCTGTTAAGCAATTAACTTGTGCTCTCCTCGGCTCGTGCCGTGATACATACTTAATCCTTCTTCCTTCCGTGTGGTGAGCAAAATTGACCTTGTGGTACAATCTATGTTTCCTCCATACTTTGATAACCAATCCATTCCTAATATCACATCCAATCCTTGGGATTCCGTAACTATTAGGTCCGAGGGGAAAACATAGTGTCCAATCCTTAGTGGCAATCGATCACACCATTTACTAGCCATGTACTCTGCCTCCCGTGAGGTTACTAGCATGGGTGACCTAAGGGCTTGGGTTGGTAATTGTACTTATCCACAAATCCCTTGATATGTATGAATGCGATGCACCAAGATCAAAAAGAACAACCGCAGAAATGACTTAACCAAAAACTTACCGACATCGTGATCCGGCTGATCTTCAACCTCCTCCACATCAATGTGGTTCACTTGTCCCCTGTTGAAAGGGTTGGGCTTCTTTCCGAGCTTCCATTGCCATTTCCATTCTGGCCTTCTCGACAGTCATTTGCATAATGCCCGCCTTATGCACTTAAAGCAAGTAATGTGACTCAGGTCTACCTTGGATGGTGTAGACGGGTTGGTGCGGTTCTCGTCCGCTGCTTCCTCCATTCCCTGCTCCCATTCTTGGTGCCATTATGGTTGTGCGAATTACCTCCTCCATGGGTATGCTGAAACTGAATTCTGATTTAGGGTATAACGAGGCTTCATTGGCTCCAGAGTTATACTTTCCTTGTCCATACTTCCGCTTATGTTCTCTATTTTCTGCTGCTTTCCTTCAATCATGAGAGCTCGGTCTACTAACTCCCGGTAGTTATTGAAACTTGCTACCATCAACGGCATGCTGAACTCATCATTCAGTCCTTCTAGAAACTTCTCCGCTTAGTTGCATCGTAGCAACGTCATCCGGGGCATAACGTGCTAGTTTGCTAAAGTCATCCACATCGCCAACAGTCCTTCCTCCTTGGCGAAGTTATAAACTCACGCTTCTTCATGGCCATGGCTCCGCTGAAACATGGGCTGTGCGAAAAGCTTGTCAAATCGGGTCCCATGTGACAAAGGTTCACGGATAAGTGGTTGTGAAATTCTCCCACCATGCTGCTGCGGGTCCTTCAAGCTGATGTGCTGCAAACTTTACTCTTTCTCCATCTGTGCATCCCGCAGTGGTCAGCTCCTTCCTATCTTATGGAGCCACCATCTGCTACAATTGGCTCGGTGTTATCGAATACACCGCGGGTTCAGTCTAAGGAAACGAGTCGATGATCCGCAGTGGTGGTGGTGGCGGTGGTTGTTGTTGTTGTTGTTGTTGTTGTTGTTGTTCGCACCAATGTTTGAATCAGGTATTCGCTGCTGGATCAATTGGGTGATCTCTGGCGGGAAAACGAATCCGGGGTCGCGTCTCGGAGGCATCTGAAGGGTTTAGAAAAGGAGAGAAAGTAGAATAGAATGAGGTCTAAGGGGAAATCACTACCCAAATGCACATGAGCAAAAACACAAAAAATCACTTCATTCAATCAAACAAGGGCTTATAACGATCTAACTATCGCAAAAGTGCGTGTACTATAAAGGTTTACATGGAGGGAATACTACTAATATGTGGGGGACTCCTACTAATTTGAACCGGTGGAAGACTCCATGATGTCTGCTCCAGCGTCGTCTTCAAAATCGGGTTCACTTGGATCCGAATCTGAGTCGTAAATGTTGATGTAGTCGATTGGGTATTCGACATACTGGTCTTCATTCCTGAGCGCCAACTTCTTCTTGAGTTCTTCGATCTCGTACTTAAGATCGTTATTGTGTCTTGCCGAGCTACGATCTCGCCCATGTAGTCCTTTGCGTAGTCTTTAGTTCTCCTTCCAATTCGATGATCCTTTCCTTCGCCTTTCAGAACTCCAACATGTCATTGCACATTTGATTCTCCTGGCGCCGAATGTGCTGGTTTAACTCCGGATGAATGCTGCAATGGACCTATCCTTCTTGGTGTTGACGACGCCCCAGCTTGTCATCTCGGCGTCCGCAAATCTGGTAGATGGTGTCCTTGAGATCTTCTTGATAAACTTCTCCAATGCGCCCCATGGTGATGTGAGCTGCCATGCTCCTTCCTGCACTCCAAGTGGGTGCAATGAAAACACTATCTATTGGCTTGGTGATTGGGGCGAATGTCCTTCCCGAACGTGAGCATGAATCTTCCAGCCTCCTCTTCAGCAGAGTGGCGTTGAAAGTTCCGTGAAGCTTGGTAGTCCAATGTTCAGTACTTAGTAACTTCCTTCAAGTGAAATCCAAAAGGTGTGCCTTCATCCGTTGGGTGTACTTGATCTTCGCGTCCGCCATCCTAAAGAGAGTAGAAAAGATGAGGAGTTAGAAAATGGGAGAGAGAGATCTATGGCTTTAACTTAGTGGTCGTGTCCTACAATCGGCAGGTGCTCGATACCATTCTCTCAGAGCGACCAGACCGAATGGATCTAGCACTCGTGCTCAAGTGTCATCCCCGGATCAAGAATGTCGACACCACACAAGATTTCAAGGATTTATAGCAGAGTAGCAATCACACACTTATTACATCGTTGTCCACAAGGGAACTGAATACAAATATGGCTTAAGGCCATCTAATAATAACAGCGGAAGGCTTGGAAGATAAGCGAGTCCATCAACTCCAACGGCATCACTGAGTATAGAACCACGACCTAACACCTTACTCATCGTCTGAAAAGTCTGCAACGTGAAAAGTTGCAGCCCAAAACGGGTCAAGACATGGAATATGCCGCAATGTAACACATAAAGAGCAATGAATGAATAAGCCTATACTACATGCATATTTGGCTGGTGGTAAGGCTCTACGGTTACATTTGCATAAAGCTGATTTTTCCCTACATCAAAGGAATAATTTTATTTAACTATCATGGTGGTTGTTAAACATTGAAGATGGTTGACAGCATCCTCAATCCCAATTAAAAAGTACTCATCAAAACCCAATATCTTTTATTTAAAAGTAACATGTTGAGATTCACATGATAATCAAGTACCGGATACTCAAATCGTCCATAACCGGGGACACGGCTAATCATGATTAGTTTATACACTCTGCAGAGGTTTATGACTTTTCCCCACAAGACTCGATCGCCTCCGCTTGATTCTCGTGACTACATGGTGTTTGAGAAACGGATGACCGAGACATAGTCTTCGTAAGCGCTTAGCACCTTACATGTGGGTAGACCGCATCAACCTACATCCCCTACATCAGCTAGCCTACCCGTAAGAGTTCGCACGACTTAGTCAACTACGCCAGAGCCCATAATTGGCTTGTGGTTGCACACGGAAGTTTCCAGCTTGAATAATCTTATGATCCCTTAGAGCCCGGGTGGCGGTCCAAGAAAAACAGCAAGTCCTCGATGGAAACCAGTGCCTCAATCCACCCAGATGTGTGTTAGGTTGCCACCTTAGATAAACCATTAATTAAACAATCTCACATCTGTCATGGATATTCACTCACCCAATCCACGCCTACTAGCATAGCATGGCATGAACAAGCAAACGAGAAGTAACTCCCAAGGTTTCATAAGTAAACAGTAATAGGTACTACCTCAATCTACTTCCCAAACCCACAATTTAATTAGATCCTAATCATGCAAGTGTTGAGGAATAGATCTAATGCATAAAACTGGGTAGTAGAAGGGTATGATCAAAGTGTTACTTGCCTTGCCGATGATCCGCGAGTCCTAGAGATTCAAGTAACAAGCGGCGACCGGTGATCTAACGCAGACAAACAACAAGCATACAATAAGTATTCATCTAATGCACAGGAAATCTCGAATAAAAGATCTAACCGAAAGTTCAACTTAAGAACCCCTGGTTGAAAAGAATCGAATCAAAATAAACTCCAAAGTCGAAACTCGAGAGAGAACGCCTTGCTTAGCAATCTGAAATTAGGTCAAAATTTCACAGTGGCAAAACTCTGTGAAAGTAGGGTAGTCGAACGGCGGATTCGTTATTTAAACTCCAGCGCTTGAATCACCCGATTCCGATAAACGAGCGAGAAATAAAACAGTTTTGAAAATCAGATCTCAAATCAAATTAGAAAATAACGGATTAATTCCGATTAAAAAGAAAACGATTTAACAAGTTAAAAGTGAACGCTCGATAACAGAATCTAATCCAACGAACGCTGTTCATGAAACGAACGGTTCGTGAACGTCCGCTAAATAAGAAAACCAAAAATAAAACCAATCTAGGTTTTTTATTTTAAAAATCAACATCTATTTTTTTAAAAAAAAAACCGGACGGTTCACGGGTGAAAACCGAATCGCGCTGGGCGGGCGGCTACCTCCGGGGGCTCTTCACGGGCGAGGTCCGGCGAGGTCTCCGCGGGGCTCATGGGTCGGGAGGCGAGGGCGGCGGGTTCCCGGCGGGACGGCGGCGGGCGCGGCGTTCGGCGGGCGAGGGGCGACGGCGGCGGCGCTTGAGGCGACGGGCGCGGCTCGGTCGGGAGAGGCGGGCGGGCGGGCGAGGTGAGGAGAGAGGGGGCCGGGGGTATTTATGAGGGGGGTGAGAGAGAGGCGGCGCCGGTGGCTTGGGAGGGGGTCAAGGAGTCGGGCGGGCGGACTCGGCAAGGGCGGGCGGCTGCCCCCGAGCGGACTCAAGGAGCGGGAGGGAGAGGGAGGTGGGCGGAGGCGGCCGGGCGGGGCTGGCTGGTCGGGCCGGCCGGGCCTCGGTCCAGTGGAAGCGTTTTTTAAAAAACTTTAAAACAAAACAAATAAAATAAATATCAAACGAACTCCAAATTAATTAAAACAAATTTTCTCCGACTCCTAAAATGAATCTAACAAAATGAACTTTAAAAACAAAATACTTGCAAAAAATATTTTAAATGCTCATTTTTGCCTAAGCAAAATAAATCTCCAAACTCCAAATTTGGTTTATTTATAATATCTTCATTTTTCCTATTTGTTTGGGAAAGTCATATTATTCCCTCTCAAGATATTTTTATAGGAAAAACTTTATGAAGATAATTTAAATAATCCAATGATCCTATTTTCAAAATTTGAGAGATCCCAAATATGAAAATTATGAAACTTCCAACTCTCTCCGAGGGTCCTTGAGTTGCGTGAAATTTCTAGGATCGGAAAAATGCGAGAAAATATGATATGCATGATGACCTAATGTATAACATTCCAAATTGAAAATTTGGGATGTTACACATGCATATCATATTTTATTGCATTTTTATTTTGCAATCCTCGAAATCCTAAGCAACTCAAGGACCCTCGGAGAGAGTTGGGGATTTTCCAAATTTTCATATTTGAATTTTATCAAATATTGAAGACGAGGATTTTGATTTTAATTATTTTTCTCTCCGGAAAATGTTTCATTTTAAAATAATGAGGGGAGATAATATGACTTCTCCAAAATAATTGAAATATCGGAGGAAAAATGTTAAAATCATTATTTGGTTTTTATGTGATTTTATTTGCCCTAGAAAAATTTGCATGTTTTAAAAATTGCATTTTAGGGGCCAAGAAAAGTTCATCCTGTTCTAAATATTTCATTTAGACGGAGAAAACTTGTTTTGGAATTTTTAGATTTTTATTTATTTTTTTAGGATTTTTCTGAGTTTCATGAACGCTTAAAAAGACTGCCTGCCCGACCGGGCCTCTAGCCGCTGGGCCTCAAGGCTGCTGCCGCCCACACAAGATTCGGACTGGAGTCCGAGTGGGACTCCGCCTCCGCTTGCCCTCCTCCAAGTCGCCCTACTTTATATACCGCCACCCCCTAGCCACCACCACCACCGCCTGAGCGACCCGAGCCCGAGCCCCGAGCCCGCCACCGCCTCTAGCGCCGCTGCGCCGCTCTGGCCGCCACCCCTCAGCCTCGCCGAGCCTCGCCGAGTCCGCCTCATTGCCGACGACTCACGGAGGTAGCCACCCCGCCGCTCGTTTTTTTAAGAAAACCCTTCGTTTAAAAAACCCTAGTTCTTTTTTATAGATCGGTTTTATTCTCCGGTTTATTTGCTTAGCGAGCGCTCACTGCTCATTCGCTTTAACAAACGTGTTCGCTGCTTAGTTTCTACTAACGAACGCTCGCTCGCTAAGCCGCTCGTCGCGTTTTTCTTTATCGGATTTATTCCGCGATTTTGCTGATCGCGATTTCTTATCCGATGTTCGCATTTAGTTTAACTTTTCGCCGCTTATCGGAATCAGCGATTCAAGCGCTCGAGTTTCATCTCAAACCGCTCTTCCGAATAGCCAACTCAAACAAGTTTTTGTCTCTGTAAAATTTGACCCTAGTTCAGATTAGTAAACGATTGTTTTTCTTTCGCCGCTTGAGTTTCATTGTTCGCTTGGTTTGATTCTTTTTGCGAACCGGAGTTCTTAATTTGAACTTTCTGGTCGGCCTCTTTCAGTTGAAGTTTCGCTGTGCATCTTTTGCTTGTTGCTTATGTATGTATTGTTTGCTTGCGCTTAGAATTCTGGAGTGCTAAGCGTGTTACTACGAGTCTCTAGGATTCACGGATCGTCACGCAAGGCAAGTAACACTTTGATCATACTCTTTTCATATCCAGTTTTTATGCATTAGTTTCAACCTCAAACATTGCATGGATAGGATGTCATTAATTTGTGGGTTGGGAAGTACATGATGAGGTAGGAACCTATTTGCTCACATTATCAAACCCTTGGGAGTTACTTCACGTATTGCCTATATTGCTATGCTATGCTCGAGACGGGATTGGGTTTAAGTGTTTTGAGATTGTTAATTAATGGTTCAACTTAAGGTGGCAACTTAAATACACATCCTGGGTGGATTGAGGCACCTGGGAAAGGTTTTCTGCTTTTATTTTTTTGAAATCCTGTGGTACCTGCAGTGATCTTCCTATGGACCGCCACCCGTGCTCAAAGGAACTGAGATTATTCATGCTAGAAACTTCCGTGTGCAGCCACAAGCTATTATGAGCCCTAGCATAGCTGATTAATACGTGAAGCTCTTGAAGAGGTAGATCACAGGTAGTGGGTTTTGTAGGTGTGGTATGGTCTACCCCGAGTAGAGAGTTAATGTTTTGAAAGTGTGTCTTGGCCATCCGCTTCTCAATGTGAGATTGTTAATTAATGGTTCAACTTAAGGTGGCAACTTAAATACACATCCTGGGTGGATTGAGGCACCTGGGAACCCAAAGGTTTTCTGTTTATTTTTTTGAACCTGTGGTACCCGTGTGATCTTCCTATGGACCGCCACCCAGTGCTCAAAGGGAACTGAGATTATTCATGCTAGAAACTTCCGCAGCAGCCACAAGCTATTATGAGCCCTAGCATAGTTGATTAAGTTACGTGAAGCTCTTGAAGAGGTAGATCAGCAGGTAGTGGGTTTTGTAGGTGTGGTATGGTCACCTCGAGTAGAGAGTTAATGTTTCAAAGATCAGTTCTTGGCCATCCGCTTCTCAAACACCATGTAAAGTAGAAATCAACGGAGGCGATCGAGTCTTGTGGGGAAAAGTAAAAAACCCCAGAGTGTACAATCTAATCATGGTTAGCCGTGTCCCTGGTTATGGACAATTCGAGTATCTAGTACTTGAGTATTCACATGTATCTCATCACTCTTAACTAATATTGCTCGGATGTTAATTACCTTAATTGGGATTGAGTTGGGGTTATACCTTCTCAATGATGTTTCAACCACCATGATAGTTAAATTAAAATTTATTCCTTTGTTGTAGGGAAAAATTGGCTTTTCAAGAAAACTTTAACCATAGAGCTTTCCACCAACCAAATATGCATATAGTGGTAGCATTATTCTGTTATTGCTCTATTGTGTTACATTGCCAAGATATTCCATGTGGTGACCTGTTTCTGCTGCAACATATTATGTTGCGACTTTTCACACGAGGAGTAAGGTTCGAGATAGGTCGCTGCAGTGCAGCTCAAAGCTATGCCGCTGGAGTTGATGGACTCACTTTATCTTCCAAGCCCACTGTTATCGTATTAGATGGCCTTAAGCCATATTATTGTAATAAGTTCTCTTTGAGACATTCGATGTAATAAGTGTGTGATTGCTAACAAAGTTTTTCGATCACTTACTTCCGCCTCTTTTTTGATCGGTTTTTTAATGCAAATAGATTCAATCTAGTAATTTCTTTTAGATTAAGTCTTACGCCTTGTTTGACCGGTGAAAGACTTCTTTGTTGAAATGTTCGCGTCCCAAAATTCCTAAAATAAAAGGAAAAAACTTTCCACTTTCCTAAACTAAGGACGGGAAATAAGAAGGTGAGCATATCTTCTAAATTAATAATACTCAACTCAGCCCTTCCTAGAATGGGGTATTAAGAGTACTGTGTGTGTCAGCATTACTGATCCAGGGATGACACTAAAACACAGAGACTTGACCATCTGAGGTCGGGTCGCTACAAGATGGTATTAGAGCACATGCTGAGTGTAGGACACGACCACTAAGATAAACCATAGGTCACTCATCTCTACTCATTTCTGACTCCTCTCCATTTTTCCACTCTTTAGGATGACGGAGATGAAGAACAAGTTTGCACAACCGGATGAAGACACACCTTTTGGACGCCACTTGAAGGAAGTCACTAGGTACTTGAACATTGGAATACCAGGCTTCACCGGGACGTACAAGACCACTTTACCTGAAGAAGAGCGCTGGATGATTCAAGTACAAGTTCCCGGAAGGACATTCTCACCAACTTCCAAGCCCATAGAGTTTTCTTTCGAAGCACCCACCTGCAATCTTGGCAAGAGTATGGCAGCTCACATTACCATGGGACGCATTGGAGAAGTCTACAACAGGGAGCTTAAAGACACCATATATCAAATATGTGGGCGCCGAGACGAGCAATGGGAAGTAATCAGCACCAAGAAGGATAGATCCATTGCAGCTTACATCCAGGAGCTAAACCAGCACATTCGACGTCAGGAGAACCAGATGTGCGCAGACATGATGGATTTGAAGAAGGCAAAAACTAGGATCATCGAGCTGGAGGAAGAACTCAAGTTTACACACAATGGATATGAGGAGGAAATCAAGACACTACTGGAGAAGAATGACGACCTAGTCAAGAAGATCAGAGTCTTCATGGGAGGATCAGCACCGGAAGAAGAGGAAGAAGATCCCACTTGTCCGGACAACTACATCATCATCGACGACACCGATTCCGATCCAAGTGATGATGACTATGAAGACGAAGCTGGAGCAGACATCATGGAGTCTTCCACCGATCAAAATTTCTAGATGACCACCATATAATAGTAGTATTTCCCCATGTAACTAGTAGTAGTTGAGCACTTTTGCGATAGTCCTAGACCGTTTGTATGCCATTTCTTGATTGATTGAATGAATGGTTGTGTTTGCCTCATGTGCATATGGGTAGTGTTTTCTCATTAGACCTCTTTCTATTTTAATCTCTTCCATCTAAACCCACCAGATGCCTCCGAGACGTGACCCCGGTTTTGTTTTCCCACCGGAGCTCACCCAGTTGATCCAGCAGCAGAATTCCTTGATGCAATTGCTAGTTCAGAACTAGGGCAATGCCAACAACAACAACAACAACAACAACAACAACAACAACAACAACAACAACAACAACAACAACAACAACCCGCCACCAGTGGACAATTTAGCCCGTTTTCTGAGATTACAACCGCCGGTGTTTTCCAGTAGCACCGAGCCAATAGTTGCTGATGATTGGCTACGCCGTATTGGAAGGGAGTTGACCACCGCAGGATGCACGATGCTGAGAAGGTGCGCTTTGCCGCACATCAATTGGATGGACCAGCAGCCACATGGTGGGAGAATTACACGGCTACTTTTCCTATAGCCAATGTCACTTGGGACCAGTTCCAACAAGCTTTTCGCACGGCCCATGTCTCAACTGGAGCCATGCATATGAAGAAGCGTGAGTTTCGCAACTTACGCCAGGGGAACCGTACCATGGCCCAGTACGTGGATGAGTTTAGCAAGTTATCACGCTATGCCCCTGATGATGTGGCCACAGATGCCGCGAAGCAGGAGAAGTTTATGGAAGGGCTGAATGATGAGATGAGTATGCAGTTTATGGTGGCAACTTTCAACAACTACCAGGAGTTGGTAGATAAGGCCCTAATGATTGAAGGAAAGCAGCACTAATTTGAGAGTCGTAAGAGGAAGTATGGACAAGGGAAGTACAACTCAGGAGCTCACCAGAAGCCTCGCTTAACCCCGAACTCGGGAGGACTTGTTCATAACCATGGAGGTCATAACCATACTGGAGGAGGATCGCATAATCAAAATGGTGCGAAGAACGGGAATGGGAATGGAGTCAACAATAACCAGAATCGCTCTAACCCATCTACACCTGCCAAGAGGGACTTAAGCCAAGTTATTTGCTTTAAGTGCGGGAAGACAGGGCACTATGCCAATGACTGCCCTGAAGGAAGGAATGGAAACGGAAATGGGAGCGCTGGGAAGAAGCCCAATCCATTCAACAAAGGACAAGTGAACCACGTTAACGTGGAGGAAGTTGAAGAGCAGCCGGACGCGGTAATAGGTAAGTTTTTGGTTCAATCATTTACCGCTCTTGTTCTTTTTGATACTGGTGCATCGCATTCATACATATCAAGGGGATTTGTGGATAAGTTTAAGTTACCAACCCAAACCCTTAGGACCCCTCTTTTAGTGAGCTCGCCTGGAGCAGAGTACATGGCTAGGAGATGGTGCACCCAGATACCCCTAATCATTGGCACGCATGTTTTTCCGTCTGACCTAATCGACTTGGAGTCACAAGGATTGGATGCGATATTAGGTATGGACTGGATGTTCAAGTATGGAGGAAGTATTAACTGTGCTAGCAAGTCAATTTATCTTACCACCCCGGAGGGAAAAAGGATTAAGTATGTGTCTAGGCATGTGCCTAGGAGGAGCCAAGTGAATACCCTCACGGGAGTTGTACAGGAGGAAGTACCTGTAGTAAAAGATTTTCCGGATGTTTTCCCAGAAGAGTTACCAGACATGCCACCGGATAGAGACATCGAGTTCCTGATAGAGCTATTGCCAGGTACATGGCCAATATCCAAGAGACCCTATCGGATGCCCGCAAATGATCTGGAGGAAATCAAAAAGCAGATCAAGGAGTTATTGGAGAAAGGTTACATTCGTAGAAGTTCATCACCTTGGGGAGCCCCAGTACTTTTGGTGGAGAAGAAGGATAAATCCCTAAGGATGGTTGTTGATTACCGAGCTGTGAATGAAGTAACGATAAAGAACAAGTATCCCTTACCGATGATTAATGATTTGTTTGATCAGTTGCAAGGAGCTAAGGTGTTTTCGAAGATTGATCTACGATCAGGATACCATCAGTTGAAGATCCGAGAGAAGGATATACCAAAGACAGCATTTACCACACGGTATGGATTATATGAGTATACGGTCATGTCATTTGGACTGACTAACGCCCCTGCCTATTTCATGAGTATGATGAACAAGGTGTTCATGGAATATTTGGACAAGTTTGTTGTGGTGTTTATTGATGATATTATGGTATACTCGAAGAACGAAGAGGAGCACGCGGAACACTTGCGTTTGGTTCTTGACAAACTCAGGGAACACCAGTTATACGCCAAATTCAGCAAGTGCGAGTTTTGGTTGAAGGAAGTTGGATTTCTTGGGCATGTTATATCAGGAGAGGGTATAGCAGTAGATCTCGAGAAGGTTCGATCGATCCATTGAATGGTTGGCACCCACTTCGGTTGGCGAGATCCGTAGTTTCCTTGGACTGGCAGGATATTATCGGAGATTCATTGAGAATTTTTCCAAGATTGCTAAGCCAATGACTGAATTGCTAAAGAAAGATACTAAGTTCAAATGGACAGAAGATTGCGAGGCCAGTTTTCAGGAGTTGAAGAAACGGTTGACTACAGCCCCAGTGCTGACATCGCCAGATATACATAAGGAGTTTCAAGTGTATTGTAACGCCTCACGCTTGGGACTTGGATGTGTGCTTATGCAGGACGGAAAGGTTGTTTCGTATGCCTCACGACAACTGAAGCCTCATGAGTTGAACTATGCCATGCATGATTTGGAGTTAGCAGCCGTAGTGCATGCATTAAAGACCTGGAGACATTATCTCATTGGAAACCGTTGTGATGTGTACACAGTCATAAGAGTTGGAAGTACATTTTCACACAGAAGGAGTTAAACCTCAGACAGAGGAGATGGCTGGAACTTATAAAGGATTACGATATGAAGCTACACTATCATCCAGGAAAGGCCAATGTCGTAGCAGACGCTTTGAGCCGGAAGAGTTATGCTAATATCCTTGAAAGTAAAGGATTGCCAAAGGAGTTAGCCGAGGAGATCATGGAACTTCGCTTGGAAATTGTTCCAAGAGGATTCATTGCAACCCTGGAGGTTCAGTCGACATTGTTGGACAAGATTCGAGAAGCTCAGAAGGAGGACAAAGAGATTGCTGAGATAATAGAGAAGATGGGCGAAGGTAAAGCCAAAGGTTTTCGCGAGGACGAGCACGATACTTTGTGGTTTGAGGACCGAATTTACGTGCCCAACAATTCAGAGATCAGGAAGTTAATACTTCAGGAGGCCCATGACTCGCCATACTCGATTCACCCCGGAAACACCAAGATGTATTTGGACTTGAAGGAACGTTTCTGGTGGACTGGTATGAAGAAGAATATTGCCGAGTATGTAGCCGTATGTGATGTATGTCGAGAGTGAAGGCAGAGCATCAAAAGCCAGCAGGATCATATACAGCCTATGCCAATACCGAATGGAAGTGGGACAAACTTGGCATGGACTTTATTACGGATTACCCGAACCAAGGCAGGATATGATTCAATATGGGTAGTTATGGATCGTTTGACCAAAGTAGCTCACTTCATCCCAGTGAAAACAACTTATACCAGTGCCAAGTTGGCCAAGATATATATGTCCAGGATCGTATGTTTGCATGGAGTTCCGAGGAGCATCGTATCAGATAGAGGAACGCAGTTTACTTCAAAGTTTTGGCATCAATTACACCAGACTTTGGGTACCAGATTGGAGTTCAGTACCGCTTTCCACCCACAGACGGATGGACAGACCGAGAGAGTCAATCAGATTTTGGAAGACATGTTGAGAGCCTGTGCGCTAGATTATGGATCTAGTTGGGATGACAATTTGACGTACGCAGAGTTCTCATATAACAACAGCTACCAAGCCAGTTTGAAGATGGCACCGTTCGAACCCCTATATGGACGCAGATGTAGAACACCATTGATGTGGGATGAGGTAGGAGACCGTTAGTTGTTTGGACCAGATTTGATCAAGGAATTAGAAGAGAAGGTTAAACTGATCGAGATGACTAAAGATTTCTCAGTCGCATGTAAGAGTTATGCAGATTCAAACGCAAGGAAGTAACCTATGAAATTGGAGATGAGCCTATCTGCGAGTATCACCCTTGAGGGGAGTGAAACGTTTTGGTGTTAAGGGAAAGTTAGCCCCAAGATTTGTAGGACCGTATCGTGTTTTGGAACGGATGGGAGAAGTTACCTACAAGCTGGAGTTACCTGAAGGATTGTCAGGAGTTCACGATGTGTTTCACGTATCATAGCTGAAGAAGTGCCATGCTGAGATGGCCGATATACTGTTGAGGACACAGTGCCCCTGGAGGCGATTCGGTTAGACAGTAATTTGACCTATGAGGAGAAGCCAATAAAGATTCTTGACTTTGACAGTCGAGTCACTCGCAGCAAGGTTATCAAGTTTTGCAAAGTTCAGTGGAGCCACCATACCGAGGAGGAAGCCACCTGGGAACGAGAAGATGATATTCACAAGGACCACCCGCACCTATTTTCTAGCCAACCTGAATCTCGAGGGTGAGATTCATCTTAAGGGGGGTAGGTTTGTAACATCCCAAATTTTCAATTTGGAATGTTATACATAGGTCATCCATGCATATCATATTTTATTGCATTTTTATTTTGCAATCCTCGAAATCCTAAGCAACTCAAGGACCCTCGGAGAGAGTTGGGGATTTTCCAAATTTTCATATTTGAATTTTATCAAATATTGAAGACGAGGATTTTGATTTTAATTATTTTTCTCTCCGGAAAATATTTCATTTTAAAATAATGAGGGGAGATAATATGACTTCTCCAAAATAATTGAAATATCGGAGGAAAAATGTTAAAATCATTATTTGGTTTTTATGTGATTTTATTTGCCCTAGAAAAATTTGCATGTTTTAAAAATTGCATTTTAGGGGCCAAGAAAAGTTCATCCTGTTCTAAATATTTCATTTAGATGGAGAAAACTTGTTTTGGAATTTTAGATTTTATTTATTCTTTTAGGATTTTTCGAGTTTGGTGAGACGTTAAGAAAAAGACCATACCGACCGGGCCTAGGGCCCACCTCCCGTCGCCGCCAAGACTCTCGGACCGGAGTCCGAGTGGGACTCCGCCTCCGCGCCTTGCCCCCTCCTCCAAGTCGCCGCCCCGCCCCTTTGTATACGCCACCCCCTCTAGCCACCACCACCACCGCCCGAGCCCGAGCCGAGCCCGAGCCCCCGCCGCCCCCCTCCCGCCGCCACCCCGCCGCCTCATCGAGCCCCGCCGGAGCCGCCCGCCTCGCCGGATGACCTCGCCGGAGGTAACCACCCCGCCGCCCGGTTTTTTTAAGAAAACCCCTTCGATTTTTAAAAAAAACCTAGTTTATTTTTTTATAAATCGGTTTTATTCTCCGGTTTATTTGCTTAGCGAGCGTTCACTCGTTCGTTCGTTTTAACAAACGTGTTCGTCGTTTAGTTTCTGCTAACGAACGTTCGTTCGTTAAGCCGTTCATCGTTTTTCTTTTATCAGGTTTATTCCGCGATTTTCCTGATCGCGATTTCTGATCCGATGTTCGTAATAGTTTAACTTTTCGCTCGTTTATCGAAATCAGGCGATTCAAGCGCCTGGAGTTTCACCTCGAAACCCTCTTTCCGAATAGCCAACTCAAACAAGTTTTTGTCTCTGTAAAATTTGACCCTAGTTCAGATTAGTAAACGGATTGTTTTTCTTTTGCCGTTTGAGTTTCATTGCTCCGTTTGGTTTGATTCTTTTTGCGAACCGGAGTTCTTAATTTGAACTTTCTGGTCGGCCTCTTTCAGTTGAAGTTTCGTTTGTGCATCTTTGCTTGTTGCTTATGTATGTATTGTTTGCTTGCGATAGAATTCCCGGAGTGCGAAGCGTGTTACTACGAGTCTCTAGGATTCACGGATCGTCAGCAAGGCAAGTAACACTTTGATCATACTCTTTTCATATCCAGTTTTTATGCATTAGTTTCAACCCTCAAACATTGCATGGATAGGATGTCATTAATTTGTGGGTTGGGAAGTAGATGATGAGGTAGGAACCTATTGCCCTGTTACTATCAAACCCTTGGGAGTTACTTCTACGTATTGCCTATATTGCTATGCTATGCTCGTAAACGTGGATTGGGTTTGAGTGTTTTCCATGAAAGATGTGAGATTGTTAATTAATGGTTCAACTTAAGGTGGCAACTTAAATACACATCTGGGTGGATTGAGGCACCTGGGGAACCCAGTGTTGTCTGTTTTATTTTTTTTGGAAATCCCGGGGCACCCGTGTGATCTTCCTATGGACCTCCACCCAGGCTCAAAGGGAACTGAGATTATTCATGCTAGAAACTTCCGTGTGAAGCCACAAGCTATTATGGGCTCTAGCATAGTTGAGTAAGTTACGTGAAGCTCTTGAAGAGGTAGATCAGTAGGTAGTGGGTTTTGTATGTTTGGTATGGTCTACCATGAGTAGAGAGTTGATGTTTCTGAAAGACTGTGTCTCGGTCATCCGTTTCTCAAACACCATGTAGTGCGAGAAATCAACGGAGGCGATCGAGTCTTGTGGGGAAAAGTGCGCAAACCTCTGCAGAGTGTACAATCTAATCATGGTTAGCCGTGTCCCCGGTTATGGACAATTCTGAGTATCTAGTACTTGAGTATTCACATGTATCTCATCACTCTTAACTAATATTGCTGGGATGTTAATTACCTTAATTGGGACTGAGTTGGGGTTATACCTTCTCAATGATGTTTCAACCACCATGATAGTTAAATTAAAATTTATTCCTTTGTTGTAGGGAAAAATTGGCTTTTCACAAAAACTTTAACCATAGAGCTTTCCACCAGCCAAATATGCATATAGTGGTAGCATTATTCTGTTATTGCTCTATTGTGTTACATTGCCAGCATATTCCATGTGCTGACCCATTCTCGGGCTGCAACGTATTATGTTGCAGACTTTTCAGTCGAGGAGTAAGGTTCGATAGGTCGTTGCCGTGCAGCTCAGCTATGCCGTTGGAGTTGATGGACTCACTTTATCTTCCAAGCCTTCCGCTGTTATCGTATTAGATGGCCTTAGGCCATATTATTGTAATAAGTTCTCTTTTGAGACATTCGATGTAATAAGTGTGTGATTGCTACTTTGTTATAAATCCTTCGAGTACTGTGTGTGTCAGCATTACTGATCCAGGGATGACACTGAAACACAGAGACTTGACCATCTGAGGTCGGGTCGCTACAGGGAATCATAGTCTCCATCATCCTTTCCTCACTGGGACAATGCTCTAAAAATGATGATCATCACACTTTTATTTTTCTTACAACTCAACAATTACAACTCGATACTTAGAACAAAATATGGCTCTATGTGTATGCCTCCGGCGGTGTACCGGGATATGCAATGAATCAAGAGTGACATGTATGAAAGAATTATGAACGGTGGCTTTGCCACAAATATGATGTCAACTACATGATCATGCAAAGCAATATGACAATGATGGAACATGTCATAATAAATGGAACGGTGGAAAGTTGCATGGCAATATATCTCGGAATGGCTATGGAAATGCCATAATAGGTAGGTATGGTGGCTGTTTTGAGGAAGGTATATGGTGGGTGTATGATACCAGTGAAAAGTGCACAGTATTAGAGAGGCTAGCTATGGTGGAAAGAAGAAGGGTGTGTATGATCCATGGACTCAACATTAGTCATAAAGAACTCATATACTTATTGCAAAAATCTACAAGTTATCAAAGCAAAGTATTACGTGCATGCTCCTAGGGGGATAGATTGGTAGGAAAAGACCATCGCTCGTCCCCGACCGCCACTCATAAGGAAGACAATCAATAAATAAATCATGCTCCGACTTCATCACATAACGGTTCACCATACGTGCATGCTACGGGAATCACAAACTTTAACACAAGTATTCCTCAAATTCACAACTACTCAACTAGCATGACTCTAATATCACCATCTTCATATCTCAAAACAATTATCAAGCATCACACTTCTCATAGTATTCAACGCACTCATAAGAATTCTTACAAATCTTGTATGCTTAGCATATTAGGATTATTTAAGCAAATTACCATGCTATTTAAGACTCTCAAAATAATATAAGTGAAGCATGAGAGTTCATCTATTTCTTTAAAATAAAACCACCACCATGCTCTAAAAGATATAAGTGATGCACTAGAGCAAATGACAAACTACTCCGAAAGATATAAGTGAAGATCAATGAGTAGTCGAATAATTGTGCAACTATGTGAAGACTCTTTAACATTAAGGAGTTTCAGATCATGGTATTGTATTTAAACAGCAAGCAAAACAAAATAAAATGACATTGCAAGGATAGCACAACTCATGTGAAGAAGCAAAAACTTAGGCTCAACCGATACTAACCGATAGTTGTTGAAGAAGAAAGGTGGGATGCCTACCGGGGCATCCCCAAGCTTAGATGCTTGAGACTTCTTGAAATATTACCTTGGGGTGCCTTGGGCATCCCCAAGCTTGAACTTTTGTGTCTCCTTAATTCCTCTCATATCATGGTTTCTCTTTTTATCAAAAGCTTCATCCACACCAAACTCAACAAGAACTCGTGAGATAGGTTAGTATAAACCAATGCAAAACCTTATCATTTTCTACTGTAAAAAATCACTAAGATTATTATTCAACATTGCATACTAAATGCCTCTGCATATTTAATACTCCTATCCTCAAATAGAATCATTAAACAAGCAAACATATGCAAACAATGCAAACATAACAGCAATCTGCCAAAACAGTATAGTCTGTGAAGAATGCAAGAGTATCAATACTTCCCTAACTCCAAAAATTATGAACTAAAATTCCCACTGTAATAAATTTATCAGAGCTCAATATGCAAAAAGATTCAACATTATACCACTCTCTGACTTTTCTAGGGAATTTTTGCAACATCGGTAAACTTTCTGTTTTCAAACAGCAATATGTTTACTAGCAAAATAAGCATGGCAAAGGCTATCCTTGACTTTTTTCTTGAAACTAGAGATGAAAAACACTAATATAAATAAAAGCAAGAAAATACTAACAAAATAAAATGGCGCTCCAAGCAAAACACATATCATGTGGTGAATAAAAATATAGCTCCAAGTAAAGTTACCGATGAACGAAGACGAAAGAGGGGATGCCATCCGGGGCATCCCCAAGCTTAGGCTCTTGTTTGTCCTTGAATATTACCTTGGGGTGCCTTGGTAATCCCCAATCTTAGGCTCTTACCACTCCTTATTCCATAGTCTATCGAATCTTTACCCAAAACTTGAAAACTTCACAACACAAAACTTAACAGAAAACTCGTGAGCTCCGTTAGCGAAACAAAACAAAACACCACTTCAAGGTACTGTAATGAACTCATTATTTATTTATATTGGTGTTAAACATACTGTATTCCAACTTCTATATGGTTTATAAACTATTTTACTAGCCATAGATTCATCAAAATAAGCAAACAACACAACGAAAACAGAATCTGTCAAAAACAGAACAGTCTGTAGTAATCTGTAACTAACGCAAACTTCTGGAACTCCAAAAATTGTAAAATAAATTGGTGGACCTGAGGTATTTTTCTAGTAATCATCTTAAAAAATAATCAACTAAATATCACTTTCCATTAAAAAGTTCTGGCTAATCTCGTGAGCGCTAAAGTTTCTGTTTTTTACAGCATGATCATAAAGACTTCACCCAAGTCTTCCCAAAGGTTCTACTTGGCACAAACACTAATTAAAACACAAAACCACATCTAAACAGAGGCTATATGGATTATTTATTCCTAAACAGAACCAAAAAGCAAGAAGCTAAAATAAAGTTGGGTTGCCTCCCAACAAACGCTATCGTTTAATGCCCCTAGCTAGGCATGATGATTTCAATGATGCTCACATAAAAGATAAGAATCGAAACATAAAAAGAGCATCATGAAGAATATGACTAGCACATTTAAGTCTAACCCACTTCCTATGCATAGGGATTTTTTGAGCAAACAACTTATGGGAACAAGAATCAACTTGCATAGGAAGGTAAAACAAGCATAACTTCAAAACTTTAAGCACATAGAGAGGAAACTTGATATTATTGCAATTCCTACAAGCATATGTTCCTCCCTCATAATAATGAATTCAACAATATAACCAACACCTAAAGCATTCTTTTCATGATCTACAAGCATAGAAATTTTATTACTCTCCACATAAGCAAAATTCTTCTCATGAACAATAGTGGGAGCAAACTCAACAAAATAACTATCATGTGATTGAAAATTAAGATCAAGATGACAAGTTTCATGGTTATCATTATTCTTTAAAGCATACGTGTCATCACAATAATCATCATAGATAGGAGGCATGCTTTCATCATAGTAAATTTGCTCATCAAAGCTTGGGAGACAAAAAAAATATCATCTTCATCAAACATAGCTTCCCCAAGCTTGTGGCTTTGCATATCATTAGCATCATGGATATTCAAAGAATTCATACTAACAACATTGCAATCATGCTCATCATTCAAATATTTAGTGCCAAACATTTTAATGCATTCTTCTTCTAGCACTTTGGCACAATTTTCCTTTCCATCATACTCACGAAAGATATTAAAAAGATGAAGCGTATGAGACAAACTCAATTCCATTTTTTTGTAGTTTTCTTTTATAAACTAGACTAGTGCTAAAACAAGTAACAAAATGATTCGATTGCAAGATCTAAAGATATACCTTCAAGCACTAATCTCCCCAGCAACAGCGCCAGAAAAGAGCTTGATGTCTACTACACAACCTTCTTCTTGTAGACGTTCTTGGGCCTCCAAGTGCAGAGGTTTGTAGGACAGTAGCAAAATTCCCTCAAGTGGATGACCTAAGGTTTATCAATTCGTGGGAGGCGTAGGATGAAGATGGTCTCTTTCAAACAACCCTGCAACCAAATAACAAAGAGTCTCTTGTGTCCCCAACACACCCAATACAATGATAAATTGTATAGGTGCACTAGTTCGGCGAAGAGATGGTGATACAAGTGCAATATGGATGGTAGATATAGGTTTTTGTAATCTGAAAATATAAAAACAGCAAGGTAACAAGTGGTAAAAGTGAGCGTAAACAGTATTGCAATGATAGGAACCAAGGCCTAGGGTTCATACTTTCACTAGTGCCAGTTCTCTCAACAATAATAGCATAATTGGATCACATAACTATCCCTCAACATGCAACAAAGAGTCACTCCAAAGTATCTAATAGAGGAGAACAAACAAAGAGATTATGGTAGGGTACGAAACCACCTCAAAGTTATTCTTTCCAATCAATGTTGGGCTATTCCTATAAGTGTCACAAACAGCCCTAGAGTTCTAACTAGAATAACACCTTAAGACACAAATCAACCAAAACCCTAATGTCACCTAGATACTCCAATGTCACCTCAAGTATCCGTGGGCATGATTATACGATATGCATCACACAATCTCAGATTCATCTATTCAACCAACACATAGAACCTCAAAGAGTGCCTGAAAGTTTCTACCGGAGAATCACGACGAAAACGTGTGCCAACCCCTATGCATAGGTTCATGGGCGGAACCCGCAAGTTGATCACCAAAACATACATCAAGTGAATCACGTGATATCCCATTGTCACCTCAGATACGCACGGCAAGACATACATCAAGTGTTCTCAAATCTTTAAAGACTCAATCCGATAAGATAACTTCAAAGGGGAAACTCAATCCATTACAAGAGAGTAGAGGGGGAGAAGAAACATAAGATCCAACTATAATAGCAAAGCTCGCGATATATCAAGATTGTGCCAAATCAAGAACACGAGAGAGAGAGAGAGAGAGAGAGAGAGAGAGATCAAACACATAGCTACTGGTACATACCCTCAGCCCCGAGGGTGAACTACTCCCTCCTCGTCATGGAGAGCGCCGGGATGATGAAGATGGCCACCGGTGATGGGTTCCCCCTCCGCAGGTGCCGAACAGACTCTGAGAGGTTTTGGTGGCTACAGAGGCTTGCGGCGGAACTCCCGATCTATCTTCTGTTCTGGAAGTTTTATGATACGTAGGTATATATGGGTGCAAGGGGTACGTCGGTGGAGCTTCCGGGGCCCCACGAGGCAGGGGGCGCGCCCCCACCCTCATGAGCACCTCCCTCATCTCCTGACGTACGGTCCAAGTCTATCTGGTAGGTTTCCTTCCATAAATAACTTCTCTAGTTGATTTCGTTCCGTTTCGACTCTGTTTGATATTCCTTTTCCTCGAAACACTGAAATAGGCATAAAACAGCAAATCTGGGCTGGGCCTCCGGCTAATAGGTTAGTCCCAAAAATAATATAAAATTGGATAATAAAGCCAGTATTGCCCAAAATAGTAGATAATATAGCATGGAGCAATCAAAAATTATAGACACGTTGGAGACGTATCATGCGTGATTTTACATTTTTCACTGGAACATCAAAAGTTTCTGGAAATTTTGGCACAGTATTTCTATACAAATTGTATATTTTCTCCTAATTTTCTTTAGAATTTTTGGAGGTACAGAAGTATGGTAGATGTTCATATTGCTACAGATTGTCCTGTTTAAGACAGATTCTATTTTTTATGCATTGTTTTGCTTGTATTGATGAAACTATCAATTCTATCGGTGGTATAAGCCATGGAAAAGTTATAATTCAGTAGCTACAATGCAAAAACAAAATATGAATGGACTTGCATCAGTACATAGAGTAGTGATTTGCATTATTATACTAACGGATCTCACCAGTTTTCTGTTGAGTTTTGTGTGGATGAAGTGATCAAAGATCGAGGAGGTCTCGATATAAGGAGAAGGAGGAGGTCATACTTTGTTACAGGTATTGAGTTGCAAATTTTTATTTCTTTTGAGTTGTTAGTAAATAGAAGTGTGATGATCATCATTATTCATTATTAGAGCATTGCCCGTGTGAGGAAAGCATCATGGAGACTATGATTCCCCCACAAGTCGGGATGAGACTCCAGACAATGAGAGAAAAAAAGGAAAAAAACAAAAAGAAAAAAAAAGAGAGACAAGGCATTGTTACTATCCTTTAGCACACTTGTGCTTCAAAGTAGCACCATGTTTTTCATATAGAGAGTCTCCTATTTAGTCGCTTTCATATACTAGTGGTAATTTTTTATCATAGAACTTGGCTTGTATATTCCGATGATGGGCTTTCTCAAATGCCCAAGGTCTTCATGAGCAAGCAAGTTGGATGCACACTCACTTTGTTTTCATGTTGAGCTATCATACACTTATAGCTCTTAGTGCATCCGTTGCATGGCAATCCCTACTCCTCACGTTGATATCAATTGATGGGCATCTCCATAGCCCGTTGGTTAGCCGCGTCGATGCGAGACTTCTTACTTTTTTGTCTTCTCTATATTTACCCCTATCATCATACTCTATTCCACCTATAGTGCTATATCCATGGCTTGTGCTCATGTATTGCGTGAGGGTTGAAAAGCTGAAGTGCGTTAAAAAGTATGAACCAATTGATCGGCTTGTCATCGGGGTTGTGCATGATAAATACTTTGTGTTAAGAAGACAGAGCATGACAAGACTATATGATTTTGTAGCGGTAGCTTTCTTTAGCGTTGATATTTTCAAAGACACGATTGTTTGTTGGGATGCCTCAGTATTGATTTCTTTATGTCAAATTATAAACTATTGCTTTGAATCACTTATGTCTTAAAATTGATGCCATGACTAGACATACGATCAAGTTTATGCTAGGTAGCATTCCACATAAAAAAATATCTTTTTTATCATTTACCTACTCGAGGACGAGTAGGAATTAAGCTTGGGGTTGCTGATACGTCTTCGTCATATCTATAATTTTTTATTGTTCCATGCCAATATTATAAAACTTTCACATATTTTTGGCAAAATTTTATATGATTTATTGGACTAACCTATTGATCCAGTGCCCAGTGCCAGTTCCTGTTTTTTTGCATGTTTTTTGTTTTGCAGAATATCTATATCAAACAAAGTCCAAACGCGATAAAAATTTACAGAGAATTATTTTTGAATATTTGTGATTTTTGGTAGTTGGAATCAACGCAAACGGAGGCCCACAGTGGGCAACATACATGAGGGCGCGCCCCAGGCTCCAGGCGTGGGGTGGTGGGTTGTGCTCACCTCGTACGTCGATTGGAGCTCTACTTCGGGCGCAAGGAAGCTTATATCCGGCAAAAAATCATGTTCAAATCTCAGCGCAATCGGAGTTACGGATCTCTGGGAATATAAGAAACGATTTTCGGCCAGATCTGGGGAATGCGAAACGGAAGAGAACAGAGAGGGAGATCCAATCTCGGAGGGGCTCCCGCCCCTCCGCGACCATGGAGGCCATGGACCAGAGGGGGAACTCTCCTCCCATCTAGGGGGGAGGCCAAGGAAGAAGAAGAAGGAGGGGGCTCTCTCCCCCTCTCCCCCGGTGGTGCCGGAGTGCCGCCGGGGCTAGGATCGTGACAAGGATCTACATCAACAACCTTGCTATCGTTGCTACCTCTTGAGCACTGTGTTGGTTTTCCCTTGAAGAGGAAAGGGTGATACAGTAAAGTAGCGTAAGTATTTCCCTCAGTTTTTGAGAACCAATGTATCAATCCAGTAGGAGACCACGCTCGAGTCCCACGCACCTACACAAACAAATAAGAACCTCGCAACCAACGCGATAAAGGGGTTGTCAATCCCTTCACGGTCACTTACGAGAGTGAGATCTGATAGATATGATAAGATAATATTTTTGGTATTCTTATGATAAAGACTAATAGTAAAGAAAGAAAAATAAACGGCGCTAGAAATAGCTTGTTGTCGGGAGATTAATATGATGGAAAATAGACCCGGGGGCCATAGGTTTCACTAGTGGCTTCTCTCAAGATAGCATAAGTATTACGGTGGGTAAACGAATTACTGTCGAGCAATTGATAGAATTGAGCATAGTTATGAGAATATCTAGGTATGATCATGTATATAGGCATCACGTCCGCGACAAGTAGACCGAAATGATTCTGCATCTACTACTATTACTCCACACATCGACCGCTATCCAGCATGCATCTAGAGTATTAAGTTCATAAGAATAGAGTAATGCTTTAAGCAAGATGACATGATGTAGAGGGATAAACTCATGTAATATGATATAAACCCCATCTTTTTATCCTCGATGGCAACAATACAATACGTGCCTTGCTGCCCTGCATCCTTTGGGAAAGGACACGCAAGATTGAACCCAAAGCTAAGCACTTCTCCCATTGCAAGAAAGATCAATCTAGTAGGCCAAACCAAGCTGATAATTCGAAGAGACTTGCAAAGATAACCAATCATACATAAAAGAATTCAGAGGAGATTCAAATATTGTTCACAGATAAACTTGATCATAAACCCACAATTCATCGAATCTCGACAAACACACCGCAAAAGAAGATTACATCGAATAGATCTCCAAGAAGATTGAGGTGAACTTTGTATTGAGATCCAAAGAGAGAGAAGAAGCCATCTAGCTAATAACTATGGACCCGAAGGTCTGAGGTAAACTACTCACACATCATCGGAGTGGCTATGGTGTTGATGTAGAAGCCCTCCGTGATCAATGCCCCCTCCGGCAGAGCGCCGGAAAAGGCCCAAAGATGGGATCTCACGAGTACAGAAGGTTGCGGCGGTGGAAATAGGGTTTTGGCTCCGTATCTGATGTTTCCAGGGTATATGGGTATATATAGGAGGAAGAAGTACGTTGGTGGAGCAACGAGGGCCCCATGAGGGTGGAGGGCGCGCCTGGGGGAGGTGGGCGCGCCCCCCTACCTCGTGCCCTCCTCGTTGATTACTTTATGTAGACTCTAAGTCCTATGGATCACGTTTGTTCCGAAAATCAAGTTCCCGAAGGTTTCATTCCGTTTGGACTCCGTTTGATATTCTTTTTCTGCGAAACACTGAAATAGGCAAAAAAAACAACAATTTGGGATGGGCCTCCAGTTAATAGGTTAGTCCCAAAACAGAATATAATATAGCATGGAACAATAAAAAATTATAGATAGGTTGGAGACATATCAAGCACCCCCAAGCTTAATTCCTGCTCGTCCTCGAGTAGGTAAATGATAAAAACAGAATTTTTGATGTGGAATGCTACTTAGCATAATTTTCAATGTAATTCTCTTATTTGTGGTATGAATATTCAGATCCGAAATATTCAAGATAAAAGTCTAATATTGACATAATAATAATAATACTTCAAGCATATACTAACTAAGCAATCATTTCTTCTCAAAATAACATGGCCAAAGAAAGTTATCCCTACGAAATCATATAGTCTGGCTATGCTCTATCTTCATCACACAAAGTATTTTATCATGCACAACCCCGACGACAAGCCAAGCAATTGTTTCATACTTTTGATGTTCTCAAACTTTTTCAATCTTCACGCAATGCATGAGCGTGAGCCATGGACATAGCACTATATGTGGAATATAGTGGTGGTTGTGGAGAAGACAAAAAAAAGGAGAAGATAGTCTCACATCAACTAGGCATATCAACGGGCTATGGAGATCCCATCAGTAGATATCAATGTGAGTGAGTAGGGATTGCCATGCAACGGATGCACTAGATCTTATAAGTGTATGAAAGCTCAACAAAAGAAACTAAGTGGGTGTGCATCCAACTCGCTTGCTCACGAAGACCTAGGGCATTTTGAGGAAGCCCATCATTGGAATATACAAGCCAAGTTCTATAATGTAAAATTCCCACTAGTATATGAAAGTGACAACATAGGAGACTCTCTATCATGAAGATCATGGCGCTACTTTCGAAGCACAACTGTGGTAAAAGGATAGTAACATTGTCCGTTCTCTCTTTTTCTCTCATTTTTTTGGGACTTTTCTCTTTTTTATGGCCTGTTTTTTCTTCTTCTTTTTTTTTTCTATTTTTCGTCCGGAGTCTCATCCCGACTTATGGGGGAATCAGAGTCTCCATCCTCCTTTCCTCACTTGGGACAATGCTCTAATAATGATAATCATCACACTTCTATTTACTTACAACTCAAGAATTACAACTCAATACTTAGAACAAAAATATGACTCTATGTGAATGCCTCCGGCGGAGTACCGGGATATGCAATGAATCAAGATTGACATGTATAAAAATTATGAACGGTGCCTTTGCCACAAATACGATGTCAACTACATGATCATGCAAAGCAATATGTCAATGATGAAGCGTGTCATAGCAAATGGAACGGTGGTAAGTTGCATGGAAATATATCTCGGAATGGCTATGGAAATGCCATAATAGGTAGGTATGGTGGCTGTTTTGAGGAAGGTATAGGGTGGGTGTATGATACCGGCGAAAAGTGCGAGGTATTAGAGAGGCTAGCAATGGTGGAAAGGTGAGAGTGCGTATAATCCACGGACTCAACATTAGTCATAAAGAACTCATATACTTGTTGCAAAAATCCATTAGTTATCGAAACAAAGTATTACACGCATGCTCCTAGGGGGATAGATTGGTAGGAAAAGACCATCGCTCGTCCCCAACCGCCACTCATAAGGAAGACAATCAATAAATAAATCATGCTCCGACTTCATCACATAACGGTTCACCATACGTGCATGCTACGGGAATCACAAACTTTAACACAAGTATTTATCAGATTCACAACAACTCAACTAGCATGACTCTAATATCACCATCTTCATATCTCAAAAAAAATTTACCAAGCATCAAACTTCTCATAGTATTCAACGCACTTATAAGAAAGTTTGTACTAATCTTGGATGGCTATCACTTTAGGACTAATTTCTCAATTTAAGCAAATTACCATGCTGTTTTGTAGGACTCTCAAAATAATATAAGTGAAGCATGAGAGAACAATAGTTTCTATAAAACAAAACCACCGCCGTGCTCTAAAAGATATAAGTGAAGCACTAGAGCAAAAAACTATATAGCTCAAAAGATATAAGTGAAGCACATAGAGTATTCTAATAAATTCCCAATCATGTGTGTCTCTCTCAAAAGGTGTGTACAGCAAGGATGATTGTGTTAAAATAAAAAGCAAAGACTCAAATCATACAATACGCTGCAAGCAAAACACTTATCATGTGGTGAATAAAAATATAGCTCCAAGTAAAGTTACCGATGGACGAAGACAAAAGAGGGGATGCCTTCCGGGGCATCCCCAAGCTTTGGCTTTTTGGTGTCCTTAGATTATCTTGGGGTTCCATGGGCATCCCCAAGCTTAGGCTGTTTCCACTCCTTGTTCCATAATCCATCAAATCCTTACCCAAAACTTGAAAACTTCACAACAAAAAACTCAACAGAAAATCTCGTGAGCTCCGTTAGAGAAAGAAAACAAAACCCCACTTCAAGGTACTGTATTGAACTCATTCTTTATTTATATTGGTGCTAAACCTACTGTATTCCAACTTCTCTATGGTTTATAAACTCTTTTACTAGCCATAGATTCATCAAAATAAGCAAACAACACATGAAAAACAGAATCTGTCAAAAACAGAACAGTCCGTAGTAATCTGTGACTAACGCAAACTTGTGGAACTCAGAAAATTCTACCAACATAGTACGGCCTAGATAATTTGTTTATTGATCTACTGCAATTGGAATCAGTATTTTATCATGTTATGGTGATTTTTAACAATTGTTTTCGTGAACATAAAGTTTCTGGAATTTTCAGCAAGATCAAATAACTATCATCCAAGAGGATCCTATAGGTTTCACTTGGCACAAACACTAATTAAAACATAAAAACAAATCTAACCAGAGGCTAGATCAAATATTTATTCCTAAACATAAGAAAAAAAAACTAAAATAAAATTGGGTTGCCTCCCAACAAGCGCTATCGTTTAACGCCCCTAGCTAGGCATAAAAGCAAGGATAGATCTAGGTATTATCATCTTTAGTTTTAGGAAAGAAAAGAGCAAGCTTGTTGTCTATGGCATTAACCTTTCTGTTTTGATAAAGCACATGGCTATTAATGGTAAAGAAAGATTAAGCACGTTACAGAAATTTGCATCTAAGTTAGCCTTCATCTCTTTGATAGTTTCCTTTTGATAGGAAAGCAAAAGAGAAGTAGAATCGACCTTCTCATTCATGGGGTGCCCAAATATGGTTTTCATCTTTTCATAGGTGTCTACGGCATCCCCTTCAAGAAAACCTTCTTAAAAAATAGAGTCTAAGACATGCTTAAACGACGAAGGTAAGGCAACATAAAAACTTTTTAAGTATATTTCAATTTGATATTGGGGCACAAAGCTGGCCTGGATTCTCAGTAATCTATCCCAAGCATCTTTCGAAGACTCATCAAGTAAATAACGGAATATTCTGGGATCATCTTCATCGAAATTATTCAGATTCTCATTGATAACCCCGGTAGGTTTTCCATAGCATCATTATTTATGAGCTTAGAGAGGACGGAAGGGCTATCCAAGGCATTGAAACCTAGGAAAGAACCCCTGGCCCCTTTTGATTCGGCCATAGCAAAAGAAAAGCGAGCAAAAAAGAGAGAGCGAATAAAATGGCAAGGGTGAAGTGGGGAAGAGGAAAACGAGAGGCCAATGGCAAATAATGTAATGCGAGGGATACGAGTTTGTGATGGGTACTTGGTATGTTGACTTGTGCGTAGACTCCCCGGCAACGGCGCCAGAAATCCTTCTTGCTACCTCTTGAGCACTGCGTTGGTTTTCACTTGAAGAGGAAAGGGTGATGCAGTACAATAGCATAAGTATTTCCCTCAGTTTTTGATAACCAAGGTATCAATCCAGTAGGAGACCACGCTCGAGTCCCACTTACCTACACAAACAAATAAGAACCTCGCAACCAACGCGATAAAGGGGTTGTCAATCCCTTCACGGTCACTTAGGAGAGTGAGATCTGATAGATATGATAAGATAATATTTTTGGTATTTTTACGATAAAGACTAATAGTAAAGAAAGCAAATAAACGGCGCCAGAAATAGCTTGTTGTCGGGAGATTAATATGATGGAAAATAGACCCGGGGGCCATAGGTTTCACTAGTGGCTTCTCTCAAGATAGCATAAGTATTATGATGGGTAAACAAATTACTGTCGAGAAATTGATAGAATTGAGCATAGTTATGAGAATATGTAGGTATGATCATGTATATAGGCATCACGTCCGCGACAAGTAGACCGAAACGATTCTGCATCTACTACTATTACTCCACACATCGACCGCTATCCAGCATGCATCTAGAGTATTAAGTTCATAAGAATAGAGTAATGCTTTAAGCAAGATGACATGATGTAGTGGGATAAACTCATGCAATATGATATAAACCCCATATTTTTATCCTCGATGGCAACAATACAATACGTGCCTTGCTGCCCCTGCTGTCACTAGGAAAGGACACCGCAAGATTGAACCCAAAGCTAAGCAGTTCTCCCATTGCAAGAAATATCAATCTAGTAGGCCAAACCAAACTGATAATTCGAAGAGACTTGCAAAGATAACCAATCATACATAAAAGAATTCAGAGGAGATTCAAATATTCTTCATAGATAAACTTGATCATAAACCCACAATTCATCGGATCTCGACAAACACACCGCAAAAGAAGATTACATTGAATAGATCTCCAACAAGATCGAGGAGAACTTTGTATTGAGATCCAAAGAGAGAGAAGAAGCCATCTAGAGAATAACTATGGACCCGAAGCTGTGAGGTAAACTACTCACACATCATAGGAGATGCTATGGTGTTGATGTAGAAGCCCTCCGTGATCAATGCCCCCTCCGGCAGAGCGCCGAAAAAGGCCCCAAGATGGGATCTCACGGGTACAGAATGTTGCGGCGGTGGAAATAGGGTTTTGACTCCGTATCTGATGTTTCTAAGATATATGGGTATATATAGGAGGAAGAAGTGCGTCGGTGGAGCAACGAGGGCCCCATGAGGGCGGAGGGCGCGCCTGGGGGAGGTGGGCGCGCCCCCTACCTCGTGCCCTCCTCGTTGATTAGTTTACATAGACTCCAAGTCCTCTGGATCACGTTTCGCTAAAATCACGTTCCCGAAGGTTTCATTCCGTTTGGACTCCGTTTGATATTCTTTTTCTGCGAAACACTGAAATAGGCAAAAAATCAGCAATTTGAGCTGGGCCTCCGGTTAATAGGTTAGTCCCAAAAATAATATAGAAGTGTATAATAAAGCCCATTGAACATCCAAAACAGAATATAATATAGCATGGAACAATAAAAAATTACAGATATGTTGGAGACGTATCAATCGTCAACACCAACTTTCTCCTCATCTATACAGCGGTGTAACCTCCCTTCTCCCCGATGTAATCTCTACTTAAACATGGTGTTCAACTCCATATATTATTTCCCAATGATCTATGGTTATCCTATTATATTTGAGTAGATCCATTTTGTCTATGGGTTAATCGTGATCTTGGTTGGTATGATTTTATGTTTTATTTATGGCGTTGTCCTACGATGCCCTCCGTCTCGCGCAAACATGAGGGGTCCTCACTGTAGGGTGTTGCAATATTTTCATGATTCGCTTATTGTCGGTTACGGGGGTGACATCAGCCTAAACACGATAAGTGGCTTGTTGCGTATGGGAGTAAACAGGACTTGATACTTAATGCTATGGTTGGGTTTTATGACCTTAATGATCTTTAGTAGTTGCAGATGCTTGCTAGAGTTCCAATCATAAGTGCATATGATGCAAGTAGAGAAAGTATGTTAGCTCATCCTCTCTCTCATATAAAATTGCAAGAATGGTTACCGGTCTAGATATCGATTGCCTAGGGACAAATGACTTTCTTGTTGACAAAAGCTATCCACTTTTATTACCTTGCAATTTATTTGTAGTTTTATTCTCACAAAGTTTTGTTCTACTCCCATTTCGGGCGTGGGTTCGGCCTCCCCGTGAGCCTCTTCTTCCGGGATTTCCTTGAGTTCTTTGGGCTGCAGGCGCAGCACTTGGGCACCAATGCCATGCTGCAGCTCGCTGGCTTCGCCATGCTTTATGAGGGCTATCTGGGCATGATGCCGAACACGTACATGTTCAGGAGGCTCTTCTTCCTCAAGTAGTAGGGGCCGGCAGCCGGCATCATGTCCGACTGCGGGACGGCCGTGATTGCCGAACGGTAGAAAGGGTCATTCTCCAAAATGCCCCGCGAGGACTCGGCCAAGAAGTGGCATAAGTCCTTCTTCTACGTGCGCAACATCGACTTGGTGGCGGACTTCATCAACCTATTGATGTTCGTTAACTAGGCTCCGCACGCCAAGCTGAACTAGGGCTAGCAGCCCAAGAACCCGCCGCAGGAGATGCTAAACATCTGCAGCCGGATCATGGAGATGACGGTGCGCGAGGGGCTCACAGGAATGGATCTCATCTCAGCCTTCATCGCGCGCTGGGTGCTGCCGCTACAGTGTCGGGTGCACATGATATGCGAGATGAGAGGCCGGCATGACCCAAGCCGGATGTCGAACCGATTAGATTTATCTTAATTATTCTTTCGTAGTTGCGGATGCTTGCGAGAGGGGTTAACCATAAGTGAGAGGCATGTTCAAGTAAGAACAACACCCAAGCACCGGTCCACCCACATATCAAATTATCAAAGTAACGAACGCGAATCAAACAAACATGATGAAAGTCACAAGATGAAATTCCCGTGTGCCCTCAAGAACGCTTAGCTTATTATAAGAGATCATTCCGGCCTATCCTTTGCAACAAAAAGGATTGGGCTACCTTGCTGCAGTACCTGTCCACTAATAGTGCCAAAAAACACCTTCCTGCGTAATACTAGGTTGGTTGTTCAGGCAATCTCGTACAAACTGCCTCATGATCAAGATATGCAAGCTTAAAACAATGTTATATCTGCGCTCCAAACACAAGTCCAAAGCCTAACAGAGACCCTTTTTAAAACAAGGAAAACCATTGTTTGATGTCATCAAGATATGCATGGTTTTGAAACCATACTATCAGACATTTGCTATGTTGTTCAGGAGCCTAGGAGAAATGAAGGCGAAGCTAATGGTGCTCCATCGGACAGTAAATGATGAAAACGTAACAATATGGTCAAATGAACTAAACTACTGAACTTCTGATGGTGCATTTATCTGCCGGACTGTTAACTTTTATGCCAACCCTCCTTTTGTTATATGGCTGTAATTCATTTTGTTGCGATACAACATTTGTTCTTAACGAGCAGCGACCGGCTAAAGAAAATAGCAAGCCATTTTTATAGTGTAGGGTGTTCCCTATATTTGCACTGGTGGCGAACTTTGATGCCCAGTGGATGTAATCTGTGCAATTGCCTTAGTCTTCTTTTTCCTTGGTTTGCTAGTGGCCGCAACAAGCATGGGCCACATACGGACCGTGGTAACTATGAGCCTCCTACGGTTCGTAGATAAATGGTCCTCCAATGGGCTTAGGATCCATTGGCCACACATGGGTCCTGATGTCGCTTGAACTACGTCGGTATTTCCCCAAACAGGAAGGCATGATGCAGCACAGCTACGCTAGATATTTCCCTCAGTTATGAAACCAAGGTATCAATCCAGTAGGAGAACCAAGCAACACTATGTAAACAGTACCTGCATACAAAGAACTAATACTTGCAACCTGACGCTTATGAGGGGTTGTCAATCCCTCTACGAGTAACGGCGCCAGAAATTGTCAAGTTGATAGGATAAAATTTGTATAGATTGGATAAATAGATCTCGATAAAATGCGAAATAAAAAAAATTGCAGCAAGGTATTTTTGGGGTTTTGGAATAATAGATCTGAAAATAAAAGTGAACAAAAATAGATCTCAGAGCAAATATGATAAAGAATAGACCCGGGGCCGTAGATTTCACTAGTGGCTCCACTCAAGAAAAAACACACGGTGGGAAAACAAATTACTGTCGGGAAATTGATAGAAGATCGAATAATTATGACGATATCCAAGGCAATGATCAATATATAGGCATCACGTCCAAGATTAGTAGACCGACTCTGCCTGCATCTACTACTATTACTCCACACATCGGCCGCTATCCAGCATGCATCTAGTGTATTAAGTTCATGGAGAAACGTAGTAGCAATAAGAACGATGACATGATGTAGACGAGATCTATTCATGTAGGAATAGCCCCCATCTTGTTATCCTTAATACCTACGATACATGCATGTCTTGCTGCCCCTTCTGTCACTGGGAAAGAACACCGCAAGATCGGACCCATTACAAAGCACCTCTTCCCATGGCAAGAAAAATCGATCTAGTTGGCCTGACTAAACCAAAGATTCAAAGAAGATATACGAGGCTATAAATAATCATGCATACAAGACATCAAAAGAAGACTCAAATAATATTCGTGGATATAGATCTGATCATAAACTAAAAGTTCATCAGATCCCAACAAACACACCGCAAAAAGGAGTTACATCAAAAATATCTCCAAGAGACCATTGTATTGAGAATCAAATGAGAGAGAGGAAGCCATCTAGCTACTGCCTACGGACCTGTAGGTCTATGATGAACTACCCACCCATCATCGGAGAGGCACCAATGAGGATGATGAACCCCTCCGTGATGGTGTCTAGATTGGGTCTTGTGGTTCTAGAACTTGTGGCGGTTAGAATTGTGTTTCGTCGACTCCCCTAGGGTTTCTGGAATATTTGATAGGGCGAATAAGCCGTGCGAGAGGTCATCGAGGTGGGCATAACCCACCTAGGCGCGCCTGGGCCTCCTAGTGCGCCCAGGTGTCTTTTTCTCACCTCGAGCCTCCACTCTGGAACTTCTTTGGCCCATTGGGTGTCTTCTCGTCCAAAAAAATCTCCAAAAAGTTCCGCTGCGTTTGGACTCCATTTGGTACTGATATTCCGCGAAGTAAAAAACAAGCAAGAAAATAGCAACTGGCACTAGCACTATGTCAATAGGTTAGTCCCAAAAATGATATAAAGTTGCTATAAAATGATTGTAAAACATCCAAAAATGATAATATAACAGCATGGAACAAGCAAAAATTATAGATATGTTGGAGACGTATCAACATCCCCAAGCTTAATTCCTACTCGTCCTCTAGTAGGTAAATGGTAAAAACAGAATTTTTGATGTGGAATGCCGCCTAACATGTTCATCTCATATTCTTTACTTTTGTAGCATTGACATTTAAACTTTTGTGTGGTTCAAAGCAATAGTCTAGTTTTGACATGAAGATTTCAATACTCAAGCATATCAACAATCAACCATGTCTTTCAAAATATGAACACTAAAGAAAGTTATCCCTAGCCCGTCATGCTCAATCATTGATCCGTCCATGAAACACACTCGCATATTTGCTACATACAATGCTCAAGTATGATCATAGTGCCCCTTAGTTGGTGCCTTATAAGTGAAGATGGAGAGTCAAATAAAAATAAAAATGGCATAAAGTAAATAGATAGGCCCTTCGCAGAGAGAAGTAGGGATTTGTAGAGGAGCCAGAGCTCAAAGCTTAAATTGAGAGATAATTTTTTTAGAGGCATACTTTTCCCGTCAATGAAAACGACTAATTAATTCCCAACACTTTCCATGCTAGATAAATCATAGGCGGTTCCTGTCGGTGTCAAAACCGGCGAATCTCGGGTAGGGGGTCCCGACCTGTGCGTCTAAGGTCGATGGTAATAGGAGACGGGGGACACGATGTTTACCCAGGTTCGGGCCCTCTTGATGGAGGTAATACCCTACTTCCTGCTTGATTGATCTTGATGAATATGAGGATTACAAGAGTTGATCTACCACGAGATCGTAATGGTTAAACCCTAGATGTCTAGCTTGTATGATTGTGATTGCCTCTACGGATCTAACCCTCCGGTTTATATAGACACTGGAGGGGCCTAGGGTTGTACAGAGTCGGTTTACAGAGGAAGGAATCTTCATATCCGAATGCCAAGCTTGCCTTCCACGCAAAGGAGAGTCCCATCCGGACACGAGAGGAAGTCTTCTGTCTTGTATCTTTATGGCCCATCAGTCCGGCCCACGTCACATAGGCCGGACGCCCGAGGACCCCTTAATCCAGGACTCCCTCAGTAGCCCCCGAACCAGACTTCAATGTGCTGATAGTCTTCGGCATTGCAAGGCGGGTTCTTCCTCCGAATACTTCAAAGCGTCTAATCCGAAGAGTTATACTCAACTTTCCATTTAATGTCGTACCCATTGGCTTCTACGCCTCGATTGCTTCAGCTTCCACGTGTCGAGCGAACATGAAAGGTCAGAGTATTTTTGCACATAACACCTTGGACATGTAAGAAAGGCGTATATTTAAGTGGATTGTATCTCAGATGCCATCTCACACCAGGCGGAAAATCCTTAGAGCTTGCTAGGAGAAACCATTCCAATATGGCTAGCATTCCCAGTTCTTTCTCTCGCCCCCATAGCTCCGAAAAAGGCGATTGGGAGAAATGTTCAGTATCCCATGACCAGCTGAGTAAGCTTCAAACGCAGGGATTCCTTGCCCCCGCGGATCTAGTCCTCGACCGGGCAGGATTAACCTCTTTTACAGGCGAAGCCCTGGCGAGAAATTTCCCTAATCCAACCAGGGGGAGCGAGTGTGCTTCATATCCTTCTTAATAAGAGGTGTCAGGTTTCCAATCCACCCCTTCCTCCGAGGTCTTCTGGAGTACTACGGCCTCCAACTGCACAACCTCACTCCAGCCTCCATCCTGCATATCGCGGGTTTTGTCGCTCTTTGCGACCTATTCCTGGGCCGTGATGCCCACTTTGATTTATGGAGGAAACTTTTCTGCCTCATCCCTCGTACCCAAAAGGGATCCGTATTCGAGGTAGGCGGCGCCGAGATATGGCACATATACGGGACCCGATACTTGCCGGCACACCGAAGAAGGCATCCGAAGGGTGGCCCTCGGAGTGGTTTTATATTGAAGATGTCGCTCTCCCAGATCCATTCTGAATGGGCCTTCCCGAATTTTCCAGCGCTCCATTGAGGAAACGCCACAACTGGCATCCTCAAAGCCTCGAGGAGGAAGACAGCGCAGAAGTCCAACAATTAATGGGCAAGATAAGGACACTTGCCCAGTCCGGATTATCAATAATCGACGTAATGGTAACTTCCATAGCGCGAGGTGTTCAACCGCTCCAATTCAGGGGGCTCCCTATTTGGCACTACAATGGGAAGATGACGCATCATGCTACAGACGAAAGGGTCCGGATTCCCTCACAGTCCTGGCCGCAATATTGGCCAATCAGTATAAAGGGGAGAAAGAGGAGTTCACTCGTCTTACACGCCGAGAGGGATTCTCCATGTACAATCCTCCTAGCTAGGTGAGTTTTAATCCCACCACTTTATTCAATCCTCTCCGCGAGTCATTTTTAACCGACATTAACCCGTCCATCAAATAGGAATGGCGGAGGGTCACCGCGGGGATCCTTAGCCCCGCTCCACAGCCGGAGGACCATAACCCGGACCTTGATCCCGGATTCAAAGAAGATTTGGACATATTCGTAGAGCTCAAGGAGTCTTCTACTAGGCGAGCTATGATGGCACAAATGTGGCCATCACGGCCAATTATCCTGGCCTCCTTCCTGCCTCATATGTAAGTAACCAGGAGACATTTCCTCCGAAGGAGCTTCCTCATTATGCCTTACCTGCTGCACTATCTTGTGCTCCAAAGGGTAGGCACTCGGCTCGTCATATTGCACCAGAGGCGTCTCAGAAGAGAGCGGCACTTGCGCCTAGCAGGTCTTGGAAGAGAAAGGCAAATGACAACACGGTCAAACCTTCCTCAAAGATGTATGGCTTTAAATATGCCCTATGGCAGTCACATCAAATCATGACATTGTCCACTGTGTTTTATCAGGAAGAGCGTTCGCCGAACCGTGTCCGAGGAGCATGTCCGTCATGCGCCCACTAATCAGGTTCTAGACCTTGCTTCTAGGGCGAGGGAAGACACGGGAGGGAAGACACGGGAGTAACGCCGGATTGTCCTCCTTTGGAGGATTCAGATGATGTATTCGTCACGAATTCTGAAGTAGAGAGTGCCATGAATCATCGGCACCGGAGGGCCGCTCTTCGCGACCCCGGCTTTGCTAAAGAGGCGTTCGACGCCTTCAGCACGGCTGATGCGTACATCCAAGCTGCTCGGGATGGGCTTACCAGAGCCACTGACCAGAATTTGAAAGATAAGCGGGTAAGTATGCATTGTACAGATCTGGTAATCATGTACCAGTAGCCCCCGAGACTTGAAACAGTTGAAACAACTGATTTAAGGATCATTGTATAATCAGGTACTCACAGAGAAGAACAACATGTTGTCTCATGAGCTGGAAAAGTGCCGGACTCAGCTAGCTGTTGTTACCGCCGAACTGGAGAACTCCAAGGAGGCACCGCCTGGTAATGTTCCCCTCCATCCAGAAAAAGTATAATCATGTACCAATAATGTTAATACTGTTGTGTTTCCGATGACAGGATCAGTAGATCAACTGAAAGAGGAACTGAAAGTCGCGCAGGCGGGTAAACAACATGCCGAAAGGCAACTGGCCGCAGGAGAACGTGTGCTGACACGGGTCAGGGATGATAAGAACAAGCTGCAGGATTCCAACACCCTGTTGGGCGAAGAGCTAAAAGATGTACGAGCCCAGCTAGCTGACACCGTAAAGGAAAATAGGAGGCTGCGAGGCGTCATATTCAGTATGCTTTTGAACTTACCTCCATATAATTCAGCAAAAAAATGAGCTGACAGATTTATGTCTGCGGGTATGCTGATTGGCTGTCCTGAAGATGAAATGTCCGGATCTCAAGGCGATCTGCTGCAAGAGCTGTCCCAAGTGCACAAGCGAGCTCGGAAACCAATGCGGAGCGTTGCCAAGGCTTTGTGGCCATCCGCCTCCCCTCCACGAAGTATGGAGGAGCTTGGGAAGCTATTCCAAGGAGCTCGGCGATGCTTTTGATTATGGAAGATATCGGCCTGCCGAGAAGGTGCGCGAGAAGCCTGAGCCATGGTAAAGACACGATACACCAAGCTTGATCCGAATCATATGGCCCGGGTCGGACCTCGGGGGCCAGATGGACAAGAAATTCCTATTAGTTTGGTATATGACCAAGTAAAGATAGCCGCCAAGTTTTCCCAACAGGATTGTAAGCTAGACAGACGGCATAGAGGAAGAAGTTTTTGAGTCCAAGTGACTATGTACTTCAATTGACAAATTTGTCCCTAGCCGGATTGTAAAACGATTGTCATGGCAGACCTTTTCGCTTCGACCTCTGGACCCGAAGGTGTGGAGTGTTTCCGAATACCGGAGCGGCAATATAGACCGGGGTATGCGTGGATACCAAGCGTAGGGGTCATAGTTGCTTGAACAGACAAGTTGTATCCGGCTAGCTATGTTATATTACTTGTTGATTGTAAGAAACATCTTCCATGGGGAATAGTTCTGTTAAGGGTACCTTTCCCTGGGTGAACATGCATTATTATGCATGCCCAAACTATGATTGAAAAATTGTAGTATACGTAACATATGGGGGTTCACGGTGTAATTAGGGTATAACGTCTTTAGTCCGCCGACCGAATATTCCCTTAAGAATGCTAGCTTTCGGCTTCACCCAGTCTGAGGTACAAGTCCGGATGACCCGGCTGTAACAATCGCAGAGGTGCTCCCTTTATGCCCTAGCTGAACAAACATGAACGTAGGGCATAAGAACAGGAGCCAGGCAACCCAGCTTGGCCAAAACTTAAGTCATAACGGTGCATATAATGGTGAAGAAAAGGCACATATGAGGAAAGGACACATATGTGGTGAGCTTGATGCTCGTAAAATAATAATAAGCTTCTGCAAAAGAAGCCCCCAGGTATTATGAGCGTATACATTTAAGGATGTGTATGTTATAGGTGTGGCTTGGCCGTACAAAAGCTATAGAGCTGGAGAAAAAATTAAAGAGAGAAAAAATGGAAACAAAGGGAGAAGAAGACGAACAAAGAGTACGGCTCTAGGCGTAGAATCTTTGAAGTCTGGCAGCATTCCACGGGTTCGGCTCTAAGCGATTGTCTGATGCATCACACAGGCGGAACACTCCTCCAGTGAGAACTTCATCTATGATGAAGGGACCCCCCACTTGGGCATGAGTTTGTCCTTTTTCTTTTCTGGCAAGCGTAGAATAAGTTCAGCAACATTATAAGTCTTGGCCTGCACTTCTATGCTTTGGTATCTTCGAGCCTGTTGTTGATAGAATGCAGTACAGGCTTTTGCAACATCGCGCTCCTCCTCCAGGGCATGTAGACTGTCCTGCCGATCCAGCCCGGCCTCTCTCTCTCTCTTCCTACATGCGCAATTGAGGTGAGTCACGAATGATGTCGCAAGGCAAAACGGCCTCTGCGCCGTACACCATGAAGAATGGTGTGTATCTGGTAGTGCAATTAGGCGTGGTCCGCAGCCCCCAGAGTAGGGAATTGAGCTCCTCAACCCAGTGCTTGTCTGGTTCTTTCAAAGACCGCACTAGTCTAGGCTTAATGCCGCTCATGATAAGACCATTAGCTTGTTCGACTTGACCGTTTGTTTGTGGGTGATAGAGGGAGGCATAATCGAGCTTAATGCCCAGGTTAGCACACCAGGTTTTCACTTCATCGGCTATAAAATTGGAGCCGTTATCGGTGATGATGCTGTGTGGGACACCATAACGGTGCACGACACCAGATATAAAGTCTAACACCGGTCCAGCTTCAGCCTTTTTAACTGGTTTGGCCTCTATCTACTTGGTGAATTTACCTACCATGACTAGCATATATTTTTTTCTTATGGCTTCCTCCTTTAAGGGGTGTGACCATATCAAGCCCCCAGACTGCGAAAGGCCAAGTAATGGGGATTATTTGTAGAGCCGTAGGCGGCATATGGCTTTGATTGACAAAAAGCTGGCATCCGACACAACGTTGGACAAGGTCCTGTGCATCTGCTCGCGCTGTCGGCCAAAAGAAACCTGTACGGAAGGCTTTACTTACAAGGGCCCGAGCCGCGGCATGCTGACCGCCAAGACCATCATGGATTTCGGCTAGGAGCTGTCGTCCCTCTTCTTCGGAGATACATCTTTGGAGGACTCCGGTGGCGCTTTTCTAGTAGAGCTCTCCGCCATGGACCTTGTAGGCTTTCGAGCATCGAACAATGCAGTGAGCCTCATTCTGATCCTCAGGGAGCTCTCGCCTATTAAGGTAGGCCAAGAAGGGTTCATTCCATTGGGCAATTACAACCACTATTAGATGGGCCGATGGTGTTTTTTTGGTGGCTGAGCCCCCGATGATATGGCTATTAATTATGTTCGGAATCTGGGGGTTTAATCGGATCCGGACTGGTGTTGCTGCTCTCACCCTGCCACACCACGGATGGCTTGAAGAGCCTTTCCAGAAAGATGTTAGGCGTGACGGGGTCACGCTTGGCGCCGATGCGAGCAAGGACATCCACCGGTTAATTACTTTCTAAAGCCACATGATGAAACTCGAGTCCCTCGAACCGAGCTAATATTTTGAGTATGGCATTACGATAGGCCGCCATGTTCGGATCTTTGGTGTCAAAGTCTCCATTTATTTGGGATATTGCGAGATTTGAATCCCCGCGCACCTCTAGGCATTGTATGCCCATGGAGGCAGCTATCCGAAGACCGTGCAATAAGGCCTCGTACTCAGCTGCATTGTTGGAGTCCGTGTATAATATTTGGAGTATGTACTGGACTGTGTCTCCAGTGGGGGACGTTAAAACAACGCCCGCTCCTAAGCCGGCCAGCATTTTAGCGCCATCGAAGTGCATGACCCAGTTGGAATATGTGACGTACTCTTTAGGGAGTTCGGCCTCTGTCCATTCGGCGACGAAGTCGGCCAATACTTGGGATTTAATGGTTCGGCATGGTTTGTATGTTATGTCGAATGGCAGGAGCTCAATGGCCCACTTGGCAATCCGGCCCGTAGCGTCGCGGTTGTTTATTATGTCATTGTCTGGTACTTCGGAAGCCACCGTGATCGAGCACTCTTGGAAGTAGTGTCGTAGCTTCCGGGATGCCATGAAGACCGCATATGCTATCTTTTGGTATGAGGGTACCGGGATTTGCATGGTGTGAGGACAGTGGATACGTAGTATACCGGTTTCTGAAGTGGGAACTTGTGTCCGTCCTCCTCTCGCTCAACGACGAGCACCGCGCTCACCACCTGGTGTGTTGCAGAGATGTATAATAACATCGGTTCGCCGACGTTCGACGCATCCAGGATTGGGTTGCTTGCTAAAAGAGACTTTATTTCTTCCAGTCCGGCCGTTGCCGCATCCGTCCACTCGAAGTGGTCGGTGCATCGGAGAAGGCGATAAAGTGGCAGTGCCTTTTCTCCTAGTCTGGAGATAAAGCGGATTAAAGCTGCCACGCATCCGGCTAGTTTTTGGACCTGTTTAAGGTCTGTTGGTGTAGCCAATTGTGATAAAGCTTGGATTTTGGCTGGATTTGCCTCAATTCCTCTATTGGAAACGATGAAGCCCAGCAGTTTTCCAGCGGGAATGCCGAAAACACACTTTTCCGGATTGTGCTTGATGTCATATGTACGGAGGTTGTCGAATGTGAGATGCAGGTCGTCTACTAATGACTCGACGTGCCTAGTCTTGATGACGATCTCATCAACATATGCTTCAACTATCTTTCCAATTTGTTTCTCCAGGCATGTTTGAATCATGCGTTGGTAGGTGGCGCCGGCGTTTTTAAGACCAAAGGGCATAGTGTTGAAGCAGAAAGGCCCGTATGGGGTAATGAATGTCGTTGCGGCTTGATCGGACTCCTTCATTTTGATTTGATGGTATCCGGAGTATGCGTCGAGGAAACACAGTGAGTCGTGCCCTTGTTGAGGTCTTTGAAATCGACGCACATGCTCCAGGATTTATCCTTCTTTGGCACCATCACCAGGTTTGCTAGCCAGTCCGGGTGTTTTATTTCTTTGATGAATCCAGCATTGATTAACTTGGCTAGCTCCTCCCCCATAGCTTGTTGTTTGGGTTCAGAAAAGCGCCGCAATGTTTGCTTAACCGGCTTATATCCCTTCAATATATTGAGGCTGTGTTCGGCCAAGCTATATGGGATTCCTGGCATATCAGAAGGGTGCCCAGGCGAATATGTCCCATTTCTCGCATAGGAAAGCTCGTAGTGCGGCGTCAACCGTTGGGTCCAGCTGTGCCCCGATGGAAACTGTCTTCTTGGGGTCCGTCGGGTGGATTTGAAATTTGACTATTTCGTCTGCTGGTTTCAAGGAGGTGGATTTGGGTCGCTTATCAAGGATTACATCGTCCCTATCCACCATGGAGCGTAGTGCGGTTAACTCTTCGGCCGCGAGGGCCTCGGACAATGCCTTGAGGGCCAGGGACGCGGTCTTGTTTTTGGCGCGGAGTGCTATGTCCGGATCACTGGCAAGAGTGATAATACCATTGGGCCCGGGCATCTTGAGCTTCATGTACCCGAAATGAGGTATAGCTTGGAAGCGTGTGAACGCATCTCGCCCCAATAGGGCGTGATATCCACTGTTGAAAGGGGCCTCTTGGAAAGTTATCTCTTCGGACCGATAGTTCTTTGGCGTGCCGAATACCACGTCGAGTGTAATTTTCCCCGCGCATCGCGCCTCCCGGCTAGGAATGATTCCTCGGAAGGTCGTATTACTTTGCTCGATGTGGCTCCTGTCTATTTCTATTTTATTGAGTGTGTCCTCGTAGATGAGGTTTAGTCCGCTGCCGCCGTCCATGAGCACTTTAGTGAGCTGAAAGCCATCCACAATTGGATTGAGGACCAAGGCGGATGGTGCCTGGACTGACCGGAATTCTGGTTCGTCACTGGCATTGAAAGTTATGGCCGTGTCGTTCCAGGGGTTTATTGCTGCGACTTGGCAGACTTCGGCGAGGTCGTGGAGTGCCCTCTTACGCCGATTGTTTGAAGCGAAAGTCTCGAAGACCATCAATACTCTGAGGACATCGTCTTCCGGGGGGCGTTGCTCTGAGGTGTCTTTGGTGAGGATATTCTCTCCGCTCTTGGCCACTTGCCGGAGTATCCAACATGCTCTAAGGCTGTGGGTTGGTACGGTATCCGGTGTCGTGTGTATTTTGCATGGCCTATCAAACCATCCCTCCAGAATGGTTCTGCGTCCCGTAATGGGCTTAGTTTTCTTCACTATGGGGTCAGTTGCCCTGCGAGGGTGCATCCTTTTTGCCTGCCAGAGGGGTTGAGTGGAGACCAGTGGTTCCTAGCAAGTTGTCTTAGTTTTCCCGGCGCATTCCATTGTGCAGTACTTTTGTACTATGGTTACCAAGTCAGCGAAGTGTAATACGCGATGGCGGTTGTTGGCATTGAGGATTCCTTCATCCGTGCAATTATTGCAGAATATTGAAATCGCGTCCTCGTCGCGGCAATCTTTAATCTTGTCTTTGACAAGGAGGAATCTGGCCCAAAAGTGATGGACTATTTCCTGAGACTGCTGTCGTACGTACATGAGGTCACATATATCCGAAGGACCGGAATTGCTTGGCGAATATTGCTTGTGGTGGGTGGGTGGCTTTAAATCCGAACCCTGACCCAATTTGGAGTCCGGAGTTTGAAGAACTTCCGAGCTTATTAGTTCGGTCTCCGGAATGTTAAATGATTTTCCAGGCTCGACGCCCGATTCTAGGTTCGGAGGACCGGGAGTGTCGTACCACAGACAGGTATCCGGCTCTTCGAGTTCGGAAATCCGAACATAGCTCGTCTTCAACATAGGGGAACACAGAGACGATTTTCGATGACCTGAGAAGTCATCATCGGCTAGACAGCCGAGCGGGCGGTCATGGTAAAGCCGCCCAGCCGGAGGGTTTGTCTTGAGGCCAGGGCTCTTTCGGAGGTGATACTGTCCTTGATAAAAAGGCGAGCCATCAATCCTGTCTTTGACGTCATAGAGGAACTCTCAATGAAAGCACCGATGTCGGTGTCAAAACCGGCGGTTCTCTGGTAGGGTGTCCCGAACTGTGCGTCTAAGGTCGATGGTAACAGGAGACGGGGGACACGATGTTTACCCAGGTTTGGGCCCTCTTGAAGGAGGTAATACCCTACTTCCTGCTAGATTGATCTTGATGAATATGAGGATTACAAGAGTTGATCTACCACGAGATCGTAATGGCTAAACCCTAGATGTGTAGCATGTATGATTGTGATTGCCTCTACGGACCTAACCTCCAGCTTATATAGACACTGGAGGGGCCTAGGGTTGTACAGAGTCGGTTTACAGAGGAAGGAATCTTCATATCCGAACGCCAAGCTTGCCTTCCATGCAAAGGAGAGTCCCATTCGGACACGGGAGGAAGTCTTATGTCTTGTATCTTCATGGCCCATTAGTCCGGCCCACGTCACATAGGCTAGATGCCCGAGGACCCCTTAATCCAGGACTCCCTCAGTTCCTAACAGAAAATTAAGTTTGTTCCTTTTTCCACCATTCTTTCACAATCCATGGCTAGCCGTATCCACGGATGCCTTCCATACCAAAAGTTCCCAAGGAATTTATTATTTGACAACGTAAAGTAAATTTCTTTTTCATTTCGGGACTGGGCATCCCTATTACCACCGTTCTCTCGTGCAATGACCAGTGAATAGACAATCATCTTGAGAATAACACATCTAGCATGGAAAATATTGGCCACCTCATGCCGCTTCATGAGTGATACGGGCACACAAAAAGGAAATTTCATTTTGAAAATTAGAGATGGCACATACAAATTTGCTTAGGACGACACAGAAATACCGCATATGGGTAGGTATGGTGGACTCATATGGCAAAACTGGGTTTAAAGATTTTGGATGCGCAAGTAGTATTTCTACTTAGTACAAGTGTAGGCTAGCAAATAGATTGAGAAGCAACAAACCAAGAAACAAAAAATCACTTAAGCGAGCATTAAGCATAACTAACACTGAATAATGCACCACAAGTAGGATGTAATTTCATTGCATGACTATTGATATTCGTGCTTGCATAGGGAATCACAAACGTTAACACCAATATTCTTACTAAAGCATAATTACTCACTAACATGACTCACATATCACTATCATCATATCTCAAAACTATTACAAAGAATCAAGTTTATTTTTTCCAATTATCTTCATGAAAGTTTTTATTATATCCCTCTTGAATATCTATCACTTTGAGACTAATTTCATATATTGCATTTGCTTTTGACAAGCTCAAACAAATTTAAGTGAAGAACAGGATCATAAATTTTTAATATAAGTGAAGCATTAGAGAATTTCTTCGAAATTAATAACTCTCAAATAAATCTAAGTGAAGCATGAGAGAATTTCTTCAAAAAATATTAAAGTACACTGTGCTAAAAAATATATAAGTGTTGCACTAGAGCAATTCCATAGGTTAAAAAATTTAAGTGAAGCATAAAGAGCAATTCTAAAAAATCATAGCATAATTTTGGCTCTCTCAAATAGGTTTGTCCAGCAAGGATACTTGTGACAAACTAAAAGGAAAAACAAGAAAATACTCATATAATACAAGACGCTCCAAACAAAACTCATTATATGTGACGAATAAAAATATAGATGCAAGTAAAATACTAATGGTCGTTAGAAGAAAGAGGGGCTGCCTTCCGGGGCATCCCCAAGCTTAGATGCTTGGTTCTTCTTGAATATTATCTTGGGGTGCCATGGGACATCCCCAAGCTTTGGCTCTTTTCACTCCTTATTCCTTCATCCATCATGATCTCACCCAAAACTTGAAAACTTCAGTCACACAAAAACTTAACAAAACGTTCGTGAGATCTGTTAGTATAATAAAGCAAATCAACACTCTAAGTACTTTTGCAGACCCATTCATATTTTATAACTGCATTATATCTATTGTATTCAAACTTTACCATGGCTTATACCCCCCAATAAAATCCATAGATTCATCAAAATAAGCACACAATGCAACGAAAACAGAATCTGCCAAAAACATAACGGATGTAGTAATCTGAACTCTAACCATACTTATGTAACTCCAAAAATTCTTAAAAATTAGGACAACGTAGGAAATCTGTATATCTATCTTGTAAAATTCAAAATTTTTTGTCTCTTCTGTGATTTTACAAAATTCTGTTACTAGGCGCAAAAGTTTATGTTTTTCAACAAGATCAAATCAACTATCACCCAACATGATCCCAAAGGATTTACTTGGCAAAAACACTAATAGAAACATAAAAAACAATCATAACGGTAGCATAATTTTGCAAACACTCAAGAACAGAAAGAAAAAGGCAAAAATAAATTTTATTCATTGGGTTGCCTCCCAACAAGCGCTATCTTTTTATGCCCCTAGCTAGGCATAATGCATAAATTCAAGTGTTGTCATCTTTATACTTATTTTCCATAGATGTGTTCTTGTCAAGAGGTTTTGCAAAAATAAATTGAAACACATTAACCATAGAAATTTTAGCATTATCAAGTTACCCATCTAAGTATCCCCTTTGATTTCTGAAAACAATCCAAGAATACTGTTGATTAACATCATTGAAAACTTGTTGGATTATATCTAAAATGGGGATTTACTTTTTAACATTCTCATAATTTTTTTGATTATTTCCAAGAAAATGCCTCGATATATAATCACTATTATAAAGGATCTCATTTATCACCGGTTTTTGTTGGGGAACGTAGTAATTTCAAAAAAAAATTCCTACGAACACGCAAGACCATGGTGATGGCATGGCAACGAGAGGGGAGAGTGTCCGTCCACGCACTGTGAGACCGAAAGCGAAGCGTTATATCAACGCTGTTGATGTAGTCGACGTCTTCACGATCCAACCGATCCAAGCACCGTTATCCGGCACCTCCGAAGTTCTTGGCACACGCTCAGCTCGATGACGATCCCCGGCTCCAATCCAGCAAAGCGTCGGGAGGAGTTCCACAAGACGACGGCGTGGTGACGATCTTGATGTTCTACCGTCGCAGGGCTTCGCCTAAGCACCGCTACAATATGACCGAGGTGGAATATGGTGGAGGGGGCACCGCACACGGCTAAGGAACGATCACGAAGATCAACTTGTGTGTCCATGGGTGCCCCCTGCCCCAGATATAAAGGAGGGAGGGAGGAGGAGGCCGCCCTAGTGAGGCGCGCCATGGGGAGTCCTACTCCCACCGGAGTAGGATTCCCCTTCCTAGTCCAACTAGGAGTCCTTCCATGTATTGGGAGTAGGAGACAAGTAAGGGAAGAGAGAAGGAGGAAGGAAGGGTGCGGCCCTCCCCTAGTCCAATTCGGACTAGGCCATGGGGCGCGGCCTGCCCTAGGCAGCCCCTCTCTCTTTCCCACAGGCCCAATAAGGCCCAATACTTCTCCCGGCGAATTCCGTAACTCTCCGGTACTCAAAAATACCGAATCATTCGAACCTTTCCGAACTCCGAATATAGTCGCCCAATATATCGATCTTTACGTCTCGACCATTTCGAGACTCCTCGTCATGTCCCCGATCTCATCCGGACTCGAACTCCTTCGGTACATCAAAACTCATAAACTCATAATATAAGCATCATCGAAACCTTGTTGCGGACCCTACGGGTTCGAGAACTATGTAGACATGACCTAGAACTATTCTTGGTCAATAACCAATAGCGGAACCTGGATGCCCATATTGGCTCCTACATATTCTACGAAGATCTTTATCGGTCAAACCGCATAACAACATACTTTGTTCCCTTTGTCATCGGTATGTTACTTGCCCGAGATTCGATCGTCGGTATCCAATACCTAGTTCAATCTCATTCTTGGCAAGTCTCTTTACTCGCTCGTAATACATCATCTCGCAACTAACTCATTAGTTGCAATGCTTGCAAGGCTTAAGTGATGTGCATTACCGAGAGGGCCCAGAGATACCTCTCCGACAATCGGAGTGACAAATCCTAATCTCGAATACGCCAACCCAACATCTGCCTTTGGAGACACCTGTAGTACTCCTTTATAATCACCCGATTACGTTGTGACGTTTGGTAGTACCAAAGTGTTCCTCCGTAAACGGAGTTGCATAATCTCATAGTTATAGGAACATGTATAAGTCATGGATAAAAGCAATAGCAACATACTAAACGATCGGGTGCTAAGCTAATGGAATGGGTCATGTCAATCAGATCATTCAACCAATGATGTGACCTTGTTAATCAAATGACAACTCCTTTGTCTATGGTTAGGAAACTTAACCATCTTTGATTAACAAGCTAGTCTAGTAGAGGCATACTAGTGACATACTGTTTGTCTATATATTCACACATGTATTATGTTTCCGGTTAATACAATTCTAGCATGAATAATAAACATTTATCATGATATAAGGAAATAATTAATAACTTTATTATTGCCTCTAGGGCATATTTCCTTCAGTCTCCCACTTGCACTAGAGTCAATAATCTAGATCACATCACCATGTGATTAACATCGATAGTTCACATCATCATGTGATTAACACCCATAATTCACATCGCCATGTGACCAAGACCCAAAGGGTTTACTAGATTCAGTAATCTAGTTCACATCGCTATGTGATTAACACCCAAAGAGTACTAAGGTGTGATCATGTTTTGCTTTTCGAGAGAATCTTAGTCAACGGGTCCGCCACATTCAGATCCGTATGTATTTTGCAAATCTCTATGTCAACAATGCTCGCACGGAGCTACTCTAGCTAATTGCTCCCACTATCAATATGTATCTAGATCGAGACTTAAAGTCATCCAGATCGGTGTCAAAACTTGCATCGACGTAACCCTTTACGGCTAACCTTTATCACTTCCATAATCGAGAAACATATCCTTATTCCATTAAGGATAATTTTGACCGCTGTCCAAATGATCTATTCCTAGATCACTATTGTACTCCTTGCCAAACTCGGCAGGGTATACAATAGATCGGGTACACAGCATGGCATACTTTATAGAACCTATGGCCAAGGCATAGGGAATGACTTTCATTCTCTTTCTATCTTACGTCGTGGCGGGTTTTGAGTCTTACTCAATTTCACACCTTTGTAACACAGGCAAGAACTCTTTTCTTTGACTGTTCCATTTTGAACTACTTCAAAATCTTGTCAAGGTATGTACTCATTGAAAAACTTATCAAGCGCCTTGATCTATCTCTATAGATCTTAATGCTCAATATGTAAGCAGCTTCACCGAGGTCTTTCTTTGAAAAACTCCTTTCAAATACTCCTTTATGTTTTGCAGAATAATTCTACATTATTTCCGATCAACAATATGTCATTCACATATACTTATCAGAAATGCTGTAGTGCTCCCACTCACTTTCTTGTAAATACAGGCTTCACCGCAAGTCTCAGATAAAACTATATGCTTTGATCACACTATCAAAGCGCTTATTCCAACTCGAGATGCTTGCACCAGTCCATAGATGGATCGCTGGAGCTTGCACATTTTGTTAGCTCCTTTAGGATTGACAAAACCTTCTGGTTGCATCATATACAACTCTTCTTTAATAAATCCATTAAAGAATGTAGTTTTGACATCCATTTGCCATAAAATGTGGCGATTGCTAACATGATTCGGACAGACATAAGCATCGCTACAGTTGAGTAAATCTCATTGTAGTCAACACCTTGAACTTGTCGAAAACCTTTCTACGACAAGTCGAGCTTTGTAGATAGTAATACTACTATCAAGATCTGTCTTCCTCTTGAAGATCCATTTATATAATATGGCTTGCCGATCATCGGCAACTCCATCAAAGTCCACACTTTGTTCTCATATATGGATCCCATCTCGGATTTCATGGTCTCAAACCATTTCGCGGAATCTGGGCTCATCATCGCTTCCTCATAGTTCGTAGGTTCATCATGGTCTAGTAACATGACTTCCGAACATGATTACCGTACCACTCGGGCGCGGATCTTACTCGAAGACCCACGAGGTTTGGTAGCAACTTGATCTGAAGTTTCATGATCATCATCATTAACTTCCTTACTAATTGGTGTAGGAATCATCGAACTGATTTCGTGATGAACTACTTTCCAATAAGGGAGAAGGTACAATTACCTCATCAAGTTCTACTTTCCTCCCACTCACTTCTTTCGAGAGAAACTCCTTCTCTAGAAAGGATCCATTTTAGCAACGAATGTTTTGCCTTTAGATCTGTGATAGAAGGTGTACCCAACAGTTTCTTTTGGGTATTCTATGAAGACGCACTTCTCGATTTGGGTTCGAGCTTATCGGTGAAAACTTTTTCACATAAGCATCACAACTCCAAACTTTAAGAAACGACATACTTAGGTTTATTGCTAAACCATAGTTCATACGGTGTCATCTCAACGGATTTAGATGGTGCCCTATTAAACGTGAATGCATTGTCTCTAATGCATAACCCAAAACTATAGTGGTAAATCGGTAAGATACATCATAGATTGCACCATATCCAATAAAGTGCGGTTCTGACGTTCGGACACACCATTATGTTGTGGTGTTCCATGTGGCGTGAGCTGTGAAACTATTCCACTTTGTTTTAATTGAAGACCAAACTCGTAATTCAAAAATTCATCTCCATGATCAGATCGCAGAAACTTTATTTTCTTGTTACGATGATTTTCCACTTCACTCTGAAATTCTTTGAACCTTTCAACTATTTCAGACTTATGTTTCATCAAGTAGATATACCCATATCTGCTCAAATCATCTTGTGAAGGTCAGAAAATAACGATACTTGCCACGAGCATCAACACTCATTGGATCGCATACATCGGTATGTATTATTTCCAATAAGTCAGTAGCTTGTTCCATTGTTCCGAGAACGGAGTTTTAGTCATCTTGCCCAAACGGCACGGTTCGCAAGTACCAAGTGATTCATAATCAAGTGATTCCAAAAGTCCATCAAGATGGAGTTTCTTCATGCTTTTACACCGATATGACCCAAACGGCAAGTGCCACAAATAAGTTGCACTATCATTATTAACTTTGCATCTTTTGGCATCAATATTATGAATATGTGTATCACTACGATCGAGATCCAACAAACTATTTTTATTGGGTGTATGACCATTGAAGGTTTTATTCATTTAAACAGAACAACAATTATTCTTTGACTTTAAATGAATAACCGTTTTTCAATAAACATGATCAAATCATATTCATGCTCAACGCAAACACCAAATAACATTTATTTAGGTTTAACACTAATCCCGAAAGTATAGGGAGTGTGCGATGATGATCATATCAATCTTGGAACTATTTCCAACACTCATCGTCACTTCCCCTTCAACTAGTTTCTGTTCATTCTGCAACTCCTGTTTCGAGTTACTACTCTTAGCAACTGTACCAGTATCAAATACCGAGGTGTTGCTATGAACACTAGTCAAATACACATCAATAATCTGTATATCAAATATACCTTTGTTCACTTTGCCATCCTTCTTATCCACCAAATATTCAGGGCATTTCCGCTTCAAAGGACCATTTCCTTTGCAGTGTAAGCACTCAATTTCAGGCTTTGGTCCAGCTTTGGGCTTCTTTCAGGAGTGACAACTTACTTGTCTTTCTACTTGAAGTTCCCTTTCTTTCCTTTGCCCTTTTCTTGAAACTAGTGGTCTTGTCAATCATCAACACTTGATGCTCTTTCTTGATTTCTACCTTCACGATTTCAACATCACGAAGAGCTCGGGAATCGTTTTCGTCATCCCTTGCATACTATAGTTCATCACGAAGTTCTAGTAACTTAGTGATGGTGACTAGAGAATTCTGTCAATCACTATCTTATCCGGAAGATTAACTCCCACTTGATTCAAGCGATTGAAGTACCTGCATAATCTGAGAACATGCTCACTAGTTGAGCGATTCTCCTCCATTTTTAGCTATAGAACTTGTTGGAGATTTCATATCTCTCAACTCGGTATTTGCTTGAAATATTAACTTCAATTCCTGGAACATCTCATATGGTCCATGACGCTCAAAACGCCTTTGAAGTCCCGATTCTAAGCCGTTAAGTATGGTGCACTAAACTATCAAGTAGTCATCATATTGAGCCAGCCAAACGCTCATAACGTCGCATTTGCTCCTGCAATAGGTCTGTCACCTAGCGGTGCATTAAGGACATAATTCTTACGTGCAGCAATGAGGATAAACCTCAGATCACGGATCCAATCCGCAATATTGCTACTAACATTTTCAATACAATTTTCTAGGAACACATATAAAAACACAGGAAGCAACAACGCGAGCTATTGATCTACAACATAATCTGCAAAATTCTAACAGACTAAGTTCATGATAAATTAAAGTTCAATTAATCATATTACTTAAGAACTCCCACTTAGACAGACATCTCTCTAGTCATCTAAGTGATCACGTGATCCAAATCAACTAAACCATAACCGATCATCACGTGAGATGGAGTAGTTTTCAATGGTGAACATCTTATGTTGATCATATCTACTATATGATTCACGCCGACCTTTCGGTCTCCGTGTTCCGAGGCCATATCTGCATATGCTAGGCTCGTCAAGTATAACCTGAGTATTCTGCGTGTGCAAAACTGGCTTGCACCCGTTGTAGATGGACGTAGAGCTTATCACACCCGATCATCACGTGGTGTCTCGCACGATTTAACTTTGGCAACGGTGCATACTCAGGAGAACACTACTTGATAATTTTAGTGAGAGATCATCTTATAATGCTACCGTCAATCAAAGCAAGATAAGATGCATAAAGGATAAACATCACATGCAATCAATATAAGTGATATGATATGGCCATCATCATCTTGTGCTTGTGATCTCCATCTCCAAGCACCGTCATGATCACCATCGCCACCGGGCGACACCTTGATCTCCATCGTAGCATCGTTGTCGTCTCGCCAACTATTGCTTCTACGACTATCGCTACCGCTTAGTGATAAAGTAAAGCAATTACATGGCGTTTGCATTTCATACAATAAAGCGACAACCATATGGCTCCTGCCAGTTGCCGATAACTCGCTTACAAAACATGATCATCTCATACAATAAAATATAGCATCACGTCTTGACCATATCACATCACAACATGCCCTGCAAAAACAAGTTAGACGTCCTCTACTTTGTTGTTGCAAGTTTTACGTGGCTGCTACGGGCTGAGCAAGAACCGTTCTTACCTACGCATCAAAACCACAACGATAGTTTGTCAAGTTAGTGCTGTTTTAACCTTCGCAAGGACCGGGCGAGCCACACTCAGTTCAACTAAAGTGAGAGAGACAGACACCGCCGGTCACCTTTAAGCAACTAGTGCTCGCAGCGGTGAAACCAGTCTCGCGTAAGCGTCGCGTAATGTCGGTCCGGCCGCTTCATCTCACAATACCGCCAACCAAAGTATGACATGCTGGTAAGCAGTATGACTTATATCGCCCACAACTCACTTGTGTTCTACTCGTGCATATGACATCAACGCATAAAACCAGGCTCGGATGCCACTGTTGGGGAACGAGTAATTTCAAAAAAATCCTACGAACACGCAAGACCATGGTGATGGCATAGCAACGAGAGGGAGAGTGTCCGCCCACGCACCCTCGTGAGACCGAAGCGAAGCGTTATATCAACGCTGTTGATGTAGTCGACGTCTTCACGATCCGACCGATCCAAGCACCGCATCCGGCACCTCCGAGTTCTTGGCACACGCTTAGCTCGATGACGATCCCCGGCTCCGATCCAGCAAAGCGTCGGGGAGGAGTTCCACAAGACGACGGCGCAGGACGATCTTGATGTTCTATCGTCGCAGGCTTCGCCTAAGCACCGCTACAATATGACCGAGGTGGAATATGGTGGAGGGGGCACCGACACGGCTAAGGAACGATCACGAAGATCAACTTGTGTGTCCATGGGGTGCCCCTGCCCCGTATATAAAGGAGGGAGGGAGGAGGAGGCCGGCCCTAGTAGGGCGCGCCATGGGGAGTCCTACTCCCACCGGAGTAGGATTCCCCTTCCTAGTCCAACTAGGAGTCCTTCCATGTATTGGGAGTAGGAGACAAGTAAGGGAAGAGAGAAGGAGGGAAGGAAGGGTGCGGCCCTCCCTAGTAAAATTCGGACTAGGCCATGGGGCGCGGCCTGCCCTAGGCAGCCCTCTCTCTTTCCCACAGGGCCCAATAAGGCCCAATACTTCTCCCGGCGAATTCCGTAACTCTCGGTACTCAAAAATACCGAATCATTCGAACCTTTCGAACTCCGAATATAGTCGTCCAATATATCGATCTTTACGTCTCGACCATTTCGAGACTCCTCGTCATGTCCCCGATCTCATCCGGGACTCGAACTCCTTCGGTACATCAAAACTCATAAACTCATAATACAACCGTCATCGAAACCTTAAGCGTGCGGACCCTACGGGTTCGAGAACTATGTAGACATGACCTAGAACTATTCTTGGTCAATAACCAATAGCGGAACCTGGATGCCCATATTGGCTCCTACACATTCTCTGAAGATCTTCATCGGTCAAACCGCATAACAACATACTTTGTTCCCTTTGTCATCGGTATGTTACTTGCCCGAGATTCGATCGTCGGTATCCAATACCTAGTTCAATCTCGCATTGGCAAGTCTCTTTACTCGCTCGTAATACATCATCTCGCAACTAACTCATTAGTTGCAATGCTTGCAAGGCTTAAGTGATGTGCATTACCGAGAGGGCCCAGAGATACCTCTCCGACAATCGGAGTGACAAATCCTAATCTCGAAATACGCCAACCCAACATCTGCCTTTGGAGACACCTGTAGTACTCCTTTATAATCACCCTGTTACGTTGTGACGTTTGGTAGAACCCAAAGTGTTCCTCCGGTAAACGGGAGTTGCATAATCTCATAGTTATAGGAACATGTATAAGTCATGGATAAAAGCAATAGCAACATACTAAACGATCGGGTGCTAAGCTAATGGAATGGGTCATGTCAATCAGATCATTCAACCAATGATGTGACCTTGTTAATCAAATGACAACTCCTTTGTCTATGGTTAGGAAACTTAACCATCTTTGATTAACAAGCTAGTCTAGTAGAGGCATACTAGTGACATACTGTTTGTCTATATATTCACACATGTATTATGTTTCCGGTTAATACAATTCTAGCATGAATAATAAACATTTATCATGATATAAGGAAATAATTAATAACTTTATTATTGCCTCTAGGGCATATTTCCTTCAGTTTTTTCATGGTTCATACCATAAAAATCAAAAAATTCCCTAGCTTCCCGCACTATGTAGTCAAATTCATTCATAAGAATAAGGGTAGCTAACTTCTTAGCTTTAGGATCCTTTATAACGGGTAGCTCATAAAACAATCTCTACAAGGTAGGGTGGGTACGGATAAATATATTTTCAAGTTTCAGAACTAGTGCTGAAATAGCTTCGGCATAAGATTTAGTTCTTTTAAGTATAGGAGTATCATCAAGAGTCAAATTTCCGACGTGATGTCTACTACGCAACCTTCTTCTTGTAGACGTTGTTGGGCCTCCAAGTGCAGAGGTTTGTAGCACAGTAGCAAATTTCCCTCAAGTGGATGACCTAAGGTTTATCAATCCGTGGGAGGTGTAGGATGAAGATGGTCTCTCTCAAGCAACCCTGCAACCAAATAACAAAGAGTCTCTTGTGTCCCCAACACACCCAATACAATGGTAAATTGTATAGGTGCACTAGTTCGGCGAAGAGATGGTGATACAAGTGCAATATGGATGGTAGATATAGGTTTTTGCAATCTGAAAATATAAAAACAGCAAGGTAACAAGTGGTAAAAGTGAGCGTAAACGGTATTGCAATGCTAGGAAACAAGGCCTAGGGTTCATACTTTCACTAGTGCAAGTTCTCTCAACAATAATAACATAATTGGATCATATAACTATCCCTCAACATGCAATAAAGAGTCACTCCAAAGTCACTAATAGTGGAGAACAAACGAAGAGATTATGGTAGGGTATGAAACCACCTCAAAGTTATTCTTTTCGATCAATCCATTGGGCTATTCCTATAAGTGTCACAAACAGCCCTAGAGTTCGTAGTAAAATAACACCTTAAGACACACATCAACCAAAGCCCTAATGTCACCTAGATACTCCAATGTCACCTCAAGTATCCGTGGGTATGATTATACGATATGCATCACACAATCTCAAATTCATCTATTCAACCAACACATAGGACTCAAAGAGTGCCCCAAAGTTTCTACCGGAGAGTCAAGACGAAAACGTGTGCCAACCCCTATGCATAGGTTCATGGGCGGAACCCGCAAGTTGATCACCAAAACATACATCAAGTGGATCAATAGAATACCCCATTATCACCACGAGTATCCCACGCAAGACATACATCAAGTGTTCTCAAATCCTTAAAGACTCAATCCGATAAGATAACTTCAAAGGGAAAACTCAATCCATTACAAGAGAGTAGAGGGGGAGAAACATCATAAGATCCAACTACAATAGCAAAGCTCGGGATACATCAAGATCGTATCACCTCAAGAACACGAGAGAGAGAGAGAGAGAGAGAGAGAGAGAGATCAAACACATAGCTACTGGTACATACCCTCACGTGATATCCCATTGTCACCACAGATACGCACAGCAAGACATACATCAAGTGTTCTCAAATCATTAAAGACTCAATCTGATAAGATAACTTCAAAGGGAAAACTCAATCCATTACAAGAGAGTAGAGGGGGAGAAGAAACATATGATCCAACTATAATAGCAAAGCTCGCGATACATCAAGATCGTGCCAAATCCACAACACGAGGGAGAGAGAGATCAAACACATAGCTACTGGTACATACCCCAGCCCTGAGGGTGAACTACTCCATCCTCGTCATGGAGAGCACCGGGATGATGAAGATGGCCACCGGTGAGGGATCCCCCCTCCGGCAGGGTGCCAGAACAGGGTCCCGATTGGTTTTTGGTGGCTACAGAGGCTTGCGGCAGCGGAACTCCCGATCTATTCTGTTCTCCGATGGTTTTAGGGTATATGGAGATATATAGGCGAAAGAAGTCGGTAAGGGGGGCCACGAGGGGCCCACCAAGGTGGAGGGCGCGCCCAGGGGGGTGGGCGCGCCCCTGCCTCGTGCTCTCCTTGTTGATCTCCTGACGTGCACTCCAAGTCTCCTGTATTGCTTTCTTTCCAAAAATAACTTTTCCGAAGGTTTCATTCCGTTTGGACTCCATTTGATATTCCTTTTCCGCGAAACACTGAAACAAGGGAAAAACAGAAACTGGCATTGGGCTCTGGGTCAATAGGTTAGTCCCAAAAGTAATATAAAAGTGCGTAGTAAAGCCCATTAAACATCCAAGATGGATAATATAATAGCATGCATACTTCATAAATTATAGATACGTTGGAGACGTATCAGCATCCCCAAGCTTAATTCCTGCTCGTCCTCGAGTAGGTAAATGATAAAAGAAAGAATTTATGAAGTGTGAATGCTAGCAGGTGCATAAGTTTGATCAATGGTAATTTCAATCACCTTTTCTAGCATCATTATATATCATAACAGTAGCTCATCTCATAAAATTTGTCATGATCAAGTAACAAGCTATTCACATGTTAAAGTACAGATCATAAAATTTCTTCAAAACTAACAAACCGTGTTATTAGTCATCAAACAATTACAATTCATACTATTTTCAGGAAGAGTCTATGTCAGAGCTTTGATTTAGCAAACTCCACATACTCAACTATCATTTAGTCTTTCACAATTGCTAACACTCACGCGATATTTACGGGTTCAAAGTTTTAATCAGACAAAGAGAAAGATAGGGGCTTATAGATTCGCCTCCCAAACTTTTACCTCAAGGGTAATGTCAACAATAATAGTTCATGATGCCTTACATCCAATTGGATATATATCAGAATCTTTCCAACACGAGGTGCTTGCCAAAGGATAAAATGAAAAAAAGGAAAGGTGAAGATCACCATGACTCTTGCATAAAATTAAAAGATAGGCCCTTCGCAGAGGGAAGCAGAGGTTTCCATGCGCTTTTATAGTTGGATGCACAAAATCTTAATGCGAGGGAACGTCACTTTATATTGCCACTTGTGATAGGGACCTTTATTATGCAGTCAGTCGCTTTTATTTCTTCCATATCATAATGATAGTATAAAGCTTATTTTCTCCACACTAAAAGATCATACATATTTAGAGAGCAATTTTTATTGCATGCACCGATGACAACTTACTTGAAGGATCTTACTCAATCCATAGGTAGGTATGGTGGACTCTCATGGCAATACTGGTTTAAGGGATGTTTGGAAGCACAAGTAGTATCTCTACTTGGTGCAAGGAATTTGGCTAGCATGAGGGGGAAAGGCAAGCTCAACGTGTTAGGCGATCCATGAAAATATACTTTATTTCAGATATAAGAAAACATAACCCATTACGTTGTCTTCCTTGTCCAATGTCAACCTTTTATCATGTCATATTTTAATGAGTGCTCACAATTACAAAAGATGTCCATGATAGTATATTTATATGTGAAATCTCTCTTCCTTCAATATTCTTTCATGAATTGTTCAAGTGACCAATACAATGTTTGCTAACCTTCAATGAATTTACCACCTCCACTTCTTATATTTAAAGTCATTACTCCCCATGGGAAAGGCATATGAAACATATATAATTTCATATTTATGACATTCAAATCATTCAACCATTTACTCATAGGATATAAGTGAAGCACACGAGTAAATGACAAACTACTCCAAAAATATATAAGTGAAGATCAATGAGTAGTTAAATAATTATGTAGCTATGTGAGGACTCTCTCTCATTTAAGAATTTCAGATATTGGTATTTTATTCAAACAGCAATCAAGGCTAAAGAAAATAAAATGACGCTCCAAGCAAAACACATATCATTTGGTGAATAAAAATATAGCTCCAAGTAAAATTACCGATGAACGAAGACGAAAGAGGGGATGCCTTCCGGGGCATACCCAAGCTTAGGCTCTTGGTTATCCTTGAATATTACCTTGGGGTGCCTTGGGCATCCCCAAGCTTAGGCTCTTGCCACTCATTATTCCATAGTCCATCAAATCTTTACCCAAAACTTGAAAGCTTCACAACACAAAACTTAACAGAAAATCTTGTGAGCTCCGTTAGCGAAAGAAAACAAAACACCACTTCATGGTACTTTAATGAACTCATTATTTATTTATATTTGTGTTAAACCTACTGTATTCCAACTTCTCTATGGTTTATAAACTATTTTACTAGCCATAGAGTCATCAAAATAAGCAAACAACACACGAAAAACAGAATCTGTCAAAAACAGAATAGTCTGTAGTAATCTGTAATTAACGCAAACTTAACGAACTCCAAAAATTCTAAAATAAATTGGTGGACCTGAGGAATTTGTCTAGTGATAATATGCAAAAAGAATCAACTAAATATCACTCACCAGTAAAAAGTTTTAGCTAATCTCGTGAGCACTAAAGTTTCTGTTTTTTACAGCATGATCATAAAGACTTCACCCAAGTCTTCCCAAAGGTTCTACTTGGCACAAACACTAATTAAAACATAAAACCACATCTAAACAGAAGCTAGATGGATTATTTATTACTAAACAGAACCAAAAAGCAATAAACTAAAATAAAATTGGGTTGGCTCCCAACAAGCGCTAACGTTTAACGCCCCTAGCTAGGCCTGATGATTTCAATGATGCTCGCATAAAAGATAAGAATTGAAACATAAAGAGAGCATCATGAATAATATGACTAGCACATTTAAGTCTAACCCACTTCCTATGTATAGGGATTTTGTGAGCAAACAACTTATGGGAACAAGAATCGACTTGCATAGGAAGGTAAAACAAGCATAACTTCAAAACTTTAAGCACATAGAGAGGAAACTTGATATTATTGCAATTCCTACAAGCATACATTCCTCCCTCATAATAACTTTCAGTAGCATCATGAATGAATTCAACAATATAACCAGCACCTAAATCATTCTTTTCATGATCTACTTGCATAGAAATTTTACTACTCTCCACATAAGCAAAATTGTTCTCATTCGGAATAGTGGGAGTATCATAAGAGACTTGAATAATATAAATTGTTTCCACATTAAAATAGTAATGTTCAGAAAAAGGTTAATCATAATCATGACAAGTTTTATAAATATAATCGTCACTACTTCTTATAGCATAAGTTTCATCACAATAATCATCATAAGTAGCAACTTTGTTCTCATCATAATCGATTGCAACCTCTTCCAAGATAGTGGACTCATCACTAAATAAAGTCATGACCTCTCCAAATCCACTTTCATAAATATTATAAGATTCAACATCCTCCAAAATAGTGGGATCATTACTTCCTAAAGTTGACACTCTTCCAAACCCACTTTCATCAATATAATCAGCATAGGTAGAAGGCATGCTATCATCATAACAACTTTGCATATCAAAACTTGGGAGGCTAAAAATATCATCATTATTAAACATAGCATCCCCAAGCTTGGGACAAACATTAATTTCAGCAAATATATTCTCAAATATGTCATCCTCATCAAAAATAGCTTCCTCAAGCTTGGGCCTTTTCATATCATAAGCATAATCACTCTCATCATTAATAGTATGGATAGCACCAATAGTATAGCAATTATCATATTCTTCCAAGCAAGTGCCAAAAAGATTTTTGTCGGGGAAACGACACCTATGGGATCACAAGAATCCCTACTATGGTTGCCGAGGCGCGGGGTTGCGAGAAGAGCAAGGCTAGTAGACAGCACAAGGATCGTTTACCCAGGTTCGGGGCGCGAGGATGCGTAAAACCCTAGTCCTGCTTTGGTGCGTGTATTTCAGAGAGTTCTTGAGCTCTCGAACTAGCTGTGGTCAGTGCATTGTTCGAAAGAGCCGAATCCTTCTCCTGTATGCCACGGGCGTCCTTTTATAGTCGAAAGGGGCTGTCATAGTGGCACACAGGAGGTGGAAAGGCGTACAGTGCCCTGAGCTTATCGCTCGTATTACAGGACAAGACGCATTTAATGCGTAGCTTAGGTGTCCCCTTCCTTTATCGGGGACGGGGGTGAGGCCCATCCCGTCCGTCGCTGCTCCTCCTCGCTTCGAGACGCGCCTTGGCCAGCGATGCGTGCGGCGCCATGTAGGCAGGCAGGCAGCTGAGGTGGCGCGGTGGTGGAGCCTTCACGAAGATCTGCATGCCGCCACGCAGGCGTTTGATGAGTTGGCCTGGGGGCTTCATGTTGCCATGCAGGTGCCCGCCCAGCTGGTTGGGCTGGCAGCTGCATGTGAGCGGCGGTGGAAGCTTGGTTGGCGTGGACCTGGCAGTGGCCCTGCTGGCGTCCTAGGTGAGGGCCTTGCCGGGTGGTCCAACAAGGGTCTTGCGTGTGGCCCGGCAAGGGTCTTGCCGTGGCGTGCTGTCGTCCCCGGCAAGGGCCTTGCCGGGGGTCTGGTGGCCTTCCTCGACAAGGATCTTGCCGAGGATCGTCGTCTTCTAATCCTCATCTGATCTTGAATATGTCTTCACAAAGATCTGCATGCGACCATAGAGGTGCCTTCCCGAGCCCTGGCCCCACGTGGATAATGGCGTTGGGGACCGTGGGCTCAAGGGTGGCTCTCTCTATTGGTGTGGGGCGAGCTGCCCCGGCAAGGGTCTTGCCGGGAACTTGCTTCATCCCTCTGCTCTTTATGGTCTTGGCCTTGGCGTTGCTCTTATTAACTTGGGCTTTGGTCTTACCTTGGCTCACCTCCCCTGTTCTTCTTAGTGCGATCGTGGGCGCGGCTCCGACTGCCCGTGCATAGGTAAAGGGGTACAAAAGCGTGCCCCTCTTTTTGTACACCGACAGGAGCCCCCGGGCCTGGGCCACACATAAGCGCAACACGTTGTTGGGCAAGGCCCAAAACGGTGCGCGGGCAGGCGGCGCAGCGTGGAGGGGTGTGCGTGACGTGGGCGGCATGCATGGGGCGGTTTCCGCACGCATGCGTCACATCACAGTAAAGAGGCGGCTCACGCCTTCCCCGTAAAAAGAGGGAGGCGTGGAGGCGCGTCTCATTTACTGAATGGGGCCAGGCCGCGGTCTTCAAGGCGTCCACTCCCATGATCACAGGGTTGGGAGATGTCGCTTCACCCGTCCCCTCAGTTCCGCACGTCCGCCACGCGTCCTTCATACGCCTGGGGTGGCAAGCGGTGGATGCGGGAAACCGGGCCGTCGCTCGTTGGGGCAGCGGGTCCGTCCTGATTCCCTGCGTCTCCGGTGGCTGGATTGGCCGAGCGGGGTGGCCGAGCCCCAACCCCGCCCCTTTATAAAGAGGGGAAAGGGGGGATGGTGTCCCGCATTCTTCTGTCATCTATCTCCTCCTACTTCTGCTTCTTCCTCTCACCCGCCATGGAGAAGGGGAATCCCGGTCCCTCGACGGTGGTGGCAAGGGTCGCCGCTCGACAACGCGCCCCTCCTCCTCCTGAGCCCGTGGTGGTGGAACCGGCCACGAGGGGAAGGGGGAGGGGGCGAGGCCATTGGCGAGGCCATGGGCGAGGCCGGGGCAGAGGTCGTAGTGCTCGGGGAAGAGGAGGACCGGGCAGCGCGCCGGCCTCGCCCCTGCCAATGGTGCCTTTCCCGATGGAAGGCCATGTCGGAGACCAGCCCCGCGAGTTCTTCATCAGGCTGCGCCGGCCTCCGCGTCGCCGTCTCCGTCTTCCCGCCCCGTTTGCTCGGGAGATGGAGCGTGACCAGCCCCAATCCCTCAGATTGCACATGAGGGGTTGTGGGAACAGGGGCATGCGGGTCGACGTCGACTTCCCGGCTCCTCGGGTCATGTACCTCTGTCGTGGGTGGAAGACGTTCGCTCGCATCCACAGCCTGACGGCGGGGCTCGTCCTCTACTTCAAATTAATGGAGGACGGCCTGCTCTCCGTCAAGATCTTCGGAGAGTTCGGAACTCGCCTGAAGTGCTGCGTGGAGAGCTCCTCTGATGGAGACTCTGGCGATGGAAGCCCTTCCTCAAGCGAAAGTGATGAGGAGGACAGCGGGGCATATGACGGGGACGAGTCCAACTAGGCCTCGGACGCCCCACGCCTGGGCGGGTGCGGCAGCAGCAGCATCTGCACCTGGCCGCTCCTCCCGCAGAGGTTTGCTGGGGGTGGGGCCAGCTCCTTGAACTTCTCAGGGCCGTCTCCTTGGGCGGCTGGCGTCGGGAGGCTGCGGAAGAGGAAGAGGGCGGGCGGCAAGGCCGTCAACTCGGAGTACACGGGCACTGACTCCTTCATCGCGTATTGCCGGTCCTGCCGCCTCGTCTTCCAGCTCCTTTCCCGGCACCGTCATCACCAGCCCACCCATGGGCGGCCACCGAGGTGTTCTCTTGGTGTTTCTGCTGCTCGTAGCTCGCCTAGGTGCCCCTTTTTCCTTTTCGCCTCCTTGACCTGCCTCCCGAGGAGAGGGACAAGAAAGGGATTGCGGGCATCTTATCTCTTTTTTAGTTTGTATGCCTGCGGGCCTTCGTTAAATTTAGAACTTGTAATACCCTTGCTCATGTTTTTCATTCCGTACGAACTGTACCTGTATGGGATGTTTTTAATGAAAAAGGGATGCTTGTCGGGTTTTTTGCTCATGGTTAAATCCCGCGACAAGGAGCGAATCCTTGTTATTGTTTAAGATAAACGTTTTTCGCCCGGCAACAGGCCTTGCCGTCCCCCCACTCCACTCGACCGTTCTTACGCTCTTGGCGGAGGCAGGGATGAAGTGGGCTTTAGGCTCCTTGTTCTACCTCCTTGCCGCCGCGGCTACAACCAAATCCAGACCCAGGAAATAATCCTTAGGTATAGGAAAAAGGGGAGCACGACAGCCTAGAGATAAAAAACGAGGTTCCACATGCCCCAGTTCCGTTCCGAAATGCATGATAGAGGATGAAAGACTTATCTGGATCTGCAGCCCCCGGCAACCTCATCTTGCCGTGGTTGGATCCTTATGCTTGCAGCCCCTGGCAACTCTGGTTTGCCGGGGTCGGGATGCCAGTCCGTTTCCTTCTTCCCAAGTAGCTCAGCAGAAGTGCTCATGTGCCCTGCGAACCAAAGGAGGACAGAAAAGAAACAGATAGACGCGCACTCGACCTCTAGGCTAGGGGTTAGTCGCCGCTAAGCACTATCAACCCTAACCAAGGAAGAGACTCGACCTAGCATGCATGCTATGACTTAGGGCGCTAGCGCTTCATTTATTTATGCTCACGGTCTGCGCCTGGCGTCACATGCCTTGCCGGCAAAGCTTGTACAAAAGGTGGCTTGCCGGGAGGCCCGGCAAGCCGCGCCTTATGGGTAAAACTTGCGAAGATGCTCGATGTTCCAGGAGTTGCTCATCGGGACAGCATCTTGATCTCCAGCGGACTGCGCTAGGCCCGTGACTCGTGACACCCGATAAGGGCCTTCCCACTTCGTGTCAACTTGTTGGAATTCTTGGCCGATGAACGCTACCAAGAACAAGGTCGCCTTCCTCAAAGCTTCGGGCATGAACCTTGCGGTTATGGTAGCAGCGCAAGGCTTGCTGGTAGTGCGCTGCTCTCACAGCTGCCCGAAGACGATCTTCCTCAAGGAGCGTTGCGTCATCTTGGCGCAACTGCTCTTGCTCAAGCTCATCATAAGAGAGCACTCGAAGTGACCCGTATATGAGTTCCGTGGGGAGAACTTCTTCTGCCCCGTATACCAGGGCAAAAGGTGTCTGGCTGGTGGCTCGATTTGGCGTCGTTCTGATCGACCAAAGAACCGCCACAATTCATCAATCCAGCGCCTTCCGCTCTTGCGCAGCTTGTCAAAAGTCTTTGTCCTTAGGCGTCGCAACACTTCAGCATTTGCCCTCTCCGCTTGGCCGTTGCTCTGTGGGTGTGCCACGGAAGCAAAACAGACCTTGCTGCCGAGGTCTTGAATGTATTGCATGAAGGTATGGCTCATTAACTGCGTGCCGTTGTCGGTGATGACTCTGTTTGGCACACCAAAACGGCAGACCAGTCCCTTGAAAAACTTGACAGCTGATTGAGCAGTCACCTTTCTCACTGCTTCCACCTCCGGCCACTTTGTGAACTTGTCGATCACAACGCGGGGGAAACGGCCCAGTATATCGAGCCCCCAGACAGAGAATGGCCAGGAGAGAGGGATTGTTTGAAGGGCTTGAGCTCGTTGATGAAGCTTCTTTGAATGGAAATGACACACTTCACACTTGGTTACTAGTGTCGTCGCATCCTAGAGGGCGGTGGGCCAGAAGAAACCTTGCCGGAACGCCTTCCCGGCAAGGGCCCTCGACCCAATGTGGGTGCCACATATGCCTCCGTGTATCTCCGCCAACAGCTCCAGTCCTTCCTCCTGGGGGATGCACTTCAATTTCACACCGTTTGTCCTTCTCCTGTATAGGACGTCATCAACGAACTGGTACAGGGCGGACCGACGGGCTACTTTTACCACTTCTTCCTTCTCCTTAGGAAGCTCCCCTGTTTGGAGGAATCAGACGGTATGCTGCGCCCATGCCGGAGCCTGGGGCTCGACGGCAAGGACCAAAGGCATTTCTTCCGCCATGGGAGTAGCTGTCTCTACGGCCAGGGCTTGACGCCCTGCTGGAGCCAGTTGCTCTTGGGCAGGCTCAGCGTCCACGGCAGCACCCTTGCCGGCAGCCCCAGGGGGCTCGGTAAGAAAGTACTTGCCGGGACCTGACTTCCTCCGCTTGTTCTGCCCCGCTGATGGCTCGACGGATGGTCGAGTTAACCGGAGGAAAAAGGTACCTGGTTCCACAGGTAGCTTGAATGCGGCATGCTTTGACACGTAATCGGCGATGTCGTTCTCCGCTCGGGGGATGTGCTCCGCTTGGATACCGTCAAAGTGTTCCTCCAGTTTCCTCACCTCATCTACGTAAGCTTCCAGCAATGGGCTCTGATAATCCTTGTTGACCTGTCTGACAACAAGCTGCGAGTCACCCCTGACGATGAGCTTCTTAACCCCGAGGTCTGCCGCGATCCTGAGACCGGCAAGCAATCCTTCATACTCAGCAGTGTTGTTGGTGGACATCTCCATGGAGAAGTGCATCTGGATTACGTACTTGAGGTGCTCTCCGGTGGGCGCGACGAGCAGCACACTGGCACCGACGCCTTGCAGCGAGAAAGCCCCATCAAAGTACATGATCCAGTCGCGGTCTGCTTCCTTGCCAGGAGAGTTGTCTCCTGGATTTCTTCGTCAGGCGTTGAGGTCCATTCTGCAATGAACTCCGCCAAGACTCTGCTCTGGATTGTCGAGGTACTTTCAAACTTCAAACCGAAACTTGATAGCTCCAAGGCCCATTCCACAATCCTTCCGGTTGCATCTGGGTTGTGTAGTATCCGTTGTAATGGGAGGCGGGTGACTACAGTGATCACGTGGGCTTGGAAGTAATAACGCAGCTTCCTCGAGGCCATAAGGAGGCCAAAGAGCAATTTCTGCACACCGAAGTACCTTGATCTAGCTCCCTGCAAGAGGGAGCTGACAAAGTAAACCGGGTGCTGCATCATCTTCTTCTTCTTCACCACCTCACTCGACTGCGCGGGCATTGCCTTGGTGGCATCACACTCTGCCGGGGGCTGCGCCTCGCCGGCACCAGGCCCCGCCGAGGGAATCTTTGGCTTGCCATCCGCTGGTTCTGCCGCCGTCACCGCCTCCTCATCAACCTCCCTCTGTGCCACCAGTGCGGCGCTAACCACTTGATTCGTCGCCGCCAGATATAGCAGCAACGGCTCTTGTGGTTTAGGCGCAACCAGTATTGGTGTGGAGGAAAGGTATTTCTTCAGATCCTGTAATGCTGCCTCGGCTTCTGGGGTCCACTCCATTGGGCCTGCCTTCTTCAAGATTTTTAAGAAGGGAAGGGCGCGCTCGGCGGACTTGGAGATGAATCGGCTCATGGCGGCAACGCAGCCGGTGAGCCGACGCACATCTTTGATCCGCTTGGGTGCCTCAATCTGCTCAATAGCCTTGATCTTGTCTAGGTTTGCCTCGATCCCGCGTTGCGACACAAAGAACCCGAGAAGCTTGCCGGATGGAACACCGAAGACACACTTCTCAGGGTTCAGCTTGAGGTTGATCTTGCGCAGGTTGGCAAATGTCTCTTCTAGATCTTGCACAAGAGTTGGCCCGTCCTTGGTTTTGACCACTATGTCATCCATGTATGCCTCCATATTTCTATGGAGCTGAGGTTCAAAACCAATTTGGACTGCTCTTGCAAACGTTGAGCCAGCACTCTTCAACCCGAAAGGCATTCGTAAAAAGCAATACATACCACATGGGGTGATGAATGATGTCTTCTCTTCATCCTCTCTTGTCATGAAGATCTGGTGGTAGCCTAAGTAGGCGTCGAGGAACGACAATAGATCACACCCGGCTGTGGAGTCAACAATCTGGTCGATGCGCGGCAACGGGAAGGGGTCCTTAGGACAAGCCTTATTGATATATGTGCAATCAATACACAACCTCCACTTCCCATTCTCCTTGCGCACCACTACCGGATTGGCCAACCACGTCGGGTGGAGCACTCCTCTCACTAAACCTGCCGCTTCCAACTTCCTGATCTCCTCTGTGATGAACTCCTGCCTCTCTAGAGCCTGCTTTCTGACCTTCTGCTTGACGGGCCGCACGTGGGAGAAGACAGCTAGGTGGTGCTCAATCACCTCCCTGGGAACACCGGGGATGTCTGACGCTTGCCATGCAAACACATCGACATTTGCCCGCAGGAAGGTGATGAGCGCGCCTTCCTATTTGCTGTCAAGGGTGGAGCCTATGGTGAAGGCCCCTCCCGTGCCATCCTCCCCGACGGGCACCTTCTTGGTCTGCGGCGGCTCGGCTCTGGATCTCTTGCTCTTGTCGGTAGAGCTCTCTAGCACGTCCTCGATGGTAGCACAACACTCCGAGGAGGTGCGCTTTGCTGGAGTGGGTGCGAGAGGTCTTGTCGGGCTTCTTCTTCCCTCCCGGGCCTTCAGCGGCAGGAGCAGGTGCCTTGACGACAGTTGCTGCAACTGCTTCCCGATAGAGTTGGTCGGCACAGATCAGCGCGTCTTTCTTGTCGGACGGGACCGAGATGATGGTCAACGGTCCGGGCATCTTTAGCATGTTGTAGGCGTAGTTTGACGCCGCCATGAACTTGGCTAGTGCCGGTCGGCCGAGGATCCCGTTGTAGGGCAAGGGGATCTCAGCCACGTCGAAGACGATCCTCTCTGTCCTGTAGTTCAACTCTCCTCCAAATGTCACGGGCAGTGTGACCTTTCCCTTCGGCTGGCTCCTCCCCGGATTGACCCTTTGAAATGTGCCCGTTTCCTCGAGGTCTCCATCAGGGATTTGCAACCTTTTGATCACAACAGGCGAGATCAGGTTCAGGCCGGCTAAGGGAGTCCTGGATTCGGGGGTGTCCGGATAGCCGAACTATCACCGTTGGCCGGACTCCTGGACTATGAAGATACAAGATTGAAGACTTCGTCCCGTGTCTGGATGGGACTTTCCTTGGCGTGGAAGGCAAGCTTGCGATACGGATATGTAGATCTCCTACCATTGTAACCAACTTTGTGTAACCCTAACCCTAACCCTATCCGGAGTAGGGTATTACCTCCATCGAGAGGGCCCGAACCTAGGTAAAAACATCGTGTCCCTTGTCTCCTGTTACCATCCGCCTAGACGCATAGTTCGGGACCCCCTACCCGAGATCCGCCGGTTTTGACACCGACATTGGTGCTTTCATTGAGAGTTCCTCTGTGTCGTCATCTTTAGGCCCGATGGCTCCTTCGATCATCAACAACGACGTGGTCAAGGGTGAGACTTTTCTCCCCGGACAGATCTTCGTAATCGGCGGCTTTGCACTGCGGGCCAATTCACTTGGCCATCCGGAGCAGATCGAAGCTACGCCCCGCCATCGTGTCAGGTTTGGGAGTTTGAACTACACGGCCGACATCCGCGGAGACTTGATCTTCGACGGATTCGAGCCACAACCAAGCGCACCAGCCTTTCTGCGGATGGGCACGATCTAGCTCGCCACGAACAAAGTGCCACGAGGTCGCACCAGCGTCCGCTCCGACCCTTTGCTCGGAGCCGACTCCGCCGATTGAGGATGAGTGGCTGGACACCGCCTCGGGGGCTACGATCTCTACGGCGATTGAGCCGAACACCATCCCTGTCCTGCGAATCCCGTGACTCTAAGGTGCCAGACTCCTCTCCGGACTCAACCTCCGCGCCGGCGGTCGAATCCGATTGGGCGCCGGTCATGGAGTTCATCGCGCGGACAACTTTCAGCACTCGCCCTTTGGCGACATACTGAATTCACTAAAGTCTCTCTCTTTATCGAGAGCCCTGGCGGACTACGGTCGGGAAGGTTGGGATCGGACGATTTAAGAAATTCAACGCCCACCCACCACCCACTTTGTAGTCACTGCCGATGATTTAACCGACATGCTCGACTTCGACCAAGACATCAACGATATGGACGATGATCTTGGAGACGACCAAGAACCAGCGCCATGAGGCACCGGAAGGCCACCTCGTCATACGACATATACATGGTGGACATCCCAAAAGATGGGAACGGCGATGGAATAGCGGAGGATGACCCTCCAAGAAACAGCCCAAGCGCCCGGCGTCGTGGCGCCGCTCTAAATCCCGCCACAGCAAAAACGGTGATTCCGCACGGAGATAATAACACCACGGACAAGGTCGAAGACAACCCCCTCCAAAGCAGGATTCGCACGGGAGGATGGAGAAGCCAGCCCTCATGATAGAGCGGCGACGGGGAGGTGGAGGACGATAATTATATGCCTCCCTCCGAAGATGAGGCAAGCCTCGACGACGAGGAATTTGTCGTGCCTGAGGATCCCGCCGAACAGGAGCGTTTCAAACGTAGGCTTATGGCCACGGCAAGCAGCCCCAAGAAAAAGCAGCAACAGCTTAGAGCTGACCAAGACTTGCTAGCTGACAGATGGACTGAAGTCCTTGCGGCCGAAGAGTACGAACTCGAACGCCCCTCCAAGACATACCCAAAACACAGGCTGGTACCCCAATTATAGGAAGCAGCACCCAAACCTATATCACCAGCGCATGATGCGGCCGACCGGCCACCCGTGGTCGTGACAGAGAGGCCTCTAGACCCTCCATTCAAGCCGCACCCCGGCGTCGCTCGAAAAGTACCAAGGCATGGGGAAACGCGCCAGACCTGCAAGACATATTGGAGGACAAGGCAAGGCAAACAAGATCGATTTACGGATCGCGTGGGCGTCCCACGACACGTGACGATAACCGTCACGCCGGATACAACAATTCCGGTCGGTCGAACACAGTAGACAAAGCTCATTTGAGCTACGTCGTGATATAGCTCAATACAGAGGCGCCGCACACCCACTACGCTTCATGCATTTAAGTGATGGATCATCAAATCCCGAGGGTTTCAAACCCGTAAACATAGAATCATACGATGGCACAACAGATCCTGCGGTTTGGATCGAGGACTACCTCCTCCATATCCACATGGCCCGCGGAGATGATCTACACGCCATCAAATACCTCCCACTCAAGCTTAAAGGACCAGCTCGGCATTGGCTTAACAGCTTGCCGGCCAGAATCAATTGGTTGTGGGAGGACACAGGCCGTATTCCTTGATAACTTACAAGGCACATGCGTGCGACCACCAGACGCTGATGACCTCAGCCACATAATTCAGCAGCCGGAAGAATCGGCGGACAATTACGGACACGGTTCCTAACCAAGAAAAATCAAATCGTTGATCGTCCGGATGCAGAGGCCCTTGCAGCCTTCAAACATAACATCGCGACGAGTGGCTTGCCCGGCACCTAGGACAGGAAAAGCCGAAATCCATGGCAGCCCTCACAACGCTCATGACCCGCTTTTGCGCGGGAGAGGACAGCTGGCTAGCTCGTAGTAACAACTTGACCAAAAACCCTGGTAGTTCGGATACCAAGGACAGCAATGGCAGGTCGCGTCGCAAGATACGGCAGTCAATGCCAGATTTAGAGGCTCTAAACCCGGTCAACAGAAAAAGCCGTTCAAAAGAAATACTCAGGGCCCGTCCAATCTAGACCGAATACTCGACCGCTCGTGCCAAATACATGGCACCCCCGAAAAACCAGCCAACCACACCAACAGGGATTGTTGGGTCTTCAAACAGGCAGGCAAGTTAAATGCTGAACTCAATGACAAGGGGCTGCATAGCGATGACAAGGAGGAGCCCCAGCCGCCGAACAATAGAGGACAGAAGGCTTCCCCCCACAAGTGCGGACGGTGAACATGATATACGCAACCCACATACCCAAAAGGGAGCGGAAGCGTGCACTAAGGGACATATATGCGATGGAGCCAGTCGCCCCGAAGTTCAACCCATGGTCCTCCTGCCCGATCATCTTTGATCGAAGGGACCACCCCACTAGCATCCGCCACGGCGGATTTGCCGCATTGGTTCTTGAGCCAATCATCGACGGGTTTCACCTCACTAGAGTCCTAATGGACCGCGGTAGCAGCCTGAACCTGCTTTATCAGGATACAGTGCGCAAAATGGGCATAGACCCCTCAACGATTAAACCCACAAAGACGACCTTTAAAGGCGTCATACCAGGTGTAGAGGCCAATTGTACAGGCTCAGTTACACTTGAAGTGGTCTTCGGATCCCCAGATAACTTCCGAAGCGAAGAGTTAATCTTCGACATAGTCCCGTTCCGCAGTGGCTATCACGCACTGCTTGGACGAACCGCATTTGCAAAGTTCAATGCAGTGCCGCACTACGCGTACCTCAAGCTCAAGATGTCAGGCCCTCGAAGAGTAATCACGGTCAATGGAAACACTGAACGCTCTCTCCGAACGGAGGAGCACACGGCGGCCCTCACGGCGGAGGTGCAAAGCAGCCTCTCACAGCAATTCTTGAGTCCGGCTATTAAACGTCCGGACACCGTCAAGCGCGCCCGGAGTAACCTACAACAAGACCGCCTGGCACGATCCTAGCACGCGTAGAAATCCGGCCCCAACCCCAGCCCTCACGACATTGCAAAGCCAGTACTACGCATACATAACTACGCTCTGGAGATACCATGGGCATAAGGGGAGGGCACGACCACGCACGCCTGCATGCGGCTCAACCGCACTGTGGGCTCCGATTGTGTCATTCTTTTTCTTTCTTCTTTTCTCTTACTTTCAGGACTCCGTTTTCCAGAAGCCTTGTCCGGCACTAGAATTGCCGAACTCACGATGCAAAGCCAGGGAAGCAGAAAGCAACGTCGAGTGTCCAGGTGGTCTCTACTACGAGCATTATACCTGTTTTACATACCATCCCGCAGCTTACCCCTGGAGGGGGACATGTTAAATAGTCCCATCCCTTGCTTATCGCACTATTTGTATCGTTCTGCTTTCATTGCAGTACCTTTTTGAATAAACAATACATAGCTTTTGCCTATTATTGCACTCCTTTTTATCTATATATATGTTCATTCATGACATGTTGCACCCGTACACTTTGGTACGGCCAATACACCAGGGGCTTAAGTACCCCAAAAGTATGGTGTGATAAGTCCGAACACTTTCACAAGTGCGGCACCCCGAACTTATAACATTATATGCATCGGCTCTGAATCATGTCTTGGGTCAATAGTTGGGTTTGCCCGGCTCCCGTGTTTTGGTACCTTACGTTCTGTTATATCGGCTAAGGTAGCACTGGGAGAACCACTGCGATTGTGCCCCGGTTGAGCTGGGTTGAGCACCTTAGTGGAGAAAGCTAAAACTGACCGTCATGATAGGGCGAGAGCCGGTCGCTGTTCGAGAGGATTTTTGTGTCCCTAAAGACTTATGCCGCTTAGAGCGAGGAGTCGGCATTGTCTGGCCAAGGCGTGGATAGCGCCCCAAACTCGGTCTTCCGAATACTAGGGGCTTCGCCGAAATTTAAAATTATAGAATTCTAGGGCTAAGTGAGAGTGTTCAAGCACTATAGTCCGGTTGCCTTGTTCGTTGCGTTGAGCGCCTCCCTCGAAGGACCCAAGAATGGGAACAAGAGCGCTCAAGTTTATCCCGAACACCCTAGCAGTCGTGGCATGGGGGCTGAAGCCAACGACTTGCCATCTCTTAAATTTGATAAACGGCCGCACAGAAGGTAATATTTTAAATTCACAAGCGTTGCTTAGCACATATGAACAAGTTTTCAGCGTACAGGATAACAAATGCGAGTCTATTAAAAAATTACATCTTTGGAGCATTCACCCGCTATAAGGCGGGCACCCTTCAGGAAGCCCTCATAGTACATTTCGGGCTTGCGATGCTCCTTGCCCTTCAGTGGCCCATCCGTCACAAGCTTCTCAGCATCCAGCTTGCCCCACTGCACTTTAGCACGGGCAAGGGCCCGACGGGCAACTTCAATGCAGACGGAGCGCTTGATGACTTCAATCCATGAACAGGCCCACCACCCCGCAGACTAGCCAAGTAGCTCCGGGCATGGTTTCCAATGGCCACAGCCGAATTATGAGGCCCTTCATGGCCTGTTCAGCGACCTTGTGGAGCTCGACCAGCTGCTTCAGCTGGTCGCTCAGGGCACGGATGTCCGGCAAAGATATCGAGACCAGAACACCTTTTCCGTCGAGCTCCCCTCCTTGGCGCGGTAGAACGTGGCAGCATCAGACACACTACGGGGCAGATCTGCGAATGATCTTGGAGAGCTCCGGATTCGGGTAAGTAATAGATAATCCACTTTCACATGCTTGCTTTGCATAAAGAATGCCTTACCCGCCGCTATCTTCTTTAATGATTCAATTTCCTGGAGGGCTTTTTGGGCTTTGGCCTTAGCGGCTTTGGCAGTCTTAAGAGCCGAGGCGAGCTCGGACTCTCGAGTCTTCAAGTCACGCTCCAAATTCTCGTGTTTTTCCACGAGAGCCTGGAGCTCTTTCCGCACCTCCGCCACCCGCACCTCCTGCTTCTCTCGCTCGGTGCGCTCCGCGGCCGCTTTGCTTTCGGCCGTGGACACCGCTTCCTTCAGGGTTGCCACCTCGTTCGTGGCCCCTACAATACCCACGTTAGTCCTGTCATTTTTGCAACCAAATCCTTTCTATAAGGTATTACTTTAATAAGGTATAACTTACCTTCCTTGTCCCTGAGCTGCTTCTTGGCAAGGCCGAGCTCGTTCTTGGACCGCTCGAGGCTCGGCTTCAATGCATTGACCTCCGCAGTCAGTGCGGCAGAGGTCAGCAGCGCAGCCTGCATTCCCATATTGACATACTTATGTTAGACTCATGAGTATATCTTTTTAGATCCTCAGTCCGGCTTTTCTTCCCGAACACCGAACTAAGCATCAGGGGCTACTGTCTATGCGGTAATTTTTACATATTCTAAACTTACCTCAAAGCCTGTTAGAAGGCTGGTACAGGCTTCAGTCAGCCCGCTCTTGGCGGACTGAACTTTCTGGATCACCACACTCATAACAGTGCGGTGCTCCTCGTTGATGGAGGCGCCGTTAAGCGCCTACAGCAATCTATCCGGTGCCTTCGGATGGACGGAGGTCACCGGCGTCGCAGTCTTGCCCTTTCTACGAAGGGGCCGCTTGCCGGACTTCGGAACCACTGAATGTTCCGGTACGGAGTCCGGCACATGGCCGGACTTAGAGCCCTCTGGGGTCTCGCCCCCGTTACGCCCAGAGTCCGGGAGGTCGCCTTGCGGCGCCTCCAGGACCACCTCCTCCTGACTGGGCCCCTTTTGGGACTCCACCGCGGTGTCGTCTGCGTCACGAGGAGAGGAGGCGGTCAGAAGTGAAGTGCTATTCACATCCGACGAATCCAGGGAGCCGCTCGGACGAAGCGGCGAGCCAAATCCTTGGGCGGGCTACATGGTTATATTTGGCGTTAGAAGACACTATGCGACAAATAAAAAGTCATGAGCTATTCCGGAGTCCGGACACTTACGATCTCGCCAGGGGCTTGGCCCTTGGTGGCCACTCCTCCTCGTCGTTGTCGGCGTTGGTGGAGAAGTTCGGAGGAAGGGTCCTTCCTTTCTTGGACCCTCCGGCCTCCCCAGTCGGGGCGGCCTTCCTTTTCTTCTCTCCTTCACTGGGGAGAGGCTTTTTCCTCCTCCCGTCCTCGGGGAGATTCCGCTTAGAGTCGTCGGACGATGAGTCCGACAACACTGGCGTCAGCGCTCCTTCAGTCCCCGTGGCCTTCTTCTTGGCCTTCTTTTCCGGCACCACGTGAGGTGCCGAGCCAAGAGCCTGGCTCAGCGGGCGTCCGCTGGAATCTTCGGCAAGGAGTCGGACAGTTAACCTGCCCGGACGTGTTACGCCGATCTGTCAAAGGTAAGGGAGTTTAGATCCACATAGAGTCAAACTATGAAAAACAAGAGTCCCGTAAAGGGTAAAATAGCTTACCTCGGTAGCTTGGCGCTGCGAGCTGAATCCGCGATCTTCGGTAGCAGATGTGGGAGCCTCCGCGCCCTTGAACGACACCTTCCATGCATCTTCGTACGTAGTGTCGAAGAGCCTTTTAAGAGTTTGGTGTTGTGCCGGATCGAACTCCCACAATTTGAAGGCCCGTTGTTGGCATGGGAGGATCCGGCGGATGAGCATAACCTAGACTACATTGACAAGCCCGAGATTCTTGTCCACCAGTGGTTGGGACGAGTTTGGAGTCCGGACAGCTCTTCCGAATCACCCCACGTCAGCCCGTCTCTTTCCATGATGTGAGCTGTGGGGAAGCCGGATCGAATTGGGGCCGCCGCCCATTGAGAGTCGCATGCTCGGTGATGTAGAACCACCCGATTGCCACCCCTTTATGGTCTCCACAAAGGTGCCCTCGAGCCATAGGACTTTGGCCATCTTGCCAACCATGGCACCTCTGCACTCTGGCAGCAGCCGCCCACTACCTTCGGCTTGACATTGAAGGTCTTCAGCCATAAGTCAAGTGGGGCTGGATGCAGAGGAAGGCCTCGCATTACCTGACGATGAACGCCGAGATGTTGAGGATGAAATTGGGGCCGATCGTGGAAGTTCAGGCCATAGTAGAACAGGAGCCCCCGGACAAATGGGTGAAGTGGAAAACCTAGTCCGCGGAGGAAGTGGGTGAGGAACACCACCCTCTCATGGGGCCTGGGGTGGGAATGAGTTGCCCTCGTCTGGGAGCCGGGCGTGATGTCTTTGGACAAGTATCCGCCTTCTGCAGCTTTTTTGACTTGTCCCTCCGTGACGGAGGAGACCATCCACTTGCCTCCCGCTCCGGACATGGTTGGAGGAGGTTGAGGAGGATGTGCGGACTTGGGCGCTGGAGCTCGAAAAGGAAATGGATGAGCAAAGGAGGAAGAAGGCGAGGTGAAAAGGTGGATCCTTATCCCTTATATGGACGGACGGCTATGCGTCCCCGCCAGCCTGGTAAAACTCACTTATCTCCCAAGCGCCGTAATCAATGGCACGGTTGGGTTACCCATGTCCGTATTGATGGGAATCCCGGAATAAGGGGGCACGATCTCCGCTCTCATGAGACGTGCCAAGGAAACTGCCTCGCTAAACGCGCTGAGGTGGAATAGTAAAACGATTCAGATAAAGCGCTGGCCGTGGTGTGATGTCACGCCGTGGAATACGTCGGCAGATCTGTGCAAAGGTTATTCTCTACGGTGGTATGTGGAACTTGTTTTGCGAGAGCGGACACTATCCTTGTGTTCAAAATCTTCTATGAAGTATTCGGAGGAGGAACCCGCCTTGCAATGCCGAAGACAATATGCGCACGGACTCGTCGTCATTGAAGCCTGGTTCAGGCTCTTGAGGAGTCTGGATTAGGGGTGTCCGGATAGCCGAACTATCACCGTTAGCCGGACTCCTGGACTATGAAGATACAAGATTGAAGACTTCGTCCCGTGTCCGGATGGGACTTTCCTTAGCGTGGAAGGCAAGCTTGGTGACACGGATATGTAGATCTCCTACCATTGTAACCGACTCTGTGTAACCCTAACCCTATCCGATGTCTATATAAACCGGTGGGTTTTAGTCCGTAGGACAAACAACAATCATACCATAGGCTAGCTTCTAGGGTTTAGCCTCTCTGATCTCGTGGTAGATCCACTCTTGTACTACCCATATCATCAATATTAATCAAGCAGGAGTAGGGTATTACCTCCATCGAGAGGGCCCGAACCTGGGTAAAAACATCGTGTCCCTTGTCTCCTATTACCATCCGCCTAGACGCACAGTTCGAGACCCCCTACCCGAGATCCGCCGGTTTTGACACCGACACCGGCCCCGCCGTCAACCAACATCTTGTTCACCCTGAGGTTGCGTATTGTTGGTGAGACCAACAATGGCAAACACCCGACCGCGGCAGTTTAGTCAGGGTGGTCCTCGGCGTCAAAGATGAGGGGCGTGCTGGACCACTTCAGCGGCTTATGAGCGTCGAACGACGGATCTGCTGCTGTAATCTCACGCGCCCACTGCTTGAGCTGGCGGTGAGAGGTATGCAGCGAGGCGCCACCGTCAATGCACATGGCTTCCGTAGCCTTCTGGAACCCTTGCTCACCAGACTCGTCGTCCTCGTCATGGTCATCGTCTTCTTGTTTCTTTTCGCGGCCCCGGGCGGGTCTCTCTTGCTGGTTGTCCTTGCTGGGACGGCCTCCTTGTCCGCCATGCTTCTTGCCGGATCCCTCGGCACCGTCCTGGTCCTTCTCCTTGTCCCGCCTCTCGAACTCAGCCTTTGCTTCTTAGCAAGCAGCTCGACTTGTCGGAAGTTCTGGAGGTCGTTGAGGGAGTCTTGGATTAGGGGGTCCTCGGACAGCCGGACTATATCCATTGGCCGGACTGTTGGACTATGAAGATACAAGATTAATGACTTCGTCCCGTGTCCGGGTGGGACTCTCCTTGGTGTGGAAGGCAAGCTTGGCGATACGGATATGTAGATCTCCTCCCTTGTAACTGACTCTGTGTAACCCTAGCCCCCTCCGGTGTCTATATAAACAGGAGGGTTTAGTCCGTAGGACAACATCAATCATATCATAGGCTAGATTCTAGGGTTTAGCCTCTATGATCTCGTGGTAGATCAACTCTTGTAATATTCATATCATCAAGATCAATCAAGCAGGAAGTAGGGCATTACGTCCATCAAGAGGGCCCAAACCTGGGTAAACATTGTGTCCCCCGCCTCCTGTTACCGTCCGCCTTAGACGCATAGTTCGGGACCCCCTACCCGAGATCCGCCGGTTTTGACACCGACATTGGTGCTTTCATTGAGAGTTCCACTATGCCGTCATCATAAGGCTGGATGGCTCGCCTCATTGTCAAGGACAACATCACTTCTGGGGGAGCCCTGGCTGTAGGCCAAACTCTCTGACTAGGCGGTTTCGTCATGACCGCCTGTTCGGCCGCTGCGCCGATGATGACTTCTCAGGTCATCGAAAACAACCTCCACGTCAACTCGGGACTCGCCGAGTAGTTGGATCCAATAGAACTCTCTTCTTTGACCGAGCTCTTGGATTGCATCGCCTCTTTGGAAGTTGCTACAGACTATGATCAGATCGGGCTTAAAACCGACCAAAGGGAAATTAACTCCCCGCCAGTCACCCATCAGATAGCGGTGGTGGAGGAGCAATGCGGCGATCCTTCCTCTATCTTGAGGACAAACTATGTCCGGATACCCGAGCTCTCTGAGCCGGATACCCGTCTATGGGAGGACATCGCCCAAACCCTGAACCTAGAATCAGGCAGCGGGCCAGACCTATCGGGCAACATCCCGGAGCCCGAACTTCCAAGATCGGAAACTCCTCCACGCCTGGGTCTCAGATCGGGTCAAGGTTCGGACTTAAATCTACCCACCCACCCAGATGTACACGATCTTTCCCACATTAGAAAAGAGCCCCAGGAGATAGTACACCACTATTGGGCCAGATTCCTCCTTGTAATGAACAAGGTCAAGGACTGTCGCGAGAAAGATGCAATTTCATTCTTTTGCAATAATTGCATGGACAAGGGAATCCTCAACGCCATAAGTCGCTGTGACATAGCACACTTCGCTGAGTTGGCGGCCATAGTACGGAAGTACTATGCAATGGAAAGCGCCTGGAAAACCCAAACAAAATTTTGGGATACTCCGGCTCTAACAAAAACCCCAGTCCGAACTAAAAGGGTGCACTCTTATAAGTCACCCGACCCAATTACAAAGAAGCAAAAGCCCACTACAGGGCGTGGAACCGTATTGGAAGGATGGCTTAATGGGCCATGCAAAATTCACAGTACAACGGATACCATACCAACACACAGTCTTAGAGCATGTTGGGTACTCCGGCAGGTGGCCAAGAGCGGTGAGGATCTCCTCATTAAAAATACCGCAGAGCACCATCCCGTGGATAACAACAATACAGTATTGACAGTCTACAATACCTTCGCCTCAAATAATAAGCATAAGCGAGCACTCCGCAGCCTTGCCGAAGTCTGCCACGTGGCAGCAATAAATCCGTGGAGCGATACGGCTATCACCTTCAATGCCAGTGACGAACCTAAATTCCGAACAGCCCGAGCACCAGCCGCCTTAGTCCTTAGCCCAATTGTGGATGGCTTCCGGCTTTTGAAAGTGCTCATGGACGACGGCAGCGGATTAAACCTCATTTATGAGGAGACTCTTCAAAAAATGGAAATAGACAAAAGTCGCATTGAGCAAAGCAGCACGACCTTCAGAGGAATCATCCCCAGTCGGGAGGCACGATGTGCTGGGAAAATCACACTAGATGTGGTATTCGGCACGCCGGAGAATTATAGGTCCGAAGAAATCACATTCCAAGTGGCCCCGTTCAATAGCGGATACCACGCCCTTCTAGGGCGGGAGGCATTCACGATCTTCCAAGCCATACCCCATTACGGGTACATGAAGCCCAAGATGCCCGGGCCCAATGGAATCATCACTCTAGCTAGTGATCTGGACATAGCACTCCGCGCCGAAAACAAAATAGCCGCACTGGCCCTCGAGGCGTTATCCGAAGCACTCGCGGCCGAGGAATTAACTGTGCTGCGCTCCACAGTGGATAGGGACGACGTGATACTCAACAAAAGATCAAAGTCCACCTCTTTTAAACCAGCGGATGAAATAGTCAAATTCCAAGTCCACCCAACGGACCCTACAAAAACAGCATCCATCAGGGCACAGTTAAACCCCGCTGTAGATGCCGCACTACGGGAGTTCCTGCGCGAGATTTGGGACATATTCGCCTGGCATCCTTCAGACATGCCAGGAATCCCACACAGGCTGGCCGAGCATAGCCTTAACATTCTAAAGGGATTCAAGCCGGTCAAGCAGACTCTTCGGCGTTTCTCCGAACCTAAGCGACAAGCCATGGGAGAGGAGCTCGCCAAGTTACTGGCGGCCGGATTCATTAGAAACACCCAGACTGGCTAGAAGCAAAACCGGCTAAAATTCGAGCTCTGTCACAATTGGCTATCCCAACAGACCTCGAGCAAATTCAGAAACTAACTAGATGCGTGGCGGCCTTAAGCCACTTTATCTCCCGATTAGGAGAAAAGGCACTACCCCTTTACCGCTTTCTTCGGCGCACCGAACACTTCGAGTGGACGGATGCGGCCACGGCCGGATTGGAAGAAATAAGAGCCATCCTGGACACCAACCCAATCTTGGCCGCGCCAAATGTCGGCGAACCAACGCTATTATATATAGCGGCAACTCACCAAGTTGTAAGCGCAACGCTCATCATCGAACGAAAGACGGACGAACATAAATTCCCACTTCAAAAGCCGGTATACTATGTATCCACTGTCCTCACTCCATGCAAATCATGGTACCCACATTATCAAAAGATAGCATACGCGGTATTCATGGCATCCCGGAAATTACGACACTACTTTCAAGAGTGTTCAATTACGGTGGCCTCGGAAGTACCACTCAACGACATAATAAACAACCGCGATGCCACGGGCCGGATTGCTAAATGGGCTAACGAGCTCCTCCCGTTCGACATAACATATAAACCACGGCGAGCCATTAAGTCGCAAGTACTGGCCGATTTTGTCGCCGAATGGACAGAAGCCAAACTCCCTAAAGAATACGGCGCGTACTCCAATTGGATCATGCACTTCAATGGCTCTAAAATGGTGGCGGATCTGGGGGCTGGTGTCGTCCTGACATCCCCCACCGGAGATACAGTCAAGTACGTACTCCAAATACTATACACAGACTCCAACAATGATGCCGAATATGAGGCCCTGTTACACGGTCTCCGGATTGCAGTCTCCATGGGCATTCAACGCCTGGAGGTGCGTGGGGACTTGAACCTCGCAATATCTCAGATAAATGGAGACTTTGACACCAAGGAACCAAAAATGGCGGCTTACCGAAACACCGTCCTCAAAATGCCAGCTCGGTTCGAGGGGCTCGAATTCCACCATGTGGTCTGAGAAAACAATCAAGCGGCGGACATCCTCGCCCGCATCGGTGCTAAGCGCGACCCTGTCCCACCCAATATCTTCTTGGAAAGGCTGTTTAAGCCATCCGTGGAACAGGAAGGAGAGACCGGCAACAACAGTCTGGACTTGGCCACAACACCAGATACTGAACACTCTGACGTAATCGAAGGATCCACCACCGAAATAACACCTTCCGCCCACATGATTATGGCTGTCATCGCCCCGTGGACAGAACCCTTCCTGGCCTACCTAACTAGGCAGGAACTGCCGGAGGACCCCAAACGAGGCACGTTGCATTGTGCGGCGGTCTAAAGCCTACAAGGTCCACGAGGGAGAGCTTTATAAGAAAAGCGCTACCGGAGTCCTTCAAAGGTGCATCTCCAAGAGGAAGGGCGGAAACTTTTGGCGAAATTCATCTTTGGACTTGGCGGCCACCACGCCGCAGCTCGGCCCTTGTAAGCAAGGCCTTTCGACAGGTTTCTACTAGCCGACGGCCCGAAAGGAGACGACAGACCTTGTCCAACGCTTGCGTCGCTTGCCAGCTTTTTGCAAACCAAAGCCATATGCCGCCTACCGCTCTCCAAACAATCCCCATTACTTGGCCCTTTTCGTCAGGGGCTTGATATGGTCGGATCCCTCAAAGGGGGAAGCCATAAGAAAAAATACTTATTGGTCATGGTGGATAAATTCACCAAATGGATAGAAGCCAAACCAGTTAAAACGGCCGAATCCGGACCAGTGATAGACTTCATATCTGGGGTTGTACACCGTTATGGCATCCCCCACAGCATCATCACCGATAATGTCTCGAACTTTACAGCCGATGAGGTAAAACTTTGGTGCAGCAACTTGGGCGTCAAGCTTGATTATGCTTCTGTCTATCACTCGCAAACTAATGGTCAATTTGAGCGAGAAAATGATCTTATCATGAGTGGCATTAAACCCATATTAGTGCGGTCCTTAAAGGAATCAAACATGCACTGGGTAGAGGAGCTCGACTCCGTACTATGGGGGCTGCGGACCACGCCGAATCGCACTAGCGGATACACACCATTTTTTATGGTGTACGACGCAGAGGCGGTACTGCCCTGCGACATAATTCATGAGTCACCTCGAGTGCGCATGTATGAAGAGAAAGAAGCCGAGCTTGATCGGTAGGACAGTTTGGACGCCCTGGAGGAGGAGCGTGACGTGTAAAAAGCCCATTCCGCATCCTATCAGCAACAGGCTCGAAGGTATCAAAGCAGAGAAGTACGGGCCAAAACCTATAAGGTTGGCGAACTCGTTGTATGCCTACCGGAGAAGAAAAAGAATAAGATCAAGCCCAAATGGGAAGGTCCCTTCATTATTGACCAACTTCTGACCAGTGGAGCGTACCGTCTGGGGGATGCATCGGACAATCGACTCGAGCCAAATCCATGGAATGCAGCCAGACTCCGAAGGTTCTACGCCTAGTGCCGGACTCTATGTTCGTCTCCTTACCTTCGTCAATTTTTTAAATATCCGTTATATGTCTTTTATTTTTATCTTTTTTCCTTTTCTTCAAGGCCTTAAAAGGCTACATTGTGTCTTGACTACACAATCTTGACGCGCTAACAACGCTCATTATACCTAGCGGCTTCTTATACAGAAGCTTAATATAACTATTTTCCGGGCTCTATGCCCCACACATGTGTTATTCTTCCACATGTACCTTTTTTCGCCATTATATGCATCGATATGACTTAAGTTTTTGCCAAGCTGGGTTGCCTGGCTCTTGTGTTTATGCCCTACGTTCCCGTTAATTCGGCTAGGGCATAAGGGGAGCACCTCTGTGATTGTTACTACCAGGTCAGCCGGATGTGTACCTCAGACTGGGTGAAGCCGAAAGCTAGTGTTCTTAAGGGAATACTCTGTCGGTGAACAAAAGATGACTTTTATTTATTTCAATACATGCCCCCAGATGTTTATAGCCTGCGTCTCTTTTCGCAGTTCAGACATGCACATTAGGGCATGTGTACCCAGGGAAAGGAACCCTTAACAGAACTATTCTCCCTGGAAGAGGTTTCTTACTATCCATGTAATATAGCATAGCTAGTTGGGTACTTGTCTGTTCAAGCACTTATGACCCCTATGCCTGGTTTCCACGCGTACCCCGGTTTTTACATAACTGAGGTATTCGGATACACTCCGGACTATCGGGTCCAGAGGTCGAAGCGAAAAGGTCCGCCATGACAAATGATTTACAATCCAGCTAGGGACAATATATGTCACTTGAAGTACACAGTCACTTAGATTGACTAAATTCTTCTTCTATACCATCCAACAGGCTGTCTAGCCTACAATCCTGTTGGGAATACTTTGCGGCTAATTCTACTTGGTCATACACCAAACTGACGGGGATCTCCTTCCCGTCAGGCCCCACAGGTCCGACCTCAGCCATGTGGTTAGGGTCAGCCTTGGTATACCGCGTCTTCACCATGGCCCAGGCTTCCCTCGCACCTTGTCGGCAGCCTGATATCTTCCATAATCGGAAGTGTCGCCGCGCTCCCTTGAGCTTCTCTACAAGCTCCCCCATGCCTCCTGGCAGGGAGACGGATGGCCACGAGGCTTGGGCAATGCCCTGCATCACCTGTCGAACTTGTTCATGCAGTTGTGAGAGCTCTGGCAGAAGATCACCCGCGGACCCAGGCATTTCCTCGGGACGACCCATCAGCATACCTGCAGATATAAGTCGGTTAGCTGGTTTCTTCGCCGAACTCTTTAAAAGTTCGATCAAGCACTTACTGAAAATGCCGCGTCGAAGCCTCTTATTCTCCTTTACGGAGTCAGCAAGCTGGGCCCGAACATCCTTCAGTTCCACGCCCAGCTGGATATTGGCATATTGGATATTGTTTTTCTCCTCCCTAACCCTTTTAAGCACGCGCTCACTAGCCTTTAGCTGTCGTTGGGCATCCGGCTCGTTCCCTATCACGACCTCCAGATTCACTCCGGAGTCATCTGCAGAATCTATTGTTAGATTTGCATGCATGCCGCATACTACCTGGTACTTGTCATTCTTTGCAATAGAAACAAGTGTTACCATAGGGGCCCTTCTCGGACTCCTTCAGCGTGGCAACTGCGGCCCATAGCTGGGCTTTGCACTCTTCCAGCTCTTGAGACAATTGGGTATTCTTCTCTATAAGAACCTGCACAAATAATGATCCTTAAATCAATTGTGTCAACTGTTTCAAGTCTCATGGCTACTGATATATATAATTATCAGATTTTCTTACCCCTATATCCTTTACATATTGGTCTGTGGCTCTGGCAAGACCATTTTGAGCAGCACGGATGTACGTGTCTCCTGAGTTGAAGGCATCAAACGCCTCTTGGGAGAAACAAGCGTCACAGAGTACGGCCCATCGATGCCTGTGATTCATAGCGCTCTCCACTTATGAATTTGTAGCGGATAACCTATCCGCATCCTCTGTAGGAGGAACATCCGGCGTTCGCCCCATGTTAGCTTCCGCCTCCATGTCCGGCCCTGGAGCCCGACTAGTGGAGGAGTGATCGGCAACCTCTCCGGATATAGTCCGGCGAGCGTTTTTCCTACTAGGAAACATGGACGTTATTATATTTTAAAAGACGACAACCACGGAGTGAGGTTACATATCATACCTCTCTGACGTCTCGATCCGACTGCCTTCCTTTTTAGCCTACCCGGCTTCGGTGCCCCTTGTTGGCGAGTCACTGCGGGTTCAGCATGGCTCCCGATGGCCTTCCCTGTAAGACACCATATGTGTACGGTAGGTGAAGTGCAAAAAAGGGGATCCTTCTCTGAAGTTGGGACTCTAGTTTTACTTTCATGCGATGAAGGGAGTAGTCTAGGATAGTCAGCTATGATGGCCACCATGGCATCATCGCAGCTCAACTGATAGAATGTCCTGTCGATCAGCTCCACAAATATGTCCGGATCCTCTTCGAGTCCGGGATCGAGGGCCCGGTCAGGGTCCTCCGGTTGTGGAGGCGGGCTATGAACCTCCCTTACAGCTTTTCGCAGTTCCTGCCATGAAACGGAAAGGTAAATACTTATGACGAAGAATGCGGAAAGGTTGGGAGTAAAAAGTGACAGCTCACCCAGCTTGGATGGTTGTACATGGAGAATCCATCCCGTGGCTTAATGCGGATGAACTCCTCTTCCTATCCCTTGTACAAATCGGACAGGATTTTTGTCAGAGCAGCGACTGAGTCTGGCCCCTTACGCCCGCAACGGGTGGCATCATCTTCCCCGTTAAAATGCCACATGGAGAGCCCTCGATATTGAAGTGGCTGTACCCCCCGCATTATACATATTGACATAACCTCGATTATTGTCAATCCTGATTGAGCCAGCATTTTTATCCGGCCCATCAGGTAAAGGACTTCTCTGTTATCTTCCTCCTGAGGGCTCCGAAGGCGCCAGCTGCGGCGTTTCTTCAGGGGAGCGTTGTCAAACTCAGGGAGGACCATCCGAATAGGGCCCGGAAGGGGGACGTCCTCCATATAAAACCTCTCCGAAGGCCGGTCCTCGGATGTCTTCTTCGGAGTACCTGACAGGTATCCGGTCCCGGCAATGCGCCATACTTCGGCTCCACCCACTTGGTACAGTGACCCCTCCTGTGTACGGGGTACAAGGCAGAATAACCTCTTTCGTAGATCGAAATGAGCTTCGCAGCCCAGAAACAGCTCTCAAAGGGCGACATAGCTAGCAATGTGTAATATGGAGGCAGGGGTGAAATTATGCAGCTAGAGGCCATAGAACTCCAGGAGCCCACGGAGGAACGGATGAATTGGAAATCCAAGCCCTCTTAATAAGTAAGGGACGAGGCATACCCGCTCCCCCATGGATGGGTTGGGAAAGATCTCCGCTTTCTCCTAGCCGTTATAGGTGGCAAGCCCGGCTCGAACGGGGACCATATACGCTAGAGGGAGAAACCCCTGGGTCTGTAACTCTACTAATTGGCTGTGAGGGACGGAACACTTCTTCCAATTGCCGGGCTTAGGGCTACGGGAGCGAGAGCAGGAGCTGCGACGATCGGCCATGTTGGAATGGATTTTTTCCGGGCGCGCTCCGATGGATACTCGTTGTGGGAGGATGGTGTGATCTGGATCTGAGAATCCCCGTCTCTTTAATAGGCGATTTAACCACATGTCTAGGGTGAAAAATGTAAAAATGCCCCAACTTCTCGCATTCACTCGACGCGTGGAGGATATCCATTATTAGGCGCGGAAGCCTAGGACCGCAACGCTTATGGAAGCAGGACACTACTCAACAAGTATTCAGAATTTGGAGAAGAACCCGCCTTGCAATGCCGAAGACAATCTGCGCGTCGGACTCATCGTCATTGAAGCCTGGTTCAGGAGCTACTAAGGGAGTCCTGGATTAGGGGGTCCTTGGACAGCCGGACTATATCCTTTGGCTGGACTCTTGGACTATGAAGATACAAGATTGAAGACTTCGTCCCATGTCCGGATGGGACTCTCCTTGGCGTGGAAGGCAAGCTTGGCGATACGGATATGTAGATCTCCTCCTTGTAACCGACTACTGTGTAACCCTAGCCCCCTCGGTGTCTATATAAACCGGAGGGTTTAGTCCGATAGGACAACAACGATCATACCATAGGCTAGCTTTTAGGGTTTAGCCTCTACGATCTCGTGGTAGATCAACTCTTGTAATACTCATATCATCAAGATCAATCAAGTAGGAAGTAGGGTATTACCTCCATCGAGAGTGCCGAACACAGGTAGAACATTGTGTCCCCCGCCTCCTGTTACCATCCGCCTTAGACGCACAGTTCGGGACCCCCTACCCGAGATCCGCCAGTTTTGACACCAACAATCGTTGCCCTTGGTGCGGTGGATCTTGCAGTATTGCTTGCCGGATCTTCCTGGCTTGTCGGTAGCCGCCAAGGCCCGGCAGGCGGCGCACCCGGCAATCTCCTTGCCGGGGGCGTCTGCCTTGAACTTCTTGCCGGTATCGGTATCGTCAGATCCCTCAACGGTAAGCACGGCCTTGCCTTTGCGTTTCCTGTTGCGACGCCGGCCCTTCTTCGTCGGGGTGGCGGCGTCTTCATCGGTAGAGTCGGTTTTCGCGCCGGCGTCTTCGCTGGGGTACTTCCTTCCCTCTTCAGCCCGGGTGCACCTATCGGCCAGAACATAGAGCTTGGCCACATCCTTAACTTTGGTCATCGCCAGCTCCTCGTGCATCTTGCGATTGTGCGCGTTCTGGTGGAACGCGCTAATCACAGCGGCGGGATGAACGTCGGTGATGTTGTACTGTACCGGCTGAATCTCTGGATGTACTTGCGCAGGGTCTCCCCTTCCTTCCGGGGAATGATATGCAGATCACTGGTGTTGGTGTCAAAACCGGCGGACCTCGGGTAGGGGGTCCCGAACTGTTCGTCTAAGGCGGATGGTAACAGGAGGCGGGGGACACAATGTTTACCCAGGTTTGGGCCCTCTCGATGGAGGTAATACCCTACTTCCTGCTTGATTGATCTTGATGATATGAGTATTACAAGAGTTGATCTACCACGAGATCGTAGAGGCTAAACCCTAGAAGCTAGCCTATGGTATGATTGTTGTTGTCCTACAGACTAAACACTCCTGTTTATATAGACAAGGAGGGGGCTAGGGTTACACAGAGTCGGTTACAAGGGAGGAGATCTACATATCCGTATTGCCAAGCTTGCCTTCCACCCCAAGGAGAGTCCCATCCGGACACGGGACGAAGTCTTCAATCTTGTATCTTCATAGTCCAACAGTCCAGCCAAAGGATATAGTCCGGCTGTCCGGAGACCCCCTAATCCAGGACTCCCTCAGTAGCCCCCGAACCAGGCTTCAATGACGATGACGGCACGCAGATTGTCTTCGGCATTGCAAGGCGAGTTCTTCCCCAAATTCTGAATACCTGCTGAGTAGTGTCCGACTTCCCATAAATGTTGAACTTCTTGGCTTCCGCGATCAAAAATGGCTATCTTTCACATGTCGAGTGAATGCGAGAAGCCATGGCATTTTTACATTTGCCACCCGAGCCATGTGAGTAACCTTTCTATTAAAGAGACGGGGATCCGTAGATCCAAATCACACCATCCTCCCACGGCGAGTATCCATCAGAGCACGCTCGAAAAAATCCTTACCAACATGGCCGGCCATCGCCGCTCCTCTCGCTCCCGTAGCTCTAAGCCCGGTGATTGGAAGAAGTATTCCGTCCCGCACAGCCAATTAATAGAGTTACAGACCCAGGGATTTCTCCCTCCAGCGTATATGGTCCACGTTCGAGCTGGGCTCGCCACTTATAATGGCGGGGTGCAAGCGGAGAGCTTTCCCAATCCCTCCAAGGGGGAGCAGGTATGCCTTGTCCCTTATTTATTAAGGGGACTTGGATTTCCAATCCATTTGTTCCTCCGCGGGCTCCTGGAGTTTTATGGCCTCCAGTTGCATAATTTCACCCCTGCTTCCATATTACACATCGCTGGTTATGTTGCCCTTTGTGAGCTATTTCTGGGCTGCGAAGCTCATTTCGAGCTGTGGAAGAGGCTATTTTGCCTTGTGCCCCGTACACAGAAGGGGTCAATATATCAAGTGGGCGGAGCCGAAATATGGCGCATCGCCGGGACCGGATACCTGTCTGGTACCCCGAAGAAGACGTCCGAAGACTGGCCCCCTTCCAGATCCTATTCGGATGGGTCTTCCCGAGTTCGATAATGCCCCTTTGAAGAAACGCCGAAGCTGGCGCCCACGGATCTCTCAGGAGGAAGATAACGGAGAAGTCCTTTACCTGATGGGCTGGATAAAAGCGCTGGCTCAATCAGGACTGACAATAATCAAGGTTATATCAATATGCATAATGCGGGGGGTACAACCACTTCAATATCCAGGGCACCCCACGTGGCATTTTAACGGGGAAGATGATGCCACCCGCTGCGGGCGTAAGGGACCGGACTCAGTTGCTGCTCTAGCAAAAAATTTGTCTGATTTGTACAAAGGAGAGGAAGAGGAGGTCATCCGCATTAAGCCACAGGATGGATTCTCCATGTACAACCCTCCAAGCTGGGTGAGCTGTCACTTTTTACTCCCATCCTTCCTGCATTCATCGTCATAAGTATTTACCTTGCCGTTTCATGGAAGGAACTGCGAAAAGCTGTAAGGGAGGTCAACAGCCCGCCTCCACAACCGGAGGACCCTGACCGGGCCCTCGATCCCGGACTCGAAGACGATCCGGACATATTTGTGGAGCTGATCGATAGGACATTCTATCAATTGAGCTACGATGATGCCATGGTGGCCATCATAGCCGACTATCCGGGGCTACTCCCTGCATCACCTGTAAGAAAAAACAGAGTCCCAACTTCCGAGAAGGATCCCCTTTTCTGCACTTCACCTACCATACACATATGGTGTTTTACAGGGAAGACCCTCGGGACGCCATGCCGAACCTGCAGTGACTCGCCAACAAGGGGCACCGAAGCCGGGTGAGACGTCTCCATCGTATCTACTTTTCCAAACACTTTTGCCCTTGTTTTGGACTCTAACTTGCATGATTTGAATGGAACTAACCCGGACTGACGCTGTTTTCAGCAGACTTTCCATGGTGTTATTTATGTGCAGAAACAAAAGTTATCGGAATGACCTGAAACTCCACGGAACGTCTATTTGGAAATAATTAAAAATCCTTGCAAAAGATGAAGACCAGGGGTCCCACACCCTGTCCATGAGGGTGGGGGGCACGCCCTCCCCCCTAGGGTGCGGCCCCCTTCCTCGTTGGCCCCCTGGAGCTCCTCCGACCTCAACTCCATCTCTATATATTTTCTTTCGGGGAGAAAAAAATCAAGGAGAAGAAATCATCGCGTTTTACGATACGGAGCCGCCGCCAAGCCCTAAAACCTCTCAGGAGGGCTGATCTGGAGTCCGTTTGGGGCTCCGGAGAGGGGGATTCGTCGCCGTCGTCATCAACAACCATCCTCCATCACCAATTTCATGATGCTCACCACCGTGCGTGAGTAATTCCATAGTAGGCTTGCTGGACGGTGACGGGTTGGATGAGATCTATCATGTAATCAAGTTAGTTTTGTTAGGGTTTGATCCCTAGTATCCACTATGTTCTGAGATTGATGTTGCTATGACTTTGCTATGCTTAATGCTTGTCACTAGGGCCCGAGTGCCATGATTCTGAGATTGATGAAAGTAGAAGGCACAACTCAAAGCACCTCTCACAAAACTGCTTGGGGAGATTGTTCCTTGGTATGTGACTCCTCCATTGGTCCAATTAGTGTTTGTTCTAGTGCTTTATTCATTGCAAATTTGTGCTGCCTAGGTGACCATGTTCTTGATCTTGCATGTCAAATTTATATGGTTCCAAGTAGTTCTAATGCATGTTATAGGCTCTAGGAACTTGTAGGAGTGGTTGCTATCAATTTCATTGAGTTTGGTTTACTTTTGTTTGAAGTTACTAAAATTTTCAGAAATTTTTCAGAGGAAGAAATATGCTTAGGAAAATGTTTCAAGGTGGTTCTTCAAGGAAGCAAGGACCCAGGCTTGCAATGCGTGATGCTGATGAGGAACCACCAATGGATGCTCCAGTGCGGCCCTGTGAATGGCCTTCAAAAAAATTTATGGATCGAGCGGGAATCAAGGAAGAATTTAACGCATATTTGCATAACACCGATCTGTGAGCTTTGAGGCAGACAAATGCCCCCAGTACCACTATCTCACTAGTACATTTGTTAGGAGGTTTGAATTTTCATCTTCATGTAATTCTCCAACTGTCCTGTTTGATCTTTGTGAAAAATCTTATACCATGGACTTAGAGGATTTTCCTTCTGCTTGGAAACTTCCACAATGGGGTAGTGTTAGTGAACCCCGTAAATCTGAATTCAGAAACTTTCTTGCTGGTATAACCATGGGGGAATCTAGAGATATAGCACAAGCTACCATAGGGAGTATCCATTTTCCTACTATACATTATTTTGCTCTTTTTATAGGTAGGTGCATAAATGGTAAAGATGAAGCATGTCACATGTGTGTCCCTGATCTCAGTATTCTTAGGAGTGCTATGTTAGGAGACCAAACTTATAATTTGGGAGCCATTGTTGCACGTAGGTTGCATAATAATAGATTTAATGGAGATTTCTTTGGAGGAATTTATGCAACCCGCTTAGCTGATTTTCTTGGTGTGGACATTCGTGAGGATGACATTGAGTTGCCTCCTACTTATTTAGACTATAATTCTATGGTCTATCACTAGTTTGTCGAGAGGAATGAATCACCTCTCCGATATCGCTTAATCTTTGACAGACGTCATGCTTTCCGTATTACTCTCCCTGCTCCTGCCTTCTTTGATTATCAGGAAAAAGGAAGACATTTTATCACCAGAGAGGAGGCATATGAGTATGAGAGGAGTGGACTCCGCTCCTCACTCACGAGAAAATGGCTGGTCACCGGGATGCCCAGTCCCATGCTTTATGCAAACTAAATCAAAATAATTGCAAACAAAACTCCCCCTGGGACTGTTGCTAGTTGGAGACACTCATTGTTTCGAGCAAGTCATGGATTGATGGTTGTTGGTGGAGGGGGAGTATAAACTTTACCATTCTGTTTGGGAACCGCCTATAACGTGTGTAGCATGGAAGATATCGCCATATCTTGGTTGTTATGTTGACAATGAAAGTATGCCGCTCAAAATATTATTTATCTCTATTTCAAAACCGAGCTCTGGCACCTCTACAAATCCCTGCTTCCCTCTGCGAAGGGCCTATCTATTTACTTTTATGTTGAGTCATCACCCTCTTATTAAAAGCACTAGCTGGAGAGCACAACTGTCATTTGCATTCGTTACTATTAATTTATATTGGGTATGACTATGATTGGATCTCTTTTACCATGAATTACAATGTCTAGTCAGTCCTTGATCTTTAAAGGTGCTCTGCATTTATGTTTTGCGGTCTCAGAAAGGGCTAGCGAGATACCATCTTGTTATATCATGTTATGATTGTTTTGAGAAAGTGTTGTCATCCGAGATTTATTATTATGGCTCGCTAGTTGATTATGTTATTGATATGAGTAAACATGAGACCTAAGAGTTATTGCAAAAGTGGTTAGTCATAATCTTTGCTAAAAACTTGAATGCTGGCTTTACATATTTACAACAACAAGAGCAAACAGAGTTTGTAAAAGTTTTTTCTTTATCACTTTCAGTTTATCTACTTGAGGACAAGCAAAGGTTTAAGCTTGGGGGAGTTGATACGTCTCCGTCGTATCTACTTTTCCAAACACTTTTGCCCTTGTTTTGGACTCTAACTTGCATGATTTGAATGGAACTAACCCGGACTGACGCCGTTTTCAGCAGACTTTCCATGGTGTTATTTATGTGCAGAAACAAAAGTTCTCGGAATGACCTGAAACTCCACGGAACGTCTATTTTGAAATAATAAAAAAAATCCTTGCAAAAGATGAAGACCAGGGGGGCCCACACCCTGTCCACGAGGGTGGGGGGCGCACCCTCCCCCCTAGAGCGCGCCCCTACCTAGTGGCCCCCCTGGAGCTCCTCCGACCTCAACTCCAACTCTATATATTTGCTTTTCGGGAGAAAAAATCAAGGAGAAGAAATCGTCGCGTTTTACGATACAGAGTCGCCGCCAAGCCCTAAAACCTCTCGGGAGGGCTGATCTGGAGTCCGTTCGGGGCTCCGGAGAGGGGGATTCGTCGCCGTCGTCATCATCAACCATCCTCCATCACCAATTTCATGATGCTCACCGCCGTGCGTGAGTAATTCCATCGTAGGCTTGCTGGACGGTGACGGGTTGGATGAGATCTATCATGTAATCGAGTTAGTTTTGTTAGGGTTTGATCCTAGTATCCACTATGTTACGAGATTGATGTTGCTATGACTTTGCTATGCTTAATGCTTGTCACTAGGGCCCGAGTGCCATGATTTCAGATCTGAACCTATTATGTTTTCATGAATATATGTGTGTTCTTGATCCTATCTTGCAAGTCTATAGTCACCTACTATGTGTTATGATCCGGCAACCCCGAAGTGACAATAATTGGGACCACTCCCGGTGATGACCATAGTTTGAGGAGTTCATGTATTCACTATGTGCTAATGCTTTGCTCCGGTATTATATTAAAAGTAGGCCTTAATATCCCTTAGTTTCCATTAGGACCCCGCTGCCACGGGAGGGTAGGACAAAAGATGTCATGCAAGTTCTTTTCCATAAGCACGTATGACTATATTCGGAATACATGCCTACATTACATTGATGAATTGGAGCTAGTTCTGTGTCACCCTATGTTATGACTGTTACATGATGAACCGCATCCGACATAATTCTCCATCACCGATCCAATGCCTACGAGCTTTTCACATATTGTTCTCCGTTTATTTACTTTTCCGCTGCTACTGTTACAATCACTACAAAACACCAAAAATATTACTTTCGCTACCGTTAACTTTTGTTACCGTTACCACCACTATCATATTACTTTGCTACTAAATACTTTGCTGCAGATATTAAGTTATCCAGGTGTGGCTGAATTGACAACTCAGTTTCTAATACTTGAGAATATTCTTTGGCTCCCCTTGTGTCGAATCAATAAATTTGGGTTGAATACTCTACCCTCGAAAACTGTTGCGATCCCCTATACTTGTGGGTTATCACCGGGTAGGCTAAAAAGGAAGGTGGTCAGGACTGAGACGCCGGCGCAGAGGTATGATACAGAACCTCGCTCCGTGGTTGTCGTCTTTTAAAATGTAATTACGTCCAAGTTTCCTAGTAGGAAAAACAATCGCCGGACTATATCCGGAGAGGTTGCCGATCACACCTCCACCAGTCGGGCTCCAGGGCCGGACATAGAGGCGGAAGCTAACACGAGGCGAACGTCGGATGCTCCTCCTACAGAGGATACGGATAAACTATCCGCTACAAACTCCGAAGTGGAGAGCGCCATGAATCACAGGCGTCGCCGGGCCGTACTCCGTGGCGCTTGTTTCTCCCAAGAGGCGTTTGATGCCTTCAAATCAGGAGACGCGTACATCCGTGCTGCTCAAAATGGTCTTGCCAGAGCCACAGACCAGTATGTAAAGGAAATACGGGTAAGAAAATCTGATGATTATATATATCAGTAGCCCCTGAGACTTGAAACAGTTGACACAAATGATTTAAGGATCATAATTTGTGCAGGTTTTTACAGAGAAGAATACCCAATTGTCTCAGGAGCTGGAAGAGTGCAGAGCCCAGCTACGGGCCGCGACTGCCGTGTTGAAGGAGTCCGAGAAGGCCCCCTGTGGTAACATTTGTTTCCAATGTAAAGAATGACAGGTACCAGATAATAGGCGGCATGCATTCAAATCTAACATAGATGTTGCAGATGACTCTTGAGTGAATCCGGAGGCCGTGCCAGGGATGCGCAACGTGCTAGTCGACAGCTAAAAGCTGGTGAGCGCGTGCTTACGCGGGTCAGGCAGGAGAAAAATAATCTCTAGAACGCCAATATCCAGCTGGGCGTGGAACTGAAAGATGTCCGAGCCCAGCTTGCGGACTCCCTGAAGGAGAATAAGCGGCTTCGACGCGGCATTTTCAGTAAGTGCTTGAACGAACTTTTGAAAGAGTTCGGCAAAGAAGCCAGCCAACAGAGTTATGTCTGCAGGTATGCTAACAGGTCGTCCCGCGGAGAAGATGCCCAGGTCTGCAGGTGATCTTCTACCAGCGCTCTCACAACTGCGCGAACAAGTTCGGCAGGTGATGCAGGGTATTTCCCAAGCCTTGTGGTCATCCGCCTCCCCGCCATGAGGCATGGGGGAGCTTATAGAGAAGCTTAAGGGAGCAGCGGCGCTTCTGATTATGGAAGATATCAGCCTGCCGACAAGGTGCAAGGGAAGCCAGGGCCATGGTGAAGACGCGATATACCAAAGCTGACCCAAACCACATGGCCGAGGTCGGACCTGTGGGGCTCGATGGGAAAGAGATCCCCGTCAGTTTGGTGTATGACCAAGTAGAATTAGCCGCAAAGTATTCCCAACAGGATTGTAGGTTAGACAACCTGTTGGATGGTATCTAAGAAGAATTTAGTCAGACTAAGTGACTGTGTAATTTAAGTGACATATATGATGTCCCTAGCCGGATTGTAAATCATTTGTCATGGCGGACCTTTTTGCTTCGACCTCTGGACCTGATAGTCCGGAGTGTATCCGAATACCCGCTCAGTTATGTAAAAACCGGAGTATGCGTGGAAACCAGGCATAGGGGTCATAAGTGCTTGAACAGACAAGTACCCAACTAGCTATGTTATATTACATGGATAGTAAGAAACATCTTCCAGGGAGAATAGTTCCGTTAAGGGATCCTTTCCCTAGGTACGCATGCCCTAATGTGCATGTCCGAACTGCGATAAGAGACGCAGGCTATAAACATCTGGGGGCATGTATAAAAAATAAATAAAAGTCATCTTTTGTTCACCGACCGAACATTCCCTTAAGAACGCTAGCTTTAGGCTTCACCCAGTCTGAGGTACACATCCGGCTGACCCGGCAGTAACAATCGCAGAGGTGCTCCCCTTATGCCCTAGCCGAATTAACAGGAACGTAGGGCATAAATACAAGAGCCAAGCAACCCAGTTTGGCCAAAACTTAAGTCATATCGATGCATATAATGGCGAAAAAAGGTACATGCGGAGGAATAACACATGTGTGGGGCATGAAGCCCAGAAAAATAGTTATATTAAGCTTCTGTATAAGAAGCCCCCAGGTATAGTGAGCGCGGTTAGCGCGTCAAGATTGTGTAGTCAAGACACAAGTTAGCCTTTGAAGGCCTTGAGGAGAAGGAAAAAGAAGAAAGAAAGAGAGAAAAGACAGATAACGGATATGCAAAAAATTGACTGGGGTAAGGAGACGAACATAGAGTCCGGCACTAGGCGTAGAATCTTCGGAGTCTGGCTGCGTTCCATGGGTTTAGCTCGAGTCGATTGTCCGATGCATCCCGCAGACGGTACGCTCCACCGGTCAGAACCTGGTCAATAATGAAGGGACCTTCCCATTTGGGCTTGAGCTTGTTCTTTTTCTTCTCCGGCAGACGTTGAACTAGTTCGCCAATGTTATAAGTTTTGGACCGTACTTCTCTGCTTTCGTACCTTCGAGCCTGTTGCTGATAGAATGCGGAACGGGCTTTGGCCACGTCACGCTCCTCCTCCAGGGCGTCCAAACTGTCCTACCGATCGAGCTCGGCCTCTTTTTCTTCATACATGCGCACTCGAGGTGAGTCATGAATTATGTCGCAGGGCAGAACCGCCTCTGCGCCGTACACCATAAAAAACGATGTGTATTTGGTAGTGCGATTCGGCGTGGTCCACAGCCCCCATAGTACGGAGTCGAGCTCCTCTACCCAGTGCGTGTTTGACTCCTTTAAGGACCGCACTAATCTGGGTTTGATGCCGCTCATGATAAGACCATTTGCTCGCTCGACTTGACCGTTAGTTTGTGGGTGATAGACAGAAGCATAATCGAGCTTGATGCCCATGTTGCTGCACAAAAGTTTTACCTCGTCGGTTGTAAAGTTCGTGCTGTTGTCAGTGATGATGCTATGGGGGACGCCATAACGGTGTACAACCCCATATATGAAGTCTATCACCGGTCCGGACTCAGCCGTTTTAACGGGTTTGGCTTCTATCCATTTGGTGAATTTATCCACCATGACCAGTGAGTATTTTTTCTTATGGGTTCCCCCTTTGAGGGGTCCGACCATATCAAGCCCCCAGACCGCAAAGGGCCAAGTAATGGGGATTGTTTGGAGAGCGGTAGGCGGCATATGGCTTTGGTTTGCAAAAAGCTGGCAACCGACGCAACGTTGGACCAGATCCTGTGCATCTGCCCGGGCCGTCAGCCAATAGAAACCTGTACGGAAGGCCTTGCTTACAAGGGCCCGGGCTGCAGCATTGTGACCGCCGAGTCCAGCATGGATTTCTACCAAAAGCTTCCGCCCTTCCTCTTTGGAGATGCACCTTTGAAGGACTCCAGTAGTGCTTTTCTTATAAAGCTCTCCCTCGTGGACCTTGTAGGCTTTAGATCGACGCACTATGCAGCGTGCCTCATTTTGGTCATTGGGTAGTTCCTGCCTGGTTAGGTAGGCCAGGAATGGTTTTGTCCACGGGATGATGGCCATTATCACGTGGGCTGAAGGTGTTATTTCGATGGCAGGGCCTCCGATTGTGTCAGAGTGTTTGGTATCTGGTGTTGTGGCCGGGTCCGGACTATTGTTACTGGTGTCCCCTTCCCATACCACGGATGGCTTAAACAGCCTTTCCAAGAAGATGTTAGGTGGGACAGGGTTGCGCTTAGCGCCGATACAGGCGAGGATATCCGCCGCCTGATTGTTTTCCCGAGCCACATGGTGGAATTAAAGCCCCTCGAACCAAGCTGGCATTTTAAGGACGGGGTTGTGATAAGCCGCCATTTTCGGATCCTTGGCGTCGAAGTCTCCATTTATTTGAGATATTGTGAGGTTCGAGTCCCCACGTACCTCCAGGCATCGAATGCCCATGGAAATTGCCATCTGAAGACCATGTAACAGGGCCTCGTATTCGGCTGCGTAGTTGGAGTCTGTGTATAGTATTTGGAGTACGTATTGGACTGTATCTCCAGTGGGGGACGTCAGGATGACGCCAGCCCCCAGACCAGCTAGCATTTTAGAGCCATTGAAGTGCATGATCCAATTGGAGTACGCGCCGTACTCTTTAGGGAGTTCAGCTTCTGTCCATTCGGCGACAAAATCGGCCAGTACTTGCAACTTAATGGCTCGCCGAGGTCTATATGTTATGTCGAACGGGAGGAGCTCAATGGCCCATTTGGCAATCCGGCCCGTGGCATCGCGGTTGTTTATTATGTCGTTGAGTGGTACTTCCGAGGCCACCGTGATTGAACACTCTTGAAAGTAGTGTCGTAGTTTCTGGGATGCCATAAATACCGCGTATGCTATCTTTTGATAATGTGGGTACCGTGATTTGCATGGAGTGAGGACAGTGGATACATAATATACCGGCTTTTGAAGTGGGAATTTATGTCCGTCCGTCTCTCGTTCGACGACGAGCAGTGCGCTTACAACTTGGTGAGTTGCCGCTATATATAACAGCATTGGTTCACCGACATTTGGCGCGGCCAAGATTGGGTTGGTGGCCAAGATGGCCTTTATTTATTCCAATCCGGCCGTGGCCGCGTCCGTCACTCGAAGTGTTCGGTGCGCCGAAGAAGGCGATAAAGGGGTAATGCCTTTTCTCCCAATCGGGAGATAAAGCGGCTTAAGGCTGCCACGCATCCAGTTAACTTCTGGGTTTGCTTGAGGTCAGTTGGGATAGCCAACTGCGACAAAGCTTGGATTTTAGCTGGATTTGCTTCCATTCCTCTACTGGAGACGATGAAGCCCAGGAGCTTTCCGGCGGGCACACCGAAAACGCATTTTTCCGGATTGAGCTTAATGTCGTATGTTCGGAGATTGTTGAACGAGAGCCTCAAGTCGTCTATTAAGGAGTCGACGTGTCTGGTTTTAACGGCCACATCGTCTACGTATGCCTCCACTGTTTTGCCGATCTACTTTTCCAGACATGTCTGAATCATGCGTTGATACGTTGCGCCGGCGTTTTTGAGCCCGAAGGGCATTGTGTTGATACAGAAGGGGCCGTATGGAGTAATAAATGCTGTTGCGGCTTGATCAGACTCCGCCATCTTAATTTGGTGGTAGCCGGAGTATGCCTCGAGGAAGCACAGTGAGTCGTGTCCCGCGGTAGCATCGATAATTTGATCGATGCGAGGGAGGGGGAAGGGATCCTTTGGGCAAGCCTTATTAAGGTCCTTGAAGTCGATGCATAGGCACCAGGATTTGTCCTTCTTTGGTACCATCACCAGGTTTGCTAGCCAGTCTGGATGTTTTATTTCTCTAATGAATCCGGCCTCCAGTAACTTGGCTAGCTCCTCTCCCACGGCTTGTCGCTTAGGTTCAGAGAAACGCCGAAGAGTCTGCTTGACCGGCTTAAATCCCTTTAGAATGCTAAGGCTATGCTCGGCTAGCCTGCGTGGGATTCCTGGCATGTCTGAAGGATGCCAGGCGAATATGTCCCAATTATCGCGCAGGAACTCCCGTAGTGCGGCGTCTACAACGGGGTTTAACTGTGCCCCGATGGATGCTGTTTTTCTAGGGTCCGTTGGGTGGACTTGGAATTTGACTATTTCATCTGCTGGTTTAAAAGAGGTGGACTTGGATCTTTTGTCGAGTATCACGTCGTCCCTGTCCACTGTGGAGCGCAGCACAGTTAATTCCTCCGCCGCAAGGGCTTCAGATAATGCCTCGAGGGCCAGTGCGGCTGTTTTGTTTTCGGCGCGGAGTGCTATGTCTCGATCACCAGCGAGAGTGATGATTCCATTGGGCCCGGGCATTTTGAGCTTCATGTACCCGTAGTGGGGTATGGCTTGGAAGATCGTGAATGCCTCCCGCCCTAGAAGGGCGTGGTATCCGCTACTGAACGGGGCCACTTGGAATGTAATTTCCTCGGACCTGTAATTCTCCGGAATGCCGAATACCACATCTAGTGTGATTTTCCCAACGTGCCTCCCGGCTGGGGATGATTCATCTGAAGGTCGTGCTGCTTTGCTCAATGCGGTTCCTGTCTATTTCCATTTTTTGAAGAGTCTCCTCACAAATGAGGTTTAATCCGCTGCCACCGTCCATGAGTACTTTAGTAAGACGAAAGTCATCCACAATTGGACTAAGGACCATGGCAGCTGGTGCTCGGACTGTTCGGAATTTAGGTTCGTCACTGGCATTGAAGGTGATGGCCGTGTCGCTCCATGGATTTATTGCTGCCATGTGGCAGACTTTGGCAAGGCTGCGGAGTGCTCGCTTACGCCTATTATTTGAGGCGAAGGTCTCGAAGACTATCAATAGTGTATTTTTATCCATGGGATGGTGCTCTACGGTGTTTTTAATGAGGAGATCCTCACCGCTCTTGGCCACCTGCCGGAGTATCCAACATGCTCTAAGGTTGTGTGTTGGTATGGTATCCGTTGTACTGTGAATTTTGCAGGGCCCATTAAGCCATCCCTCCGATACGGTTCCACACCCTGTGGTTGGCTTTTGCTTCTTTGTAATTAAGTCGGGCGACTTATGAGAGTGCACCCTTTTAGTTTGGACTAGGGGCTTTGTCAGAGCCGGATTATCCCAAAATTTTGTTTGGGTTTTCCAGGCGCTTTCCATCGCACAGTACTTCTGTACTATGGCCGCCAAGTCTGCGAAGCATGCTATGTCATGGCGACTTATGGCATTGAGGATTCCCCTGTCGGTGCAATTATTGCAAAAGAATGAAATTGCGTCTTCCTCACGACAGTCCTTGACCTTGTTCATTACAAGGAGGAATCTAGCCCAATAGTGATGTACTGTCTCCTGGGGCTCTTGCCTAATGTGGGAAAGATCGTTTATATCTGGGTGGGTGGGTGGATTTAAGTCCGAACCTTGACCCGATCTGAGACCCAGGGGCGAAGGAGTTTCCGATCTTGGATGTTCAGGCTGTGGGATGTTGCCCAATAGGTCTGGCCCGCTGCCTGATTCTAAGTTCAGGGTTTGGGTGATGTCCTCCCGTAGACGGGTATCCGGCTCGGAGAGCTCGGTAATCCGGACGTAGGTTGTCCTCAAGATAGAGGAAGAATCGCCGTAGTGCTCCTCCACCACCGCTATCTGATGGGTGACCGGCGGAGAGTTAATCTCCCTTTGGTTGGGTTTAAGCCCAATCCGATCATAGTCTGTAGCGACTCCCAAAGCGGCGATGCGATCCGAGAGCTCGTTCAAAGAGGAGAGATCCATTGGATTCATCCGCTCGGTAAGCTCCGAGCCGATATGGAGGCTGTTTTCGATGACCCGAGAAGTCACCGTCGGCGCAGCGGCCGAACAGGCGGTCATGACGAAGCCGCCTAGACGGAGAGTCTGGCCTACAGCCAGGGCTCCCCCAGAGGTGATGTTGTCCCTGACAATGAGACAAGCCATCCTTCCTTACGATGACGGCACAGTGGAACTCTCAATGAAAGCACCAATGTCGGTATCAAAACTGGCAGATCTCGGGTAGGGGGTCCCGAACTATGCGTCTAAGGCGGATGGTAACAGGAGGCGGGGGACACAATGTTTACCCAGGTTCGGGCCCTCTCGATGGAGGTAATACCCTAGTTCCTGCTTGATTGATCTTGATGATATGAGTATTACAAGAGTTGATCTACCACGAGATCGTAGAGGCTAAACCCTAGAAGCTAGCCTATGGTATGATTGTTGTTGTCCTCTTAGACTAAACCCTCCGGTTTATATAGACACCGGAGGGACTATGGTTACAGTAGTCGCCATAAGGAGGAGGTCTACATATCAGATTGCCAAGCTTGCCTTCCACGCCAAGGAGAGTCCTATATGGACATGGGACGAAGTCTTCAATCTTGTATCTTCATAGTCCCATAGTCCGGCCAAAGGATATAGTCCGGCTGTCCGGAGACCCCCTAATCCAGAACTCCCTCAACTGGCCTGGCCACGAGCTTGGTGGCCTCCTGTGAAGGAACCAATGAACTCATGGCACAGACCCGACCAAGAAGAAATGGAATCCACCGGCAAGTGCATCAACCAAGACATCACATTGGGCTTGAGCGCCAGCGGGAAATAGTTGGCAAGCACCTTGTCGTCACGAGCCCCAGCAGGCCGCATCACGATGGTGTAGATGCTGAGGAACTCAGACGGATGGGTCTTGCCAGTGTACTTCTCTCCGATGTCGGGATTGAACGTGCGGTGGGACGGCCACTAGAACTGCCGCATCTCACGGGTAAAGGCTGGGTAGCCCACCTCGTAAGGTAGGCCGCCGGAGCCCCCCGGTGCCGGGTGGTCCATAGCGGGTCCTGCCCGTTTGTCCGACTGGCAGCGCGTTTCGCGCAGGCGCTCAACGGTGGTTCGAGCGTCTTTGTGAGCTCGCTCCCGAAGGACCTGGCGCTGGTCGCGAAGGGTCCGTGGGTCGGATGACGCTATGGAGATGTTATCACAAGCGTCGTCACGACGGGCAAACGCCCGCAGCGGTTCGCGAGGAGGAGGAGAGTGCACCATGTCCGCAGTTCCCCCGATCCTCCGAGTGCCAGCATGTGGTGGCTCAGTGGAGCGCCGACCCGAGGGCCCCGCCGGTCGCGGGTCATCTTTGTTTGCGACGGTGACGAGGCTCCGGATGGTGGCCCTCCACTCGTCGAGCTTCTCCGCAGCAGGAGGGAAGTCGAGGAGCAGCTGCTCACGCGCCAAAGCTTCCGCTGGCGTGGGCTTCGTTATGACCCAGGGCACGCTTCGACTTCTAACTATGTTAGAAGGAGCTCCGTTACGACCCAGCGGCTGCGTGCCATTTTCGCCAGCGCTTCGGCGAGCGTGCTGAACCCCTTCATCTTGCGGATGGCGCACAGGGCTCTTCCCAGGCGGTGCCCAGGGTCACCAACGTGGTGATGCTTCTCGGCGCGCGCACCATGGGAAGAGCGCGCGGTGGTCGCCGGTGTCTGTGTCTTGGAGGTCGCTGCGCCGCCCAGAGGTGGCACAACGACACCCCCAGAGGGCCCCGTGCTGCCTGTGGGGGGCCCGGTTAGGTCTTTGGATCTGACGTGCGGCCGGTCGTCTGGCGCGCGAACGACGTCGCTCGCCAGGCTCTAACTTCCTGGGCGATGCTGGTGCTCACGGACCGCGGCCCGGGTCCTGTCCGCGACCGGTCCACTGCTCGTCCGTACCGGCACGGGCCGTTCGGCTCCCAACGAGCCGATCGCCGTGGCCGTCTTCTTCTTAGGAGCCATGGCGACGAAGAACTGCTAGGCTAACTACTAGACCAGATTCTCACAATTGCGCCCCCTACCTGGCGCGCCAAAGATGTCGGGGAAACGACACCTATGGGATCACAAGAATCCCTACTATGGTTGTCGGGGCGCGGGGTTGCGAGAAGAGCAAGGATAGTACACAGCACAAGGATCGTTTAGCCAGGTTCGGGCCGCGAGGATGCGTAAAACCCTAGTCCTGCTTTGGTGGGTGTATTTCAGAGAGTTCTTGAGCTCTCAAACTAGTTGTGGTCAGTGCGTGGTTCGAAAGAGCCGAATCCTTCTCCAGTATGCCATGGGCCTCCTTTTATAGTCGAAAGGGGCTGCCACAGTGGCACACAGGAGGTGGAAAGGCGTACAGTGCCCTGAGCTTATCGCTCGTATTACAGCACAAGATGCATTTAATGCGTAGCTTAGGTGTCCCCTTGCTTTATCGGGGACGGGGGCGAGGCCCGTCCCATCCGTAGCCGCTCCTCCTTGCTTCGACACGCGCCTTGGCCAGCGATGCGTGCGGCGTCATGTAGGCAGGCATGCAGCTGAGGTGGCGCGGTGGTGGAGCCTTCACGAAGATCTGCATGCTGCCATGCAGGCGCTTGATGAGTTGGCCTAGGGGCTGCATGTTGCCACGCAGGTGCCCGCCCAGCTGGTTGGGCTGGCAGCTGCATGTGAGCGGCGGTGGAAGGTTGGTTGGCGTGGACCTGGTGGTGGCCCTGCTGGCGTCCTTGGTGAGGGCCATGCCGGCTGGTCCGGCAAGGGTCTTGTCGTGTGGCCCGGCAAGGGTCTGGACGTGGCGCGCTGTTGTCCCCGGCAAGGGCCTGCCGGGGGTCTGGTGGCCTTCCTCAGCAAGGATCTTGCCGAGGATCGTCGTCTTCTAATCCACATCTGATCTTGAATATGTCTTCACAAAGATCTCATGCCACCACAGAGGTGCCTTCCCGAGCCCTGGCCCCACGTGGTTGATGGCGTTGGGGACCGTGGGCTCAAGGGTGGCTCGCTCTATTGGTGTGGGGCGAGCTGCCCTGGCAAGGGTCTTGCCGGGGCTACTGAGGCTGCCCTAGCAAGGGTTGAGGGAGTCCTGGATTAGGGGGTGTCCGGATGGCCGGACTATGACCTTTGGCCGGACTCCTGGGCTATGAAGATACAAGATTGAAGACTTCGTCCCGTGTCCGGAAGTGACTTTCCTTGGCGTTGAAGGCAAGCTTGGCGATACGGATATGTAGATCTCCTCCCATTGTAACCGACTGTGTAACCCTAGCCCTCTCCGGTGTCTAAATAAACCGGAGGTTTTAGTCCGTGGGACAAACAACAATCATACCATAGGCTAACTTCTAGGGTTTAGCCTCTCGATCTCGTGGTAGATCTACTCTTGTACTACCCATATCATCAATATTAATCAAGCGGAGTAGGATTTTACCTCCATCGAGAGGGCCCGAACACAGGTAAAAACATTGTGTCCCTTGTCTCCTGTTACCATCCGCCTAGATGCACATTGGGACCCCCTACCCAAGATCCGCCGGTTTGACACCGACATTGGTGCTTTCATTGAGAGTTCCTCGTGTCGTCATCTTTAGGCCCGATGGCTCCTCCGATCATCAACAACGATGCGGTACAGGTGAGACTTTTCTCCTCGGACAGATCTTCGATTCGGGCGGCTTTGCTGCAGGCCAATTCACTTGGCCATCCGAGCAGATCGAAGCTTCGCCCTGGCCATCAGGTCAGATTTGGAGGTTTGAACTACACGGCCGACGTCCGCGGAGACTTGATCTTGACGGTTCGAGCCACAGCCAAAGCGCCGCCAGATCACGATGGGCATGATCTAGCTCTTCCGCGAGCGATTGCGAGGAGGCGCACCGATGTCGCTCCGACCCTTAGTTCGGAGCCGACTACTCCAATCGAGGATGGGTGGTTGGACACCGCCTCGGGGGCTGCAATCTCTACGGCGATTGAGCCGAACACCATACCTGTCCTTTGCGAAGCTCGTGACTCCAAGATGCCGGACTCCTCTCCGGACTCCGAACCTTCCGCGCCCATGCCAATCGTATCCGATTGGGCGCCGCTCATGGAGTTCACCGCCGCGGACATCTTTCAGCATTCTCCTTTCGGCGACATTCTGAATTCACTAAAGTCTCTCTCATTATCAGGAGAGCCCTGGCCGGACTATGGTCAGGAAGGTTGGGATGTGGACGACGAAGAAATTCAAAGCCCACCCACCACCTACTTTGTAGCCACTATCGATGATTTAACCGACATGCTCGACTTCGACTCCGAAGACATCGACGGTATGGACGACGATGTAGGAGACGAACAGGAACCAGCGCCTATAGGCCACCGGACAACCACCCCATCTCAAGATGTATACATGGTGGATACACCTAAAGGAAATGACGACGAGGAATAAAGGGACGCAACGAGGGATCGTTCCCTCAAAAAGCAATCAAAGCGGCGGCGTAAGCGCCACTCCAAACCCCACCTCGACAGAGAAAGCAGCCATACAGACCCAGCCATAGAGCAGGGCGAACCAGCGGACGACGAACATGCCATCGAGCAACCGTCCGAACAGGGCAACTTGGATAAACAACCCGTCCCCGGCGAAGACAACAGTTCGGACGACCTCACGCCGGACAAGTTGCTGGAGCAGAAGAACCTCCAAAAAAGGCTCGTCACCACTGCGCGTAGCCTGAAAAAGCAGAAGCGGAAGCTCAAAACAGTGGAAGATGCACTCAGAATCAGATGGAGCAAAGTACTCAACACCGCAGACAAATACAGCGACAGTCGCCACACAAAGAGCTATCCGAAGCGAAAATTACTGCCGGAATTTGATGATGAGGCCTTAGAGCCTCCGCAATCAAAAAATAAGGAAGCCATCCGGTCGGACAAACGACCCCATGGCCAACACAGTATGGCAAAGGACGCCGCACACAAGCCGGCACGCGATCCGCACAAGGATTCGCATCAAAAAGATGGCCCAGCCAGATCTATCTATGGGCCAAGAAAGCAAGCTCTAGTAAGCAACGCAACACATCAAATATCTGAACATCGCGGTACGCCCAGATATAGGGGTGCCGCACTGTCGGATTTTGGGTTCCGGCAGACCCTCTAGGTTCGAACTCTGGGGTGCACGCGGAGATCTCACCCCCTACCTACCTGCACCTCATCGCCTCGCAAGGATCTAAACTATACAAAGAGCAACACAAGGGACACAAGGTTTATACTGGTTTGGGCCACCATTGTGGTGTAATACCCTACTCCAGTGTGTGGTGTGGTGGATTGCCTCAGGGGCTGATGATGAACAATACAAGGAAGAACAGCCTCATGAGGGTCATTCTTGGCAGTCTGACGATTTAACTGCTAGGGGAGTTGGTCGCTCTCTCTCTCTCTCTAGATTGCTTGATCTCTAGCTCTATTCCAGATTCCAGATCCTTCTAGCTCTTCTGGATTCGGCCTCTCATCTCCCTCTACCCCGTGGGTGGCTAGTCCCTATTTATAGGCAGAGGCCCCGGCCTCTTCCCAAATATTGAGAGGGAAGGCGCCAACAATTGGTCGCTTTCAAGGGAACATCTAGTACACTTATCTCGACTAAAGTTGGTCCTCGCTTTGTCAAAGGCTCCGACAGTGACGCCGGCTTGGGCTCCACGATGACCTCCTTCCTGCCGTTCTGATGGTCTTGGTCTTGTTGCACCGAAATGGTTGCCTTTGCTTGATGCTCTCGCCTGCGTTTGCCTCCTTTGCATCAAAGAGGAAATGAGGACACTGCGTGGGCTGGCGCCCTCCTGGCGCCCTTGGTCGTCATGGCTTGCGTCATGGGCACCTCGTGACGTACCCCGCCTTGATCTCTCCGCCTCCTCACGAGCCAGCCTGACGAGGCCGTGCCTGAGGAAGCTTCCTGTCGTCCACCTCGAGGCTTGGCCCCTCGCGAGGATCTTGAGCTTGTGCTGATGAAGATGGGCCGTGCTAGGCCACCCGTTGAGCCACGCCGCAGGCCACATGCAGGCAAGTCTGGGTTCCCCGTTCCCGAGCACGCCGGCAAGAGCCCCGGCCCAAAGCGCTACCGACTTGGCTTTAGAAGCGAAGGGCAAGGCGCGCGGCGCCGTGGGCCCTAACAGCCTGCGACCTTGGGCGCCGCGTGACGGTTGATTGGACGTGGGCGTCTCTGCTTCCCCACGACGCCTCGGCGTCTACGTGAATTGACAAGTCCCAGCATGCAAAGCGGGTCATGATTACCTGTGATCGTGGAGGTCGTCGGTTGGCCTTTCCCGGTTATAAGTACGGAACATCGCGTGCTCTTCCAGTCCATCTCTTCTTGCTTCTCCTTCTGCTCCATCCCTTGATCCACTTTGCGGCAATGGCTCCGATCCGCCGATTCTCCGCGGAAGAGAAAGGAAAGGCTCCCCGATAGGGTCCCGACCTGCTTCCGCCGAAGAAACGGCTATCCCTCTGCCGTCGAGATGAGGGCGCCCGGCAGGTGGTGTCGAGGCCCTGGTACGAGCGGCCGCCGCCAGGGTTCCCGCTGCCCTTATACGCCCGCATTGAGGGCCCTGAAGGAGTTGACGCCGAGCGCCATGGACGACGCCGCCGCCGCCGGCGGCGGGTCACGACTGTCGGTGTCAAAACCGGCGGATCTCGGGTAGGGGGTCCTGAACTGTGCGTCTAGGCGGATGGTAACAGGAGACAAGGGACACGATGTTTTTACCCAGGTTCGGGCCCTCTCGATGGAGGTAAAATCCTACTCCTGTTTGATTAATATTTTTTTTGATCTGCCTGCTTGATTAATATTGATGATATGGGTAGTACAAGAGTAGATCTACCACGAGATCAGAGAGGCTAAACCCTAGAAGCTAGCCTATGGTATGATTGTTGTTCGTCCTACAGACTAAAACCCTCTGGTTTATATAGACACGGATAGGGTTAGGGTTACACAGAGTCGGTTACAATGGTAAGAGATCTACATATCCGTATCGCCAAGCTTGCCTTCCACGCCAAGGAAAATCCCATCCGGACACGGGACAAAGTCTTCAATCTTGTATCTTCATAGTCCAGGAGTTCGGCCAACGGTGATAGTCCGGCTATCCGGACACCCCCTAATCCAGACTCCTCAAAGAGTCCCGAACCAGGCTTCAATGACGACGAGTCCGGCGCGCATATTGTCTTCGGCATTGCAAGGCGGGTTCCTCCTCCGAATACATCATAGAAGATTTTGAACACACGGATAGTGTTCGGCTGTCACGCCCAATATGCGATACTATCCTAAAGAGACTCGAAGGTCCCACCAAGGATAGAACCGCATATTGATACGCTTTTGCAAGGTGGATATCATTACATCAACATTACATAATAGTGGGGATACATACATTACATACAATGTCACATGAATACAACATACAAGATCAACATCCGACTACGGATGAATCAACAGAAACTCAAACAATATCCACCCTGCTAGCCCAAGCTGCCGACTCGAACCTATCCTCGATCAAGAAGAAGCGTAAGGAGAACTCCAAAACAAGCAAACATCGCTCTCGCGTCATGATCATCGCATAACCTGTACCTGCAATCTGTTGTTGTAGTAATCATGTGAGCCACGAGGACTCAAGAATCCCATTACCATGGGTATCAAGACTAGCAAAGCTTAATGGGAAAGGAAGGGGGTAAAGTGGTGAGGTTGCAGCAGCGGCTAAGCATATATGGTGGCTAACATACGCAAATGAGAGCGAGAAGAGAAACAAAGGAACGGCCGTCAACTAGTAATGACCAAGAAGTGATCCTGAACTCCTACTTATGTCAGACATAACCCAGAAACCGTGTTCTCCTCTCGATCAACCCCGAAAAGAGACACTCACGGTTACGCACACGGTTGGAGTATTTTAGGAGAGTTTACTACAAGTTTACTACAACCGGATATCAACAAATTCCCATCTGCCACATAACCGCGGGCACGGCTTTCAAAGTTTATACCTGCGCAGGTGTCCCAACTTAGCCCACTATAAGCTCTCGCGATCAACAAAGGATATTCCTTCTCCCGGAAGACCCGATCAGTCTCGAATCCCGGCTACAAGACATTTCGACAGTAATAAAACAAGACCAACAAAGCCGCCCGATGTGCCGACAAATCCCGATAGGAGCTGCACATATCTCGTTCTCAGGGCAGCACCGGATGAGACTAGCTACGAGTAAAACCAAGCCTCAAGTTTCCCCAAGGTGGCCTCGCAGGCAGCTCGGTTCGAACCAGCACTTAGAGAAGCACTGGCCCGGGGGGCTAAATAAAGATGACCCTCGAGAGAGCGCCTCCCAAGGGAAAAGTAGGTGGTGGTGAGGCAAATGGTAAAACCAAGGTTGGGCCTTGCTGGAGGAGTTTTATTCAAAGCGAACTGTCAAGGGGGTCCCATAAATCACCCAACCGCGTTAGGGACGCAAAATCCGGGAACATAATACCGATATGACGGAAACTAGGGCGGCAAGAGTGGAACAAAACACCAGGCATAAGGCCGAGCCTTGCACCCTTTACCAAGTATATAGATGCATTAATAATATAAGAGATATTGTGATATCCCAACATAAACATAATCCAACATGGAGCAATCTTCATCTTCATCGCAACTAGCAACGCTATAAGAGGGCTGAGCAAAAGCGGTAACATAGCCAAACAACGGTTTGCTAGGAAGGGTGACAAAGGTTAGAGGTTCATGGCAATTTGGGAGGCTTGATAAGCAAGTGGTAGGTAACGCAGCATAGCGATAGAACGAAGCAACTAGCATAGCAATGATAGTAATGAGATCCAAGGTGACGGTCATCTTGCCTGAAATCCCGCAAGGAAGAAGAACGAGTCCATGAAGAAGATGAAGCCACGAAGACGAACCAAGCGTAGACGAACAAATCCTCACGATCGCAACGACACGCGAACTATCGAGAAGAAGCACACAACATGGTAAACACACCACACATATACAAGACATGATGCACAACCAAGCATAATGCATGACAATTCTACATGAAGCTACTCATGGCAAGAGATGATGCATACAAGAGCAACACATCAAAGCAAGTTTAAATGAGGCCGGAAACAACATAGAACAATTCCGGTAAGTCCTCATATGCAAATTTCGAAATTGGTCCAGATCTGAATAAACCTTATGTTCAAGTTGTTAAACAACAAGTTAAGATGCACCAACATGATCTACACGAAATTCTAGTCAAGTTACATATAAAGTTCATTAGATTCGGAGCTACGGTCTAGAAGATATGAGCAAAACAAGTTAAACATGGCATTGATGCAAAATGCATCCAAACATCAAGCAAACACTCTCAAACAAGGATGCAACATGATAATATGAAACTACATGCAAAATCAAGCAAGTTTCATATAGGGCAAACTCAAAACGGAGCAACGGTTCAACGCATACTCTATACAAGACATAACAATCTGTCAAAACAGCAACTAGGCATAATGCAAGCACCAAAACAACATGCTACAACATCTCAACGTGAAAACAAAAGGCATGGGCATGAAGTATAGGTAAATCATGGCAAAACATGAACACTGAGCTATCTCCAGAAATCACTAGAACATGCTCAAAAGGACATGGCAAGATTGCAAATAATAACAGTTTCAGGCTTAGCAGAAATAACATCAGGTTGCAATGTTTAGAGCTATCAAACAACATGCTACCGGAACTTATCATGGAGAACAAAGGCATGGCATGAATCTACTAAATGCATAGAATAAATTTCCTTTACTGACCATGAGCCAAAAAGGATCAGAAGATATGATGGCACCCATGTAAACATAGCAAGTTATATTACAGATTCATACATGGCAGGAACAACAATAAGTAGGCATGTTGGTGAGCTTGAAGCACTCACCACAGAGCAATACATGGCATGGAAAGGCAACAAACAGTAAGAAGAAATGTTTATGAAGCCAAGCATGGAAATAGCAAGTTTATAGCATGCAAGGACCAACAACAACAACCTTGGCAAAATTGAATAACATGTAAACAATCTGCTAGGAAACATTTTATAGTAAAAGTAGATCAAGAAAATGACATGATAGGCTACTCCATAATTTCAAACAAGGGCATGGATGGATAGAGCATAACCATATGTTCAAAACATACTTACTGAAGTATCTCAAAATATGCATAGGTCTCTCTGTATCATCAAGTTTACATGGCATCAAAATAACAGCAGAACAGGGACTAAAATCAGCAACATCACGAAGCCTAGTTTGCATGCTTGTTATAGTCACCACATTGATCGCAAAACTACATGGCAGGCACCTCTCTGAAGATGGCATAACATATCACAAAACACATGTAGAGCTCATGCTCATAAGATGCACACATCAAATGCAACAAAAATGACAAATCATCAAGTTATAACAGTTTCAGCAGATTAACATCATATAGCAGTCTTGCAACAATGATTCAGGCATCAAGATCGACTCAAATGAACATGATGCAATGTAATGAAATGAATTACTCGTCGAGACGAACAATTTGACTTATTACACGCACGAAACGGAGGGGTATGCAGCAAGTAATGATGCGATGAACATGGCATGATAATGTAAATAATTCGGGGACTTGGACGAAAATTCAACCTAGTTTGACCGGATCTGGATCGGGCACGGCTCTCGAGGAACGCCGGAGACGGGGCAGCGCGGCTGACGGAGTTTGACAGGGAGGAGTCGCCGGAGGGCAGGGGAGGCCTGATACGGCGCGGAGGAGGCCGGAGAGGCCGGGAGGGCGGCGCGGGTCGGGCGGCGCCGGTCCGGGCGGAGCGAGGCGGAGCGGCGGCGCCCGAGGTGTTTCGCGATGCCGGTGGCCGAGAGCGACGGGCGGAGCTGGAGCGGGCGGGCGGGCGGCGGATGCGTAGGCGGCGCGCGCGAGGAGGCGGGCGGCGGCCGGGGCTGGCACAAGCCGCTGAGCATGGCGAAGGAGAGACGGGATTGCTGGGGCCTCGGCGGACCGCGCTGGGCCGGGGGGGCGGCGGACGGTGGCGGAGCGCCACGTGGCGAGGCAGGATTGGTCGGGGCGACTGGCGGACGTGTCCGGTGGCGGTGGGGAGGATTAGGCTAGGTTTTGGACCCGAATTTGGACGGGGGAAGGCATATTTTTAGGTAGAGGGAGCTAGGAGAGTCCAAATGAGGAGCGGTTTTTGGCCACGCGATCGTGATCGAACGACCGAGAGCATGGAGGGGGGTTTGCTAGGTTTTGGGCCGCTTAGGAAGGGGTGTTGGGCTGCACACAAAAGAGGCTTTACGGTTACCCGGTTAACCGTTGGAGTATCAAACGACCTCCAAATGACCCGAAACTTGACAAGCGGTCTACCGGTACTATACCAAGGCCGCTTGACAAAGCTCGGTCCATTCTGAGACCGTTTAACACCCGCACACGAAAAGAGGCAAAAGGGGGCGTCGGGAGACATAGGAGTGCCGGATTGCAAAACGGACAAACGGGGAAATGCCCGGATGCATGAGAAGAACACGTATGCAAATGCGATGCATGCGATGCACATGACGACATGATATGAAATGCAGATGATGACATGGCAAAGAGAGACACGCAAGCACATGACATGGCAATGACGGAGAATAACTGGTAGACACCTGGTGCATCGAATCCGGGCATTACACCGGCTCTTCAAAACAAGTTCCACATACCACCGTAGAGAGAATAACTTGTGCACAGATCTGCTGACGTATTCCACGGTGCGACATCACACCACGGCCAGGCCTTTATACGAATCGTTTTTACTGTTCCACCTCAGCGCGTTTAGCGAGGCGGTTTCCTTGGCACATCTTATCAGAGCGGAGATCGTGCCCCCTTATTCCGGGAATCCCATCAATACGGACGTGGGTAACCCAATCGCGCCATTGATTATGGTGCTTGGGAGATAAGCGAGTTTTACCAGGCTGTCGGGGGACGCATAGCTTCGTCCGCCCATATAAGGGGATAAGGATCCACCTTTTAACCTACGCCTTCTTCCTCCTTTGCTCATCCATTTCACGACTCGAGCTCCAGCGCCCAAGTTCGCACATCCCTCCTCAACCTTCTCCAGCCATGTCCGGAGCGGAGGCAAGTGGATGGTCTCCTCCGCCACGGAGGGACAAGTCAAAAGTTGCGGAAGGCCGGATACTTGTCCAGCGACATCACAGACCGCTCCCCGCGAGGGGCAGCTCATTCCCACCCCTAGGCCCCATGAAAGGGTGGTGTTCCTCACCCACTTCCTCCGCGGACTAGGTTTTCCACTTCACCCATTTGTCCGGGGGCTCATGTTCTACTACGGCCTGGATTACCACGATCTGGCCCCGAACTTCATCCTCAACATCTCGGCGTTTATCGTCGTGTGCGAGGCCTTTCTCTGCATCCAGCCCCACTTCGGCTATGGCTGAAGACCTTCAATGTCAAGCCGATGGTAGTGGGTGGCCGCCAAGCGGAGTGCGGAGGTGCCATGGTTGGCAAGAAGGCCAAAGTCCTATGGCTCAAGGGCTCCTTGAGGAGACCATAAAGGGGTGGCAATCGGGGTGGTTCTACATCACCGAGCCGCTGACTCTCAATGGGCGGCGGCCCCGAATTCCGATCCGCTTCCCCACACGACTCACATCATGGAAAGAGACAGGCCTCGACGTGGGGTGATTCGAAGAGCTGTCCGACTCCAAACCTGCGTCCAACCCCGTGGACAAGAATCTCAGGTTTGTCAATGTAGTCCAGGTTATGCTCATCCGCCGATCTTCCCATGCCAACAACGGGCCTTCAAATTGTGGCAGTTCGATCCGCACAACACCAACTTCTGAAAAGGCTCTTCGACACTACGCACGAAGATGCCTGGGAAGGTGCTGCTCATACGCCGAGGCCTCTACATCCGCCACCAAGTTCGCGGATTCAGCTCGCAGCGCCAAGCTACCGAGGTAAGCTATTTTGCCCTTTACGGACTCTTGTTTTTCATAGTTTGTCTCTATGTGGGATCTAAACTCCTTATTTTGACAGATCTGGCGAACACGTCCCGGCAGGTTAACGTCCGCTCCCTTGCCGTAAGACTCCAGCGGACGCCCGCTTGACGGGTTAGCTGGCTCCGCACCTCACGGGTGCCGAGAAGAAGGCCAAGAAGAAGGCCACGGGACTCAAGGAGCGCTCGACGCCAGGTGTTGCGGACTCATCGTCCGACGACTGAGGCGGAATCCTCCCCGAGGACGGGAGGAGGAAAGAAGCTTCTCCAAATGGGGAGAGAAGAAAGGAAGGCCGCCTGATCGGGAGGCCGGAGGGTCCAAGAAAGGAAGGACCTTCCTCCGACTTCTCCACCAACGCCGATAACGACGAGGAGGAGGGCCAACAAGGGCCAAGCCCTCGGCGAGATCGTAAGTGTCTGGACCTGAATAGCTCATGACTTTTTATTTGTCGACAGTGTCTTCTAACGCCGAATATAACCATGTAGCCCGCCCATGACGAGCTCGCCGCTTGCCGAGCGGCTCCTCGGATTCGCCGATGTGAATAGCACTTCACTTCCGACCGCGCCTCTCTCGTGACGCAGCATTTACACCACGGTGGAGTCCTCAAAAGGCCCAGCCAGGAGGAGGTGGTCCGGAGGCGCCCAAGGCAACCTCCCTGACTGGCGCGAAGGGGCGAGACCCCAGAGGGCTCTAAGTCCGCCCTCGTGCCGACTCCGCATCGAACCTTCAGTGGTTCCAAGTCCGCAAGCGGACATTCATAAGAAGGGCAAGATCGCGACGCTGGTGACCTCCGGCCCATCCGAGGCACCGGATAGCTTGCTGGAGGCGCTTAACGGCGCCTCCATCGACGAGGAGCACCGCACTGTTATGAGTGTGGTAATCCAGAAAGTTCAGTCCGCCAAGAGCGGGCTAACTGAAGCCTGTACCAGCCTTCTAATAGGCTTTGAGGTAAGTTTAGAATATGTAAAAATATTACCGCATAGACAGTAGCCCCTGATGCTTAGTTCGGTGTTCGGGAAGAAAAGCCGGACTGAGGATCTAAAAAGATATACGCAGGAGTCTAATATAAGTATGTCAATATGGGAATGCAGGCTGCGCTGCTGACCTCTGCCGCACTGACTGCGGAGGTCAATGCATTAAAGCAGAGCCTCGAGCTGTCCGAGAACGAGCTCGGCCTTGCCAAGAAGCAGCTCGGGGACAAGGAAGGTAAGTAATACCTTATTAAAGTAATACCTTATAGAAAGGATTTGGTTGCAAAAATGACAGGACTAACGTGGGTATTGTAGGGGCCACGAATGAGGTGGCGACCCTGAAGGAAGCGGTGTCCACGGCCGAAAGCAAAGCGGCCTCAGAGCGCACCGAGCGAGAGAAGCAAGAGGCGCGGGTGGCGGAGGTGCGGCAAGAGCCTGTGCTCGTGGAAAACACGAGAGTTTGGAGCGTGACTCAAGACTCGAGAGTCCGAGCTCGCTCCGGCTCTTGAGAGTGCCAAAGCCGCTAAGGTCAAGCCCAAAAAGCCCTCCAGAAATTGAATCATTAAAGAAGATAGTGGAGGGTAAGGCATTCTTTTTGCAAAGCAAGCATGTGAAAGTGGATTATCTATTACTTACCCGAATCCGAGCTCTCCAGAGCATTCCAGATCTGCCCCTGAGTGTGTCCGATGCTGCCGCTGTTCTACCGCAGGCCAAGGAGGGAGCTCGACGGAAAAGGTGTTCTGGTCTCAAGATGCCGAGGCCGAACATCCGTGTGCCTTGAGTGACCAGCTGAAGCAGCTGGTCGAGCTCCACAAGGTCGCCAACAGGCCATGAAGGGCCCCTACACTGGCCGTGGCCATTGGAAGCCATGCCCGGAGCTACTTCGGCTAGTGCGGCGGCCGGTGGACGCCTGTCCATGGATTGAAGTCATCAAGCTGCCTCCGTCGCATTGAAGGTGCCTGTTGGCTCCTTGCCCGTGTAAAGCGCACTGGGGCAAGCTGGATGCTGAGAAGCTTGTGATGGACAAGCCACCAAGGGCAAGGAGCATCGCAAGCCCTAAAATGTACTATGAGGGCGCCTCAAGGGTGCCCGCCTTTATAGCGGTGAATGCTCCAAAGATGTAATTTTGAATAGACTGCATTTGTTATCCCAGCACGCTGAAAACTTGTTCATATGCGCTAAGCAACGCTTGTGAATTTAAAATATTACCTTCTGACGGCCGCTTATCAAATTCGAGAGATGGCAAGTCGCTGGCTTCAGCCCCAATGCCACGAAAGTCGGGTGTTCGGATAAACTTGAGCGCTCTTGTTCCCATTCTTGGGTCCTTCGAGGGAGGCGCCAACGAACGTAACAAGGCAACCGGACTATAGTGCTTGAACACCTCACTTAGCCATAGAATTCTATAATTTTAAATTTCAGCGAAGCCCCTAGTATTCGAAGACCGAAGTTCGGGCGCCATCCACGCCTTTGGCCGACAATGCCGACTCCTCGCCTAAGCGTGCATAAGTATTTAGGGACCTGAAAACCTCTCTCAACAATTATCAGCTCTCGCTCTATCATGACGGGCAGTTTTAGCTTTCCATCGAGGTGCTCAACCCAGCTCAACCGGGCACAATCGCAGGGTTCTCCCAAAGGCTACCTTAGCCGATATAACGAACGAAGGTACCAAACATGGGAGCCGGGCAAACCCAACTATTGACCCAAGACATGATTCGGAGCCGATGCATATAATGCTATAAGTTCGGGTGCCGACTTGTGAAAGTGTTCGGACTTATCACACCATACTTTTGGGGTACTTAAGCCCCTCAGGTATTGGCCGCACTAAAGTGTACGGGTGCAATATGTCATGAATGAACATATATATAGATAAAAAAAGGAGTGCAATAATAGGCAAAAGCTATGTATTGTTTATTCAAAAGGTACTGCAATGAAAGCAGAACGATACAAATAGTGCGAGCAAGCAAGGGATGGGACTATTTAACATGTCCTCTCCAGGTAAGTCATGGGATGGTATGTAAAACAGGTATAATGCTCGAGTAGAGACCACCGACACTCGACGTAGCTTTTCGCTTCCTCGCTGTTGCATCGGAGTTCGCAATTCTAGTGCCGACAGGCTTCCGAAAACGGAGTCCCGAAAGTAAGAGAAAAGAAGAAAGAAAAGAATGACACAATCGGAGCCCCTGGTGCGTTGAGCCGCATTCGCGCGCCATGGTCATGCCCTCCCCTTATGCCCAAGGTATCTCTAGAGCGAAGTTATGTACGCGAGTATCGCTTCGCAATTTCGTGAGGGCTGGGTTGGGACCGGATTGCTACGCTGTGCTCGGATCGTGCCTGCGGTCTTGTTGTAGGTTACTCCGGGCGCTTGACGGTGTCCGGATGTTTAATAGCCGGACTTCAGAATTGCTGTGAGAGGCTGCTTTGCACCTCCGCCGAGGGCCGCCGTGGTGCTCCTCCGCTCGAGAGAGCGCTCGTGTCGGTCCATTGACCATGATTACTCCTCGAGGGCCTCGCATCTTGAGCTTGAGGTATGCTGAAAGCGGCACCGCATTGAACTTTGCAAATGTGGTTCGCCCAAGGCGTGATAGCCGCCATGAACGGGACTATGTCAAGATTAACTCTTCGCCGAAGTTATCCGGGATCCAAGACCACTTAGAGTGTAATCGAGCCTGCATAATTGGCCTCTACACTGGTATGACGCTTTAAAGGTCGCCTTTGTGGGTTTAACTTGAGGGGTCTATGCCCATTTTGGCGACCAGATCCCGATAAAGCAGGTTCAGGTGCTACCGCCATCCATCAGACTCTAGTGAGTTGAAATCGCCGATGATTGGGTCAAGAACTATCGCGCGAATCCGCCGCGGGCGGATGCTAGTGGGTGGTCCTTCGATCATAGGTGATCGGGCAGGAGGACCATGGGTTGAACTGGGGCGATCCGCTCCATCGCATATACGCCCCTTAGTGCACGCCTGCCCCCTTTGGGTATGTGGGCTGCGATATCATGTTCACCGTCCGCACTTGTGGGGAAGCCCTTCCGTCCTCTATTGTTCGCGGCTGGGGCCTCCTCGCCCTCGCTTATGCAGCCCCTTGTCATTGAGTTCGCATTTAACTTGCTCGCTTGTTTGAAGACCCAACAACTTGCTGGTGTGAGTGGCTGGTTTTTCGGGGGTGCCATGTATTTGGCACGAGCGGTCGAGTATTTGGTCCAGATTGGACGGGCATCGAGTATTTATTTTAAACGGCTTTTTCCACTGACCGGTTTAGAGCTCAATCCGCATTGATCGCCAGATCTTCAGCATTATCGCTGTTAATGCGGCGCTTGTGCTTGTTGCGACGCGACCTACCATTGATGTCCTTGGTATCCGAACTACCAGGGTTTTTGGTCAAGTTGTCACTACGAGCTAGCCAGCTGTCCTCTCCCGCGCAAAAGTGGGTCATGAGCGTTGTGAGGGCTGCCATGGATTTCGGATTTTCCTGTCCTAGGTGCCGGGCAATCCACTCATCGCGGATGTTATGTTTGAAGGCTGCAAGGGCCTCTCGCGATCCGGACAACAACGATTTGATTTTTCTTGGTTAGGAACCCGGTCTGAATTGTTCAGCCGATTCTTTCGCTGCTGAATTATGTGGCTGAGGTCATCGGCGCCTGGTGGTCGCACGTATGTGCCCGGAAGTTATCAAGGAATGCGGCTTCCGTGTCCTCCCAACAACCAATTGATTCTCGCTGGCAAGCTGTTAAGCCGCCGAGCTGGTCCTTTAAGCTTGAGTGGGAGGTATTTGATGGCGTAGATCATCGCCACGGGCCATGTGGATATGGAGGAGGTAGTTCTCATCCAAACCGCATGATCTGTTGTGCCATCGATGATTCGATGTTTACGGGTTTGAAACCTCGTGGATTTGATGATCCATCACTTCGTCTGTGAAGCATAGTGGGTGCGGCGCCCAGATTGAGCTATATCACGACGCAGCTCAAATGAGCTTTGTTCATCAGGTTCGCCCAGCCGGAATTGCTGTATCCGCATGACGGTTATCGTCCGCGTCGCGGGGCGCCCACGCCGATCCGTGAGATCAATCTTGTTTGCCTTGCCTTGTCCTCCAATATGTCTCGCAGGTCCGCGATTTCCCATGCCTTGGTACTTTTCGAGCGACGCCGGGTGCGGCTTGAATGGAGGGTCTAGAGGCTCTCTTCCGTCATAATTCACGGGTGGCTGGTCGGCCGATCTGATCATACGCGGGTGATGTAGGTTTGGGTGCTGCTTCCTCTAATTGGGGTAGCAGCCGCTTTGGGTATGTCTTGGAGGGCGCGAGTTCAGACACTTCGCCGCAAGGACATCAGTCCATCTATCACCTAGCAAGTCTTGGTCGGCTCTAAGCGTGCTGCTGCTTTTTCTTGAGGCTGCTTGTCGTGGCCATAAGGCGCTGCTTGAAATGCTCCTGTTCGGCGGGATCCTCAGCACGACAAATTGCTGGCCGCCGAGGCTTACCTCATCTTCGGAGGGAGGCATATAATTATCGCCCTCCACCTCCCCTGCTCACCGCCTATCATGAGGGCTGGCTTCTCCTCCTCCCCGTGCGTAATCCTGCCGGAGGGGGTTGTCTTCGCACCGCCTGTGGTGTTATTATCTCCGTGCCGGAATCACCGCTTTTGCTGTGGCGGATGAGAGAGCGCCACCGACGCCACGGCGCTTGGGCTGTTTCTTGAGGGTCATCCTCTGCTATTCCATCACCGCTCCCATCTTTGGGATGTCCACCATGTATATGTCATATGACGAGGTGGTTTTCCAAAGGCCCTCGTAGGCGCTGGTTCTGGTCGCCTCCAAAGATCGCCGCCCATACAGCCCCCCGAGGCGTGCTGCCCACTCGCCCTCGACGGCGCGGAGTCGGCTCCGAGCTAAGGGTCGGAGCGGACGCTGGTGCGCCTCCCGGGCAATCGCTCGGCGTAGCAGATCGCGCCCATCGAGACAAAGTGGCTGCTATCGCGGGCTCGAATCCGTCAAGATCAAGTCTCCTGATGTCGGCCGGTAGTTCAAACTCCCAAACCTGACCTGATGGCGAGGGGCGATCTTCGATCTGCCCGATGGCCAAGTGAATTGCCCGCAGTGCAAAGCCGCCGAATACGAAGATTTGTCCGGGAGAAAAGTCTCACCTCGACCATGTCGTTGTTGATGATCGAAGGAGCCATCGGGCCTAAAGATGACGGCTACGTAGGAACTCTCAATGAAAGCACCAATGTTGGTGTCAAACCAGCGGATCTCGGTAGGGGGTCCCGGAAACTGTGTCTAGGAGGATGGTAACAGGAGACAAGGGACACGATGTTTTTACCCAGGTTCGGGCCTCTAGATGGAGGTAAAACCCTACTCCTCGCTTGATTAATATTGATGATATGGGTAGTACAAGAGTGGATCTACCACTTAGATCGTAGAGGCTAAACCCTAGAAGCTAGCCTATGGTATGATTGTTGTTCGTCTCTACGGACTAAAACCTCCGTTTATATAGACACCGGATAGGGTTAGGGTTACATAGAGTCGGTTACAATGGTAGGAGATCTACATATCCGTATCGCCAAGCTTGCCTTCCACGCCAAGGAAAGTCCCATCCGGACACGGGACGAAGTCTTCAATCTTGTATCTTCATAGTCCAGGAGTCCAGCCAACGGTGATAGTTCGGCTATCCGGACACCCCCTAATCCAGGACTCCCTCAACGGCGGTGCGCGTTGTTCCTCCTGGAGTCCATGCCGAGAGCTCCTCCAGAGAGTTTGTGCTCCATGCCGCCATGCCTCCTCAGTCTTGGATTTGCCTTCCTCCCTCCTTCACCTTCGTGATGCCGCAGGGGGGATATTTGGAGCTCTGGTTGCAGCACGCTGGCAGCAAGCAAGTTCTTTGCGCATCAAGCGGAGGTCGCGGCATCGCCGCCCGGGCAAGGTCTTCATGACTCAAGGCTGGGGCGTAGATCACCCGGTCCAGAGGATTGGGCGCCGCAGTCCACCTCGGAGTACGACGGCGCCTGATGTTCTTCAAGGTCTTCGACGTGGAAGGACGCCGCTGGAGTGCTGCCTCTAGGAGAGGTGGTCGGGCCTGCAGCGGCGAGGCCGTGCTCGCCGATCTTCCTCAAGAATTTCCTCAGCGGCGGAGGCGCCGGAGGATCCAGCGATCAGCGAGCTCTTCGTGACTGGAGACGAAGCGACGAGAAGCTATGAGCCCCGAGCTTGGCGGCCGCCTCGGAAATAGTGATGGCTTCGCCAGCCAGCCGCCGCCCGATCTCGGATGAGGTTGGCGCCTGCTCCTCGGCCCACTGCTGATGATGGCGCCTCTGCGCAGGCGCTGCAGTAGTTAGCGCTTCTTAGGATCTG